>CM068369.1:466933276-467370776 GCA_034769895.1 Magicicada septendecula
CCGTTGCATAAAATATTTGTGCTAAGTTTTGTTGAAATCGGTCCAGTGGTTTAGTAGGAGGTGTGAAATATAAATACACACAATGACTTTTATGTATATTAAGATACACATATTTAATAATATTATTCAACAGAGGAAGATTTGTTAAAATTGACCATTCCGTCTATCGATTTAATACTCCTAACGATGAAATAATAACAAAATCGTTATTTTGATTTTATTACTATTAAAATTTGAACTATTTTAAACAAAAAGAATGAAGACTTTATCATGATCCAATGGTTTATTTAGTAGTAAGAAAAGAAATTCACGGAATGTAAACGTTTTTATCGATTTTACCGCGCGCTGCCCTTAAATAAGGTTTTTTTTTTAAAGCCTGACCTTATAAACATGCAAAGATGATTTTAAACCGATATTTAGACCTTTTTCAATAACTATACCAAATATCACTTTGCCTCAATTTTTTACGAAATTTTACCTTTATTTTTACTCTGGCGACTGGACTATTAGGGCAATTACACGTCATCTAAATAATACGTGAGACAGCTAAAATCTAGCTTTATTATTTATTATTATGTTTTATGAAACAATTAAACCTTTATTTCGTAAGCACGTGTGTGTGTATGTGTGTGTGTGTACGTGTGTATGTTTATTACAGGAAGGGATAGAGTGTGAGAGAAAGAACTTATTCTTAGGCTGAAGATAACGAGTTTGAAGGGACGAGTTGGAAGGACGTCGTATTAGCACAGTTCAGGGAATTGTGTTTGTTAATTGAGTACCTGCGTGTGTTGGTACGAAGTGATGTGCCAGTCATAAAAGCAGTGCTCTTTTCTGCTAAATGTTTCCTCCTCTTTGTTTATTGTTGCACAGTTGAAGTTTTTCAGGACTATCCACTTCTTAAAGTTACATTTGTTAAGCTACGTTGTTGCCCACTAACACAATTGTTACAAATTTTCTTTGTTTTCATCACCGGAAAATGACAAAATAAGCTTAAACATTTTATCTGCAAATGCATCAAAAATGTGGGTATTAAACAGAACGAATAGACAAGACAGAAGAGGATTGAATGCCTGAAGTATGTGTCTGGTATTGTGTTAATATTTTCCCGCATATGCTTTTAAATCAATTACATATATGTCCTGTTTGTACATACATGTTACTGCACAACTGTCATTACTCTATCACTGAAATGAACACAAGTATGCAGATATTTTGTAAGATACTACAAGTATCATAAGTTATCTTTCAGGTAATGTTACATTTTACATTACCTCAATTTTACATTACATTATTACATTTTAATTGGTAGATTACTTTAACTTATTATCATAAGTTTATTATTAGATACTGCTACAAAATAAAATTCAGTTTTAATTTACTAAAAGTGGTTAAGCTTTCAAACATCATTTAATGTAGCGATTTAATCTTTATTGATATAAAGTCTTGCTACTGGCGAATAAAGTTATTAGGAAATCTTGTGAAGGAAGATAAATTTTACATATCCTTCAAGAATAAAAATAAGAGCTAAACACTTAATATTCACATATGATTTTAATTAATTAACAATCTTTTGCCTCTGTAATAGATTCAACCTGTTTAACCGAATTAATTAATATCCAAAGAAAAGATATGCTTACCGCTGCTGCGAGAGACGTTGAAGGACATCAATGTTTTTTTTAAAGATTGCTAATCTCAAACCTGAAATTAAGATTAAAGAATAATAACATATTTAGTATGATAAAATAAATTAAAATCAAGTATTATATAAAGCATATTCTTTTTAAAAATGTCGTATTTATCATTTCATTGGTATATAAAGTGTATTGCTTTTTCAGTATACAGTATACCATATGTATTTAGTAGTCAGACAGAAATGTTTCATGAATGTACTTTGATAGTATTTAAAAATAAGTGTAACTAAATGAGAAACAAAAGCAATTTAATTAATAGCTGACAGGTCTTTACTACCTGGTTTCCTCAATGGATTAACACTGTTAGTTTTCCGAAGTTTTATCTCTACGCACAGATATTTGTAGAAATAAACAGTACAAGGAACTGGGCATTCAAAGTCTCTGAAAATCTTAGCTGTCTGCAACACAAATATGCTTTATATACAGGGCAGTATATAAAATTACTTTCTACTATGACGAAATTGTAAAAGATATACCTTTGCTTCCAAGGGATTTTTTTAAACGTTAGTGTACGTAACAAATTAACATTTGTAACAACACCGTACGAGTGAATATTATGAGTTCTAATTAAGTGCTGCTTAACAAGGTGCGTTGTATGTCAGTTCCTCTTTCCTTTTATTAACTGTAGCAAATTCTACTCGTCAGATTATCAGTCTACTTGTCGCAACATGAATTGATGAGAATGTGTGACAGGTAAGTGTATTAAATTAAGATACCTGTTTATATATGTTTTATTATGTATACAATTATAAAACTTGGCCTTTCGCAGAAGTGGTACTCAGTGCTTTTAATGAACAAAAGATATATTAGTTTAAAAGTTATACAGGGTCTGACTACATCCAGATACAACAGCTAAGTGAGAAACCGCCATGTTCTGTGTGTCCCAAGTTTACTTTTAACAAATTTTGGATGTCTAGAGCGCTGGATATCTTTGGCATTTCTAAGACGATCCTGAACCTCATCAAGAGTATGTATGATATCGACGAATGCTGGTAGATCACTAAGGGTTGCTTCGGACCCGGTAGAAGCAACAACTTGTGGGAAGTAGTTTGCTTGCTCTCACTATACTATTATTTCATTTTCCTGAATCTGGTGATGGCACAATCGTTGAACAAATGGAGGGAGATTCGTTGGATTCTCAAAAAATATCTAAAGGAACTGGATTATGTGGGGTTGCAAAGGTCGTGTTAAAAATCATAAGAAATGTGCAAAAAAAAAACGATGCGAATCAGAAGCTTAATGACAACACAGCTTTGAGTCTGGGGTGAGATTATCGATAATATGGAAAACGTTTATCCAAGATGGAAGTGTATCAGAGGATATCATCAACCACAATTACGAAACCAAAGGAGTTTTTACAACTTTTCGTCAGATGTAAAGATAAAGGCTTTTAAATTGAAAAACAAGGTGATAACTGTAAAGACTGTGTAAGTAGTATAAAGTCTAATGTATCATACGGATGTGACACTTGGAAAGTGACTAAGCAGCTGACCCACAAGCTCCAGGCATTTATTAATCGATAATTTAGGACTGGGAGTATGGCCAAATATCATTTCCAAAGCTACACTATGGGAAAAGACCAATCAGCAGCCCATTAAATTGGAAACAAGGAATAGAAGATGTTGATGGTTGGGATTCACCCTTAGGCGGCCGAGTTACCATGTTGTCTGGAAATCGTACGGAAATGGACGACGTGGTAGATCCAGAACAGTATAACGGCGGAGGTAAATAGCAGTGAAAGGCTGGGTGGGTGATGAAATCAAAGCCCTTAGGAAACATAGAAAAACATGGCGACCGAATGTTGTGACCCTACGCTCTACATAAGGAGTTGAGGAAATAAGTAAGAAATATGCTATAAAACATGGATTTTGTTTAATAAAACGTAATTTGATTTCTCCCCAGGGAAAGACTCGTTTCATAATATTTATCGTTAACTGCGCGAACTTAGAAAACTAAATCATGAAAAAGATGAGTATATGATGTTTATAAGTTATAATGAATAATCCTCACTATCTCCGTTTACTTTTCATCAAATGTGAAGGAGAAAGTATTATTTACATATTACTTCCAGGAATTAGTAGGATCACCAAATCTTCAATTTTTTACATATTAATTTTGTCATTAGTATGTAGACAGAACACTTCTCTTTTCATTGTATAGAAAGACGACACTAATTTTAGATTTCATACAAGGAATGAGTTGCCTGTTACCACAGAAGTCGTGTAACTTTTATACTGTCAGTAAACCACCTACCACCGTAATATCAAAAAACGACAGCTCATAACATTCAATTAATTTCAATTGTCATTAAGGTCTGGTTTATTTATTAGATACGCTTATATAAAACCAGTTTAATAAAACATGCAGCTCTTAAGTTCTATGCATGTTTTCATTGATAGTCGTCGTCTAAATTATTCGTTTCTCATAGACTTTTATAAACAATAAGTACCAAGTTAATAACGTAATGTTGTTATGCCTAACAAGCCTTATGATGTATTTGTTGATTTAATAAATACTAACCGGAGTAAAGTCTATTTGCCTGACCAAAAAGTCCTTATTTATTTACATAAGGATAATTTACATTATTTGTAAATATAAAATAGGTGAGTTTTATTCTTATGGAAACAGATATGAAGAGGTATTGACAAAAGTGAAATTGCCAACATAAAAACAAGTAAAACGTAAATAAAGAAAGCACTTTGTCCGTCGTTCACGCAGAGTGTATAATCTGCAAGTGAGAAAATTGATAGCCAGAAGGCACAACTGTTTTGTATACGTGTACACGGTAGTATGCAGTTTCAGATGTGCATGCAGGAATATTGCATCAAGCATACCACGCATTATCTGTGCTGCACGTATTGTTTTCTTGCTGTTATACACATATCTGGTGCAGACAGGATCCTCAGAGTTTTGTTTTTTGCAGTCAGTGTAATGCTGGTCCCTACGGCTATCCTCCGATCTGACAACATTGTTTTAGTGAACACGGATTGCAAAGAATTGCAACATTGTGTAGAAGCTTTTAAATACACCAATAGACAAACAAAAGGAAGGTTAGTTTTTACAGAATACAATAGTCATTTTGGATTACATGTTTTACATATTTTTAAGCATATTTGAAATAATGTATTTCATTTTTGTGACAGTTATTATAAACAATAATATTTTTACGTGTCAAATTACCAGTCTAAGAAAAGTATTTCACCTAAACCATTTAGTGAATGCCCATTTAGTAATTTTAATTTTTTATTATATTTAATACTGTAGAATGAAAGGGAAAAAAATTAATAGAGAGCATACGTTACCATGTTTAAGTCAGCAATTTACTTTGCTTCTTTAATTTACATCATGTTTAGTAGGAAATAAAATTCACGTCTTTTAATTAACCTCTTCTGTACTGTAAGCAATGTTTTGAAATATGAATTTGAACTAATGGCTGCGATAAGGCTACATACGTAGTAGAAATAAGTAATATCAAGGGTGCAGTTTGCAATGTACATGAGGATTGAAGGATTTAATCTCCTGGAGAAAGACAAGTAGAGCAAGGAGTGTGCCGTCGCGGTAGAATTTCTAATGATGTTTGACCAAGTGACGTAAAGAAAAATTGTATAGTTTCAGAATCAGACGAAACAGAGAGGGAGATTAAATATACTGACCTTGCATATTGACCTTGATATGTACTTACTCTTACAAAGGTATACGTACCGTGGAGACATTGAGGCTTAACACACTGTGACTTGTTACAGACGTGTGTGACCTGTCTGAGAGAAGCCGCAAAACAGGCTAAACAAAAATGTACAAGAAAACAAGGAAAAATAGATACACTATAGGAAGAAAACACTATGATTAACTAGTATTAGGCAATAAATAGAATAGGTAATAAATCATAACTTAACCTAACGAGCAAGACATAAGAGATGTAAATAACATTCAATAACGTGTCAGTATTGAATCAACCATTTGTCACGCTGAATAAGCTATAGAAAAGAACAAAGAAATGGATCTAAGAAAAAGTATGTTAGAAGTATTAGAAACAATATAGCTGTTGTTCCTCTGCGACACCTGAACTGTGATAACGACACTGACGAACAAACTAAAAATCTTTGCAAACAGCGATGCTAGGAGAATTGACATCAACAGGCCACAAATTGTTTTCATAAAGATCTATGTTAGCAGACAGATAAACTGGAAGTAGAGGAAGTGTATGTTGAGAATATGTAAGAAAATTATAATTAAACAGAACTTATTCTGGTATCCACAGTGATCTAAGGAGGTTGTAAAGCGAGAATCATAGCACTGCAGAGAAGACAAGAAGTCGAAGGACCACGACAGGACCTGGAGAGAGGTCTACGTTTATGAAGTTGTGTCGCATCTACGTCATGGGTCTGGCAGCAAAGTGTACAAGATCGGCAACCGCCGCTGTATGGCCTACGACAGTACTTTCTAACCGCCTTTGACTGTTTCCGGGAGGAGTCCTTCTTGTCGCACCTACGATTTCTGTTCGAGCAATAGCGATTTTTGGTGTTTCTGTTTCACCTCTTGCAAACGTGCGTTTCCACTTTGACACTTTGTGCCAATTTCAGTACGCCTGTATTTGCAGGCGTGCACTTGCAATAGCCCCGCACAACATTGCGAGGCGACTATCGGACTTCGATGGTGCATCGAAAATACTCACCTAGTAAGACACCTGAAAAGCACTTAAAATCTAATGCAGCGTGGATTTTTGATCTTGACACAACGCTGCCATACACTATGAGGTAAATCCTATGCACGTTTCTTATCTCATAGGCATCAGAGTACTTTCATTCGTTTTTAACGAAGATGTACAAAAATGAATTCCAGGGTTACGTGGTTCTAAGTATACGTATATTATAATTGTATGAAGCTGATCTTTTAAACATAGAAGTCTGTGCTTAAAAATAATAAAAAAATTAAATTCTCCGTGAAATCGTACTAATACTGATTAGTTAATAATTATTCTCATTTACTGTTAAGTATAGAATGTTCCACAGTCAAGCGTTTGACTAAACGTAAGTAAATTTGTGCGATAAGGATATTAAGAGACTATATTCCCCTGGCACTGTCCTCTTAGTTTGGAATGATAAACAAGAAAGGGCCATTTGAAATGGAGATCAGCAAGAAACAATGTCCTTCCTGATTACAAGTGACAAAACATTTACTAAGAGTGGATCTTCAGAATACGTAATTTTCTGTACTTTGTACTTTTGCAAGTGGTTCCCATAATTTCTTTTAAAAATTTTGTATGATCAATAAAATACTAAAGTTGGTTCAGTTTTCCAAACAGTAGACACTGTAACCACTGTAAAATCTCTTTGACAATACGCCAAATGTAGTTTTTGAATTTGCAAAATAAATGTAGCCTACTCACACAAGGAACCCCAAAATATTGGAAAACGAAGACGAAATATTTGGGTAAGAAATATTTTGAGTAATAAGTGTACACATGGTTACAAAGTTTATTTACAAGTAACAAACCTCACTTAAAAATGTTACTTGGTCTCTGGTTTTCTGATCACTATTAAAACGATTTATTTTAATCTTGTTTCCCCTTAATTGCTGTCTAATTTATATGTTAAGTTATATTATAAGTTTTTATGTATTTCCATGTAAATATTTCTACATTAATTAGGGAATTATAGTAACTACTAGTATACACAAATATTTATTTATTTCATTGAAGCTTCGGATAGTTTGAAGCAGCTAGCTAGTACAAACAAATCGCCACTTTTAAATTTTATCCTCGACCAAGATTGAGGTTGATTTCATGTCTAAATTCCTAGTTTTGTTACTGTTCTTTACATGTGTGATTTATTCATATACAGAGTAAGCTATAAGTCGCTTGACACTTGTAATTATAATCAAATGGTTTTTAAAGAGGCGATTGATGGCTCACACTGTAGTTTAACAGATTGACATATTATTGGAATATGTAGTGATTATGGTTTTGCTATTACTAGAGCCAGCAGATAATATAGTTCATCTTTTATTATACTAAAAATCGCGTCATTTGTTAGAATCAGTGAAAGCAAAAGTAATTTTTACTTCCACCTTCCGCAAAGAAATGGATGTATGGTGATCGGAAAAACTCCTGTTCGAGATAAGGGCTGATTCTGTTTGTACTACCCTCAAAACATGAAAAAAAGTTATTTTTCCGAAAAGTGTCGTGTGTCTCTCTGTTCGTGTGTCTATGTGTCTATATGTAGAATTTTTTCTATGACGAACGATAACTGCCACAAATTCGATCAGAATCAAATAATTTTTTGCATACATGTGCCCGAGTTGTAGAGGACTCAATGCCAATTCGTTTTTGTGAAGATCGGTAAGGTAGAGGAGTAGTTTAACTGCTTTGTTTTGTGTTTTAACAAAAATAAAGTACCTAATTTCGATAAATAAAGTATCCTGAAAAGAGGGATCATAATAACCCACTATAATAATAATTGACAATAACTTTTTCATAAAACGTATCGGTCACATTTATATTTGTTACTGTGTGTTCTGTTTACATAAGAGGTTGATTATATTATAAAATTTATAAAATACAAATAAAAATAATTTTCCTCGTGGATGATTTCACATATGATACAAGCATACATATACACTGAACATTTACGTATTTACATGCCTGTAAGTGTGTACACTTACATGTTAAGTATCATGTGTACACTTACATAGCCTTGTATCGAGATGGCTCTGTCTTTGTCATATTCACTAACATGCAGTTAAATGTAATTATTGCTTTTAATCATTTTTTACTAAAACTAATATAGTAGTAAAAATTATTTAAAATTTGTTATTTGTAGTTGTTCTACATTAATATTAAAGCTAAAAGCAGGTTGCTTTATTTAGACATCACGTACAAAATAATTAAGACGGTAGGTAAAACGTGAAATTTAATTTCTATGAAGAACTTCAACGCAACAGAATGCGGCTACAGAAAGACACAAGAGACCGACTTAGATAAGTTGCGCGCGGGTATCGAGTTGAAGGCAACAATGGCACTCTAGACTGTTCTGAGGGCCACGACCAATTTGATTTACTACTTTAATTGATAATGTTGTTGCTACGTAATTGTGGCGATTAACATTGTAAACGATCTCCATCCGTTTTCCTGAACTACATGCTTTCCTTAACACGATTCACTGAGATTCATTGTGTGATTCACAATATCTGCTACTATTAAAACAATACTCAAAAAAATAAAATAAGCACGTGCTACTTTTTAAAGGGAACAAAATAAAACTTTCCCACATCGAGTACTATAAAACGTAAAAGTCTATTAGTAGACTATAATAATAATAACGCTAAACATAACGTATGTCAATTACGACAATAAATGATCATTTGAAAATATCAAATGCACACTCCAATGTGTGATACAAATTTCGTTTAATACAGGCTACGCAAGGTTAGGTTAGATTAGATTAGTGATTAGTGAAGTGATTCCTTGGCTCCATAAAAGTGCTTTAATCAAAATTATAATTTTTTCCAATAAGATTAGAGGAAAGAAATTTATTGGTCGGAGTCGATACTTTAAATTCGCGCGTCTTGTTTCCTTATCAGAGCTCTTGATATGCAATTTGTTCATAATTTTGTAATTCCGAATAAAGTGTTTTCATGGGTAATTCTAGCGGATACTGATCCTAGTCAACAATATATAATTTAACAGTGGTGTAAAACTGTTTTTCTCTTTAAGGACTTCAAAGAATACTACACAATACAAAAACATCAATCTACAGAAAGAGTGCAGATACATTCAAAACAACAGCCTTAAAACGGTTATTTTAAGTCAGGTAATAATTTAATTATTGAGACGATGACGAAAATTAGTTTAGACTTTTTCCTGTAATCCCTCGTATTATGCTGCTGGTTATAAATATATTAGCCACCCTTCGCCTGATCTATTTATCCAAAAATTAGTTTCCTTCATGTTTGTTTACTACTGTATCAGTACAGTTGAATGAGGTTTGTCTTGTACGTTATTACCATAAAGCATGGTTTAGGTGCATTACTAGTAGTAGAGAATAGCAAACATATCAATAGAAATATACTAAAAATTGTTAACTACCAATATGAAAAGAATACAAGTTTTATAACTGGTATGATAAATGTCGTCTGCTTTATTCTTCAGATTTCAAATAATTAAGTTTATTTGCTTTACGGTGTCAACAATAAATAATTTTAACAAATCGTAGCGATACCGTTTAAATATGTAAAGAAATGTGGAACATTTATGTTAAGTTTACCTTGCGTTAGGACTTAGCGATAAGGCCTTAGTGAGTTCACGCTTTGAGTCGGTGCGTAGAATTTAATCTCTTCTTACAAGTTTCAGCGTTTTACACAAGCTCATGTTGCGTAGTAGTTATTATGTTTATCAATAAGGAACATTCACTAATACGTGACAATTACTACTGTAGGTTTTAAATAGAATATAACCAATAGTCAGGCGGTAGTTACAATCCGATCGGAGGAACTTGGCTACCGTAAGCAGCCAACATACAATAATTATTTGTTGATATCTGTGTTGCATTTTTGTTATTTTCAAGATACTCAGTGTATGTAGTAAGTAAAGGATACAGTAAAGGATTACGGATGCTAGCCTTATAAAACCTAATATACTGTTTAATCATATTATGTATTGTTTGTTTTGATTGTGTACTGAATATGTTGTTAATTTACAATACAGTGTATGTAATTACACCATTATTTTAATGTATTACTACGAATAGATTGCACTCTATACATTACTAATTAGTAATTAGTTACTTAACTGTATGCACAACCACACGCGCGCACATAATTACACAAACCGCAAACTCCCATTATGCGTGTACATATCACATGGTCCAGTATCATATCAGGCATATTGTTCGTAGGCGTGAGAATAAAATTTAGGCGTTATGAATAATGCTAAAACATCTTTCAGTATAAACATTTTCAGACTACAGTCAACATCTTTTTCTATTTTATAAAATAGTACCTCTCTACGCAAATGTTCGTGTATGTTTCTGCTAACATGTATCTGTAGTACTATTTTGTTTCTCGGTCTAAACTTAGTAATGTTAAAGTCACAATGTATTCTATATTTCATCAAACGACGCCATTAATATGCTTTGGTAGTTTGTAGTCGTAACACACGCACGTAGCCTATTATTTTAAATTAAACCTTACAATTCTCTTTTGAACAACTGTTTCACTGTCAACTACAACGTCAACTACAACGACAACGAGCAACTACTACTACTACTACTAGAAATATTAATAATAATAATATCAATAATAATAATAATAATAAATATAATCAAAACTACTACAACAATGTTATCAATATTATTGTTATTTTAGACTTTCCACATAAATGATATATCTACTCACTTCTATCTCACTGACATCAAAATAAGGTTTACAAGTTCACAGATATTATTTCATAACTGAGCTCGGTGATATTGATAAATGAGGTTGTACATAGTATCCGTTTTATTGACTGCATCTCATGCGATATATTTTCATCGGTAGTATCAAGTTAAATAAACATTAATAACGGCACATATATCTTTCAGGCGATATATTGTGACACTCTACTGAGACCCGACAGTCCTTCATATCCTAATCACAAACACTTGACACCATAATCGGAAATCGACTTTCTTAAGGTGTTGTGGACTGTAATTATTTTACAATATTTATTCAAACACAGAATTTAAATGGATAGTAAGAATTGACACTTGGACCCTGGATGTACCGACGTACAATATCGTTTATGTACAAGACGTACAGAACGGGCCCGGGAACGCTGTCGGCAATATGGCAAACTCGAAGGAGCGACCAGTCGACGCTAATCCTGAAGCTGCGGACCGTCAAATAAGACCGAAGAAAGTAGATGAAGGTAAGGGGAATTGGCGAAACCCCCAGTTTGTAGAGCAGGCGTGTATGCCAGACATTATAGAAGGCTTTGCTCACATACAACAGGCAGCGCCTGTGGCCTGATAGCTGCTACCGGTGGCTGGTCATTGTCTTCTCATTGTGTTAATTACTGTAAATCTACTCTACCTAGTTAGTAGAAGACCGGAAGCCATGCCTTGTGTGTCTGCGTTGTTCCAGCATTCGACGTATGTCTTAAATTTACATTATTGTGTAATACTATTACGATTCTTTGTTTTTAGTAAGTTGAGTGGCATTATACATGGTTTTAACAGCTGGTTAACACCCAGAGCTGTGAGTGGTTCACTTACAGTTTAATAGTCAGTATTGTGCCAATACCGGATTGCCGCAGTTTACTCATAATTGTCATAACAGAATGTTGTCAACAGTAATTTTACTTACCAGCATTTAATTTTGTAGGATAAAAGAAATCAATTCTTATTTTTATTGATTCTAAGTACTGTAGATTAGTCAACCAAATCTTTCTTTTCTGTAATATAAAATTTATTTATAAAAACATATTCAATATAAGAAATATTTAGTTGCTCGTAATATAATTAGCAAACAAGTATTTTGTTTCTGGTTTCCGAACTGCTACAAATGTAAACCTGTTAGTTATATTACATTACTTAAGTTTCCAAGTAACGATACACGTCTTCCAAATTATTATAATATAAATTGTGCCCATGTAGATACGCTCGGAATAGTAAAAATAAAAAGTAGAGACATCTGAACTTGGACATAGGAAATGCCAATATTTTATTGAAGTATTTCTGTTAATCTTTAATTTTATACTTCTACAACATTTTGAAACGTGTATGTAATATTTACCATAACTGTCTAACAAAGGGAGAGGTGAATATCGACAAACAAGGGCTACCATCTTTTCATGGAAGTACAACGAGAATAACATAAAATAATGTCTCTTGTAAAATGTCAGTTGACGCTTGTATTTGTGTATCATTGTCAGGAAAATTGCGACAGCATCAGCAAAAGTAAAAAGAAGCAGCTACTGTGTATCGTTTTGGCCTACTTTATTATGCTTCAAGGCAAAAAACTTGATTACTTTTATTTAATAAGAAACAGTCTTCTTTGTACTGCTACGACACATTATTCAATTTAAATACATCTACAGAAAAACTCTTATTTTCTGAAATAGAAATATCCCGCAAAATGTTTGATAGTTAATAAAAATAAACATAGTTACTATATCGTTTACTTTTAACTGCTAAATACGCGTTATTAATAAAACATCCTGTACTTAATAAGAACTTCCATGTAAGATTTCCAGTAAACCCAACAGAGGCTCAAGATACAAGGGGAAAGGTGTACAAGAAATCAAAAACCCGAATGTATACGTATACCAACTAGTGCGTGCAAATAAAAATATGTTTACTCAATAAAATTTTCTGCTTAAAAAAAATTAATTCAATTCTTCTTTTACAGTTTGTTATTTACGATTACTGGTTAAATTATTAAAATGAATTATAAATTACGTCGTCAGTTGTAATTCTACATGTCAAAGTATTGCTTCTTGGTGTTTGTATTTTGCTCTAATTTTGTTATCTAGTTCAGGATTGTCAATTATTGAACCCTGGAACGTATCTAAGTCTCTTAATATATAATCATTAGCAAACATTAATTGCTGATAATTATTTATTTTTCATAACATTTAGGCAATAGTCTGCAGTATCCTTATCAATGGATTCACTTTGAGAAGTCGTTTTAAATGGAGCATTCGTGGATAAATCAAAATATTTTATTCGATGTCTTACACAATAATAAACTCTTTCTTCTATGACAAATGTGGTTTAACAGAGGTAGGGCAGGCTGGTACTTTTAAGACCTACTGCGTATAAGGAAGTAATGTTATAAAATAGTGTAAATAGAAAGTGATTTCTTGTTAGTAGCAAACTTAAGAAATGCTCAAACCCTTTCATCTTTTGAATACTGTAGTCTAGAATATATAACACTAGTAGTCTAGGGTTTCATAAATTATATTCTGCTTGGTTTATTTCCTAGGAAAAAATCGTTCAATACTGAGAAAGTGAGTACAGTATAAATTAATTGTTAAACTGTTAATTTAATAACAGTATAGGCAATAATGTAATAACATGTTACAGGCTAATAATAATTGTTAATACTATATCTCAGTTGTAATCATTGATGTGAATTAAGGTTAAACAGGATTATTTCTGTTGGGGCTAATTATGAAATGTTAAGGATCTTGTTTTTAGTATATGTTAAAATTTAGTATAATCTGTACAAGGTTTCAGTGACTGCACAATAAATATATAACAAAATTTGTGACGAAAACAGCTAAATAGACCTATGAAAGATTGTATTTTGTTGAATTAAATATATAGTAAAGACATTAATAAACCTAAATATTGCTCATAGTATGTAGTGAGCAGGTACTTTCTAGTGCTGTAATGAAATGTAATTAATACAATGGGAATAAAGATATAAAACAACAAAATCCACCCGAAACCTCTGGATTTCTCGCGGAAGTCTTTAAGCTCAAAAACCAATATTTTGCGACAATTTAAATTTTTTAGTATTATTCAAGCCTCATAATTTAGATCTATAATATGCAATAAAATTAGTTCCGTATTTATAATGCAACTAAAGGTTATAAAAAACGTTTAAAAGGCGCAACTTGCGCAGCTACAAACAAACCTGATTTAACCCCTATGGATATCGAATATTACTTGAAAATCTGGAGCATCTCGTAGTTACTTAAAAATAATTTAAGCTTCTTGTTAATAAATTTTCAGAACAACAAAGTTCTTTAATATCGACTGTATAAGCAATATTTTTGAGGCTACATGGCTACATGGTTAAATAAAATTATGTGTTGACAATCTCACGGCAACATCGAAGATTGACGGCATACATATACTGTACTGTTAAGTTACTTTTAACTGTTAAGTATTAAGACATTTAACTGTTATGATATACTGTACTCACATTTTCTCACTTGAAAGTTTGTTGCCTAGCAACCACAATCTATGCTTTTAAGGTAATTTAAGACACTATTTCAAGGAAACAATTGTTGTTTTATGTGCAGTAAAAAGCGTTACCTCTAAAAACGAACGATTTACACTAGTCATCTAAGTAAATGGAAAATGTAGTTGTCTCAAGATGCAAAAAATAATGTCATCGCCTTGTTGTGAAGTAGAAATGATACACTAACGTGAAACACTTGATTTAGTAGGGTGAGAAGAGAATAAATTTGTAACACAAATTATTAGAGATATCGTTTAACTTTTGTGATCTATAAAATAACTATCTTAAATCCAGTGCAAGAGGAAGCAGGTTAAAATCCTGAAGCCGTCTTAAAATATCTGTACAGAATTTGAAACAACTTGGTGTCAAAAATGGCAAGAATTATAAAAAAGGTCTAAGCGGAAAGTTTGTAATTGTTTCTTCCGTCTGACAACGTAGGTCCACATCGGGTTGCTATCCTAGAAATAGAACATCTGATTTTTTTTTAATTATTAGTTAACATTTTTTCCGTGTTTGTTACACTTTATATAATATAGTTAAATTGTAGAAAACAGTATAGAACAAGTACCCATGAAATTATTATGATAAGTGACTTTAATGGTAGAGTTGAGAAAGAAAAGAATAGTTAAGTAGTGGGTCAACATGGCGAAGAAACAATTAATGACAATGGGGAAAGACTAATCCACATATGCGAGCAATATAATTTGAAAATAATCAATACCTTCTTTATACCTAAAAGACATTCATAAATTCACATGGCACCAACACACAAGAAATTTGAAATCGATAATAGACTACGTAATAACAAAACAAATATCAAATATTATAGTAAAAGACGTAGGCCTAAAGGTAAAGAGAGGAGCAGACTGTGGCTCAGATCATTGCCTAGTTGAGTCAAATATACTTATCCCCTACCGATGGAAATTAGAGAAACAAGTATCAAACATTTTAGTAAAAGACGTAAAGGTAAAGAGAGGAGCAGGCTGTGGCTCAGATCATTGCCTAGTTGAGTCAAAGATATTTATCGCCTATCGATGTAAAATAGAGAAAAAAATATCTAACATCATAGTAAAAGACGTAAAGGTAAAGAGAGGAGCAGACTGTGGCTCAGAACAATTGCCTAGTCGAGTCAAAGATATTTATCCCCTACCGATGGAAAATAAAGAAAAAAGAAAGTGAAGTTATGAACAAATGTAACCCTCAAATCGAGAAATATAACTTAGACAGCTTAAAAAACGATAGCATAAAATATCTTTATCAACAAAGACTTAAACAAAAACTAAATACAGAAGAACGAACGATTGAGGAAGAATATGAATTCATAAAAAGATGTATAAAGGAAGCAGCTGAAGAAGCCTTAGGAAAACCGGATAAACGAAAAAAGCCATAGGGTAAGACTGCCTAAGAGTACGTACTTTTTATTTGTAATAACATTTCTTTAACTTTAGTCCAAATTAGAGTTGCGGAAATTAGCTTAATCTCTTCCTTGTTAAGTTAGTGAAACAATATTAAGGTGTTAACTCAATGAAAAGACCTATTTAAATACTAGGCTGCCTTTAGTTAAAATATGCAAATGCGTACTCTTAGGCATACAGCGTCCCAAGAGTACGCGTTTAGTGAGCACAAAAGTACGCACTAAATAAAAACAATAAAAACGAAGTTCTATGAGGAAGAAAATTATTTATTATTGAACCAAAAACTTTTACATACACAGTTCACATTTATACATTTTTGTTCAACGTTCAACGCCGGCACATTCAGTATGGGCCCACAATTGGCAGCTCTGGCACTGGATCCAACCTTCGCGAAACTTGGTTTTGGAATACAGACTGTTACAATAAATGCAGGCTGGATCATCATGTTGTTCGTCATCGAAACATTCCCCATCATCATCGTCGTCACCTTCTTCCAATGTGAAAGTTAGTTTTTTCGCCGCATTTCTCTTGGGTTTCTTTTTTGCAATAGTTTCTTCCTCAAGAGTCTTCTTGAAAGGGGTGGAAGTCATTATTGTGGATGATTTTGATCTTCCCCCTCTTTTATTTCCTCTGCATCCTTTGGGGCTAGGAAGAAGGTATTTAGCTGACGTACTACTTGTAGGACTTTGAATTTCTGTGGCTGCAGACTTGCTTTGATCTTGAAATCCATTCTGGTTTCTTGGTGGGATGTTGGCTTCCTGATTTTGGCCATTTGTTACATTATTCTCCCTCTCATACGATGGCCCAGCCTCGTTTCCCAAATCAGATTCTTGAGAGGGCATTGGACCTTCTAACTCCCTCTCAGTCACTGATGCAGGCATGAAGTCTTCATCCCTAAAAACTGAGGGATTTTGTGGGAAAACTCCAGTGCATTGGAATGATTTTACAGCTCTTTCAACAGAAGCAGTCTTGGAGTAGGCCGAGAAAAAAATCTCACCCACTTGATAAATTGTTATAGGTCGACCTGGATGTTCTGTGACCCACCGATCACATTCTTCTGACAGAAACTTCTTCAAGGGTCCGAAAAATGCCGCATCAAGGGGCTGTAGTTTGTGGCTGGCATGGGGTAGCAAAGACAACAACATGATGCCTTTTCCTCGGCAATATTCAATTGCTGACAAAGTACAATGTGATATATGGTTGTCAAGTAGTAACAATTTCTTCTTTTCGAGAGATGGATTCACATATTTTGTGAAGTGTTGTAACCAGGTCATAAACAACTCTGAATTTATGAAACCTGAATCAGATACCATTCCCAAAGTGTCTGGTGGTGTTCTATCACAAAATTCTGGTTTGAATCTCTTTCGTGGAAAGATGGGAGCAGGTGGAACATAGTAACCAGCAGCGCTGACACAGCAAACTGCAGTCACCGACTCTCCTCGTTCTTGGGAGACAACCTTTGACACGAGCCGTTTCCCTTTTGGAGAAATTACTTTCGGAAGCTTGTTGGGAACAGTTGACACATTTGTTTCGTCCATATTAAAGATGTCGCTTGCAGAAAGTGCAGGGTTCTCATCTAAGATTATTTTAGGTTTTTTATGGAACTTGTCAAATTGTACTCTATTAAACCCAATGGCTCTTCCTAGAGAGCATTTCTCCGGCTGCCGTAATGTTAAGGAGTGCCTTTCGCAGAAATTTCTCACCCATTTATCACCTGCCATCTTCTTATTCTTGTTGAATGGATGAGCAATATTATTCTGTGTAGCATATTGGAACACTACAGCCATTAATTGTTTCCTTGTTATGCCAAAACATTTGCTGTCTAAAATCTTCATACGAGCCACCAAGGATTCCTCTTCCTGCTTCGAAAATGTTTGTTTAAATCTGCCCAAGGAAGTTGGTATTGTTCCCTGAAAATAACATTTAAAAATTAATATTCATTCCTAAAGGATATATTTATTATTATTATTATTATTATTGTTAAAAATCTGTGGCTCAACAGCTTCGAGGAGTCTAGGCCGGTCGGCCAGGTTGCCACCACTGTCTAGCAGCTGGTGGATAGAGGGGTGATGTGGTTAGCACCACGCACCTCTCAACCTGTTAAGATGCCAACCTTCTTAACCAGATCCGCTACCAATCGGTCAAGTAGCTACCCATTTGTCCTCACTAGGCTGGGTGGACCCCGTTCCAGATCCATTTCCCTCGGAAAAATTTCCGGGGGTGCCAGGGATCGAACGCGGAACCTCCGGATTAGTAGTCAGACGTGCTGACCACTACATCACGGAGGCGGTCATTATTATTATTATTATCAAAAATAATTAATAGGCTATCACCATAATTATTATTAGGCCTTTTTATTATTTTAGGGATAGTAGGCCTAGGCCTACTATTGTTAGTATGCCATAAGACGACCAAATGAATAAATATATTGAACTTACTGATTTCAATCCCTTTCGCAGCGTTGCCTCATGTACTCCCACAAATTTCGCTGCAGCTCTCACACTACTGCCTGCTGCAATTTTATTTTGAGCTGTGGTCAATTGCGCTTGAGTGAACAACTGCCTATCACTTTTACGTTTATATTTTGATGACATGGTACATGGAATGAGGAAAACTCATTGAAGGCACAATCTCATATGAAGTGTCCCAAGAGTACGCATTAAAGAAACCAGTGCGTACTCTTACGACATCGCGCCATTTTGATTTTTGGACATCTTAATATCGAAACTACTTCATATATTAAATAAATTTGCCAATAAATATGAACCAGGAACATGTAATAATAAAATATAAACAATACAATTTAAAATATTAACATTTACATGTAAAAACAATATACTACTTTGCGACAAATATAAGAACAAAATAGTAGTAACACAACAAATTCAACATACCTCCTCTCTTGGTGAAAGAATCTCGACTGCCGCGTGCCAACGGGATTTGGCTGGTTAAGAAGCGCATCCCCTGCTTGCGACACATGCTGAAATCTATCGGTTAAAAATTGAAACTCAATGCGTATTCTTGAGCAGTGCGTACTCTTGGGCAGTCTTACCCTAGTAGTCGGATAAATAAATTGAAAAACAAATTGTCAAAAAGAATGAACTACACTTAAGACGGTTACAAGATAGCAATAATATTCAGATACAAGAAGAATATAGAACATTAAATAGAGAAATCAAAAAACAAGTGGCGAATAAAAGAACGAAACATGGACCAAGAAATGTGAATATATTGAACGGTACATAGGAGGCACAAGTAGCTCGGAAGCATGGAGAACTATTTAGGAGTTTGAGAAACTCTAATACAAATAAAACTCATATAGGTAGCATATCAAGGAAACAGTAGAAGCAGCACTTTGAAGATTTACTCGTAGAAAGGAGAAAACAATTCATAGAAGTAGAGAATCCAGAGGTGACAATAGAAAAGAACGATATTGTTATAGAATTCTCTGAAATAACACATGTAGTAGAAACCTTAAAAAACGGAAAATCGCCAGGAATAGGAGGCATTTACCCAGAATTAGTTAAATATGCACCAGAGGAAATAGATGTTATTCTAGCTAAACTATTTGAAAGATGTGTGAATGGGGTAAACCCACCGATGGAATGGACTACATCGTATATCACACCGATTCATAAAAAGGGAGTTAAAAGCGATCCTAAAAACGATAGGAGAATAGCAATAATATGTACACTTGGAAGGGTATATACAAAAATAATAAAAAGTCGCCTAGAAAACAAGGTTAAATATCGGTATGGAGAACCATACATGACTTCCATATTCTAAGATTTATATTTAAAATCATTTTCGAAATGAAATATTACCATAGAAACTACTTCTTTCTACTTACTGCTTCAGCCTTAACCACAGTACTGTGGTCACTAACGTATACCACCTCACGTTATCGCACTCGATTTTCACTGATAATAGAAGTTGATGGCATTGCCGAAACGTCTGGTTTTGTAGAAAACATTGGACTACGGCCAAATATCCCGGGAAGGAATTTTAACAAAAACTACTTCTTTGTTGCCGATAACGTTGTACACATATATATAACAAATATGCATAAAATTAATGGCTTGTATAAGTTAATGATTGATCTCCATTAAGTAGTGCTCAAGTTTCCAAAGTTTTAATATTATGATGTCCGTAATTAAAACATCAGAGCAGGTTTAGTGTGTATGAGGGTACACCGTGGACAAAAATTTTCAACATTTCCTATTGAGCGTTGCTTAGAGTAAAGCTACGAATCTACAGTGTACGTTTCACAGAACAAACACGCGGAAAATAAGGAGCGCTCCGAAGTCACTCATGGACCCTCAGCATCTTGCAGAGGGTTCATTCCCTAAAGACGAAAAGTCTGTCTATGAATCGTTCCTCTGTAAACACGTGCAGTTACACTGCCCAGCGATCCACAGGAAGCAAATCGCTATCCACGCTGGACACTTTTTCGGCTTGCACGCGTTATGTTGGTATGGGTTTCGGCACTTTCCATTTAAAAAACGTGCAAATGTAAGAAAATAAACATGAATGAGGCCAGAAATAACGCGAATTGTGTGTGTGTGTGTGTGTGTGTGTGTGTGTGTGTGTGTGTGTGTGTGTGTGTGTGTGTGTGTGTGTGTGTGTGTGTTCCCTGCCTTTTTACTGCGGTAGTCATAATAATAATATCGGTATGGAGAACCATACATGACTTCCATATTCTAAGATTTATATTTAAAATCATTTTCGAAATGAAATATTACCATAGAAACTACTTCTTTCTACTTACTGCTTCAGCCTTAACCACAGTACTGTGGTCACTAACGTATACCACCTCACGTTATCGCACTCGATTTTCACTGATGATGGAAGTCGATGCCATTGCCGAAATGTCTGGTTTTGTAGAAAACATTGGACTACGGCCAAATATCCCGGGAAGGAATTTTAACAAAAACTACTTCTTTGTTGCCGATAACGTTGTACACATATATATCAGTGGCGAAGTTACATGGAGGCAATTGAGGCAATGCCTACCCTAACAAATTCTGTAGAATAAAAATTATAAATACGTATGAACTACATAACGTAAAGATTATACATTGTTACTGTGACTGTCAAATTTATTAAACCGAAACGTGCTTTATTGAGCGACCGCTAGATGGTGACAGGTGAGATTCGGCATAGTTCGTTTAAAGCGAATGAGGCAACCTGAACTTGCCTCAGCGTTTTTTGTATACATCGTATGTAAGCAATGTAGTGGTGTGATAGGGAAGTGTAGGGAGGGGGGATTGTCCCGCGCTGTACACATAGAGCGTTGAGGCATGCCTCACTTCTGTGGTCCAAACAGTTAAGTTAAAGCGCCTGTGTTGTTTCTAAGTGTTTATTTTATGCGGTTATTAAAAGTGTCACTGTTATTCCGCTGAACTAACAGATGATCAAGATTGTTATTTGAATTATTTGTAACATTAAACATATATATAGAAACTAACCAAGTTTAAAAATTTGAAGTTCAATCAGTTGTATTATTGTGTATGACTAATACAAGGATTGTTCAATAGACACACGTATAGAGCTGTAAAGCATTTTTTATTCAACGATTTTAAAAGAAGTCTCCAATAACATTAAGACATGAGTTCCACTGTTGCGCTAACCTGTAGATTCCCTGCTAGTAAAATTCTTACGGCTGTTTGTGGAACCATTCGGTTACAGCAACTCTACCTCAGCGTCCGATTTGACCCACCGTCCTTTTAGTGATTCCTTAAAAAAAATTTAAGATAAGATTTTTGCCTACCCATTCATTAACTACTAGCTTCGCCAGTAAGCAAATTGATGTCCATTTTTTCGGCTTGCACGCGTTATGTTGGTGTGGGTTTCGGCACTTTCCATTTAAAAAGCGTGCAAACGTAAGAAAATAAACATGAGTGAGGCCAGAAATAACGTGAATTGTGTGTTTGTGTCTTACCTGCCTTTTTATTGCCGTATTAAATGAAAAATATTATATTACATTAAAATTAAAAAATTTTAATTTTATTGCCTGGCAACAAAATTATTTTATTTTTAACAATTACCATTGTTTCAAAAAGTTTAAATAAATTTGCAAGTACTTTACTCTTGTTAAAACGTAAAAGGTTGCAGGTAAACTACCCCTTCCCCTTAACCGATCTTCACCAAAATCGAAAGTCCTTGAGACCTCTACAATTCAAGGATGTATGCAAAAAAGTATTTGATTCTGTTTGGATTTGCGGCTGTTATCGTTTGCCATAGAAAATACGCTTGATAAAAAAACGGTGCAGGTAAACTACCCCTTCCCCTGAACCGATCTTCACCAAAAACAAAAGGTCTTGAGTACTCTACAAATCAGGACTGTATGCAAAACATTATTTGATTCTGTTTGAATTTGCGGCTGTTATCGTTTGCCATATTAAATACCCTTGTTAAAAAAACGTTGCAAGTAAACTACCCCTTTCCCTCAGCCGATCTTCACCAAAAACAAAAGGTCTTGAGAACTCTACAATTTAGGGCTGTATGCAAATAATCGTTTGATTCTGTTTGAATTTGCGGCTGTTATCGTTTGCCATAGGAAATACCCTTGTTAAAACATAAAACGTTACAGGTAAACTACCCCTTTCCCTTAACCGATCTTCACCAAAAACAATAGGTCGTGAAAACTCTACAATTCAGGGCTGTATACGAAACATTATTTAAGTCTATTTTAATTTGCGGCTGTTATCGTTTGCCAAAAAAAAAATTTCCCTTGATAAAAAAAACCGTTGCAGGTAAACTACCCCTTCCCCTCAACCGATCTTCACCAAAAACAATAGGTCGCGAGTACTCTACAAACCAGGGCTGTATGCAAAACATTATTTGATTCTGTTTTAATTTGCGGCAGTTATCGTTTGCCATAAAAAATACGCTTGATAAAAAACGTTGCAGGTAAACTACCCCTTTCCCTTAACCGATCTTCACCAAAAACGACAGATCTTGAGTACTCTACAAATCAGGGCTGTATGCAGAAAATTATTTGATTCTGTTTGAATTTGCGGCTGTTATCGTTTGCCATAGAAAATACCCTTGTTAAAAAAACGTTGTAGGTAAACTACCCCTTTCCCTTAACCGATCTTCACCAAAAACAATAGGTCTTGACAACTCTACAATTTAGGGCTGTATGTAAATAATATTTTGATTCTGTTTGAATTTGCGGCTGTTATCGTTTGCCATAAGAAATACCCTTGTTAAAACATAAAACGTTACAAGTAAACTACCCTTTCCCTTAACCGATCTTCACCAAAAACAAAAGGTCTTGAGAACTCTACAATTCAGGGCTGTATACCAAACATTATTTGATTCTGTTTGAATTTGCGGCTGTTATCGTTTGCCAAAAAAAAAAATTTCCCTTGATAAAAAAAAACCGTTGCCGGTAAACTACCCCTTTCCATCAACCGATCTTCACCAAAAACAATAGGTCGCGAGTACTCTACAAATCAGGGCTGTATGCAAAAAATTCTTTGATTCTGTTTGAATTTGCGGCAGTTATCGTTTGCCATAGAAAAAAAATCTACAGACACACACAGACAGACACACAGACACACAGACACACACACAGACACTTTTCGGAAAACGACTTTTTTTCATGTTTTGAGTGTAGTAGAATCAGAATCTCCAATAATCTCGAACACGATTTTTTTTGCCATCACCATACTTCCATTCCTTAAGGAAATATGGAAGTAAAATGGAAACGTAAACAGTACATAACTGAGATACGCTTGCCTGTCAAGCGCGATATATTTGCTCTTATACATGATTTACATTAAAATGAAAAAATTATAATTTTATTGCCTGGCAACAAAATTATTTTATTTTCAACAATTACCATTGTTTGAAAAAGTTTAAATGAATTTTCAAGTACTTTACTCTTGTTAAAACGTAAAAGTTGCTGGTAAACTACCCCTTCCCCTTAACCGATCTTCACCAAAATCTAAAGGCCTTGAGTCCTCTACAATTCACTGACGTATGCGAAAAATTATTTGATTCTGTTTGAATTTGCGGCAGTTATTATCGTTTGCCATAGAAAATACGCTTGATAAAAAACGTTGCAGGTAAACTACCCCTTCCCCTCAACCGATCTTGACCAAAAACAATAGGTCTTGAGTACTCTACAAATCAGGGCTGTATGCAGAAAATTGTTTGATTCTGTTTGAATTTGCGGCTGTTATCGTTTGCCATAGAAAATACCCTTGTTAAAAAAACGTTGTTGGTAAACTACCCCTTTCCCTTAACCGATCTTCACCGAAAACAATAGATCTTGAGAACTCTACAATTTAGGGCTGTATGCAAATAATCTTTTGATTCTGTTTGAATTTGCGGCTGTTATCGTTTGCCAAAAAAAAATTTCCCTTGATAAAAAAAAACCGTTGCCGGTAAACTACCCCTTTCCCTCAACCGATCTTCACCAAAAACAATAGGTCGTGAGTACTCTACAAATCAGGCCTGTATGCAAAAAATTATTTGATTCTGTTGGAATTTGCGGCAGTTATCGTTTCCCATAAAAAAAAATCTACAGACACACAGACACACACACAGACACTTTTCGGAAAACGACTTTTTTCATGTTTTGAGTGTAGTAGAATCAGAATCTGCAATAATCTCGAACACGATTTTTTTTGCCATCACCATACTTCCATTCCTTAAGGAATATGGAAGTAAAAAATGAGCAGCCAAAAGAACAGGAAGGGTTTAGAACAGGACGATCCACTATTGACAACATATTTACTATCAAAATAGCTTGCGAAAAGAGAGTGCAAAGAAACAGAGAGCTTCATACAGCAACGATTGATTTGGAAAAAGCCTAGATAGTGTACCAGTCTCACAGTTATGGAAGGCTTTGAAATCCGTAGAAGTATCGAACATGCTAATACAAGCAATAAAGAACCTGTATAAGGAAAACACGACCCGAGTAAAATATCGGTATGGAGAACCATACATGACTTCCATATTCTAAGATTTATATTTAAATTCATTTTCAGCCAAACAGCCAGGGAAGGAATTTTAACAAAAAATACTTCTTTGTTGCCAATAACGTAGTACACATATAAAAAATATTTTCCCCTCCCCCTTCAACTATAATTTTGATTTATAGAAAATTACCCCCAGCCCGTTCAACTAGCCTCTTCATTTATAGATATTTCATCTATGTTTCTACAGTGGATTATTAAGATCTTATCAGGATACTTTATCAAAATTAAGTACTTTACTCATGTTACAACAAAAAATGTTTCAGGTAAACTGCCCTTTCCCCGTAACCGATCTTCACCAAAATCAACAGACATTGAGTTCTCTATAGCTCAGGCACATATGTAAAAAATTATTTGATTCTGTTTGAATTTACGGCAGTTATGGTTCGTCATATAAAAAATTACCCATGTTAAAACATAAAACATGAGATTTATAAAACATATCTAAGATTTATATTTAAAATCATTTTTGAAATAAAATATTTTCATAGAACCTACTAACGCTGGGGAAATCTGAGGAGCCAATCAGAGTTGGGCCTACCTGTCACTCTGCTGAATTTGGTGGAAAGCCCTGTCACTGTCGTCAAAGTATCAGCCTTGACAGGGTCCTCTTTTTCTGCAAAATGGGAGAGGGGGCTTGAGATGGAGTGAGTGACATGGTCCCCACCTCAATGAAGAACCCATTGTCTTATAAAAATATATTTAAATTTTGAAAACTGAAAATTCTTTTCTTGTTGTAAATATTTATATTTTATAATCAAAATGACTTTATCAAAAAAAAACATTATTTTTTTATAATAAGTACTTACATATGTTTCTTAATATGCTTACTTTTTCTTCAATGTTGATGATCATTTCCAAACATTCTGACAAAATTGTATCTACAGAACAGTTAACATTCCCCAGGTTTCCATTTCTGCTAATTTCTCATTACACCTTCCACTGACGTAGTATTAACCATTTCATAAACTATCGTATAATCTTTTCAGATTTTGTGGTACAAAATCTGAAATTTTCAGATTGCCTGGCAACAAAATTATTTTATTTTCAACAATTACCATTGTTTGAAAAAGTTTAAATGAATTTTCAAGTACTTTACTCTTGTTAAAACGTAAAAGGTTGCAGGTAAACTACCCCTTCCCCTTAACTGATCTTCACCAAAATCTAAAGGCCTTGAGTCGTCTACAATTCACTGACTATGCAAGAAATTATTTGATTCTGTTTGAATTTGCGGCAGTTATCGTTTGCCATAGAAAATACGCTTGATAAAACAGGTTGCAGGTAAACTACCCCTTCCCCTCAACCGATCTTCACCAAAAACAATAGGTCTTGAGTACTCTACAAATCAGGGCTACATGCAGAAAATTATTTGATTCTGTTTGAATTTGCGGCTGTTATCGTTTGCCATAGAAAATACCCTTGTTAAAAAAATGTTGCAGGTAAACTACCCCTTTCCCTTAACCGATCTTCACCAAAAACAATAGGTCTTGAGAACTCTACAATTCAGGGCTGTGTGCGAAACATTATTTGATTCTGTTTGAATTTGCGGCTGTTATCGTTTGCCAAAAAAAAAAATTCCCTTGATAAAAAAAACCGTTGCTGGTAAACTACCCCTTCCCCTCAACCGATCTTCACCAAAAACAACAGGTCGCGAGTACTCTACAAATCAGGGCTGTATGCAGAAAATTATTTGATTCTGTTTGAATTTGCGGCTATCGTTTGCCATAGAAAATACCCTTGTTAAAAAAACGTTGTAGGTAAACTACCCCTTCCCCTTAACCGATCTTCACCAAAAACGATAGGTCTTGAGAACTCTACAATTTAGGGCTGTATGCAAATAATCTTTTGATTCTGTTTGAATTTGCGGCTGTTATCGTTTGCCATAGGAAATACCCTTGTTAAAACATTAAACGTTACAGGTAAACTACCCCTTTCCCTTAACCGATCTTCACCAAAAACAACAGGTCTTGAGAACTCTACAATTCAGGGCTGTATGCGAAACATTATTTGATTCTGTTTGAATTTGCGGCTGTTATCGTTTGCCAAAAAAAAAAATTTCCCTTGATAAAAAAAAACCGTTGCCGGTAAACTACCCCTTTCCCTCAACCGATCTTCACAAAAAACAATAGGTCGCGAGTCCTCTACAAATCAGGGCTGTACGCAAAAAATTATTTGATTCTGTTTGAATTTGCGTCAGTTATCGTTTGCCATAGAAAAAAAATCTACAGACACACAGACACACAGACAGACACACACACAGACACACACACACAGACACTTTTCGGAAAACGACTTTTTTTCATGTTTTGAGTGTAGTAGAATCAGAATCTGCAATAATCTCGAACACGATTTTTTTTGCCATCACCATACTTCCATTCCTTAAGGAATATGGAAGTAAAAACGGTAGTAACTACACAGACATCTTCAAAGTCACAAAAGAACTAAGACAGGGATGTAGCCTTTCCCCAACTCTATTTAAAGTATATCTAGACAAAGCCCTGGAAAAATGGTCAACGAAAGTTAGAGGAATGGGGCTGCAAGTGGGAGAGGAAAAACTGTTTACCTTATATTTCGCTGATGATAAAGTTGTCATAGCAGAAGATCCGGATGGTCTTAGTTACATGATAAGGAAATTACAAGAAGAATACCAGCTCGCAAATCTCGTGATAAACATGAATAAGTGTGAGTACATAGTAGTCGGTAATGATGCTCAAGTTAATCTCGATTTAGGAAATATCACCATAAAAGGAGTTAGCACGTATTTGGGAGTTACACTTAATAAACAAGGAAATAACACCGATGAAATAAAAGAACGATTAAACAAAGGGAGAAAAGTAATAGGATCGTTGAACTCTGTTTTATGGGATAAATCAATCACAAGACGCACAAAAAAAAACTGTATAAGAGCATCTTCCTGAATATAGTCAGATATGGAGCCGAAACATGGGATATGACAAAGAAAACCGAAAAATGGATACCGAAATGGATTATTTAAGACGCAGTTGTAGAAAATCGAAAATGGAAAGAGTCGGAAATAAAACAATTAGACAGAGTATGAACATGACGAAGAACATAGTGGAAGGGATTGAAAAAAACAACTAGTATGGTTTTGACACACAAAAAGAATGGACAAAACCAGGTGGCATGTTAAAGGCATGTTACATAAGTAATCTAAATTCTTTAATTTTTTTGTGTGTCTGACTTTGATTCAATCTTCAAATGCTAATAGCAACTCATTTAAAAAGAAACAGAAATAATATTAAACTTAAGCATAAAATTACTATTTGCAATAGACAAAATAAACTAATTACTGTTACTTTAAAACTTTTATTTAACTCTATTGACACACCCAAATTTTTAACATATAATAAAAGATTTAGTAACTTTCAAATTTTCTTATAAAATTAAATTATTGACTTTAACTATTCTTTACATTACAAAGTTTAAGTCTTACTGCTCATGTACAATTGTCTTTTTAAAAGTTCTTTTCACAACAAAATTATAAGTATTCAGTCATCACCTAAATACTGCTGCCGTTATCGCTGTGTGTGTGTGTGCGCGCGCGCGCGTCCTGAATCCTGAGAATTTGATGATGATGATGCTGCTGTGTTCATTGTTTCTATGGGTTGTTGTTGTTGTTGCTCCATAGTTCCGCCATACGTTTTGTGTGTGTGGTAAAAGTGTGTTCAGTCGATCAGCAGACCAGCAACGTGACGTCCTTTGGAAATAGCTTATCAAACGGACATAGTGTCCTCGTGTAGAGATTCTTTGATTCTGAGAATGCCCCAAAATTGTCGGTCGTATTTATACTGGACTCAATCTGACATGTTCAGGATTGCTCTTGACATGTTAGAAATTGTAACTTTCATGCAAAGCGTCCTTTTAATTACGAATCACTTTTTTGTCCATTTTAGCGATTTCATAAACACACTGGTAGCATGCGCAATATCATAGTTTTCGTAATCTTTTTCTGTTCACGCACATATAACACACATGTTAATTACTCTTTAATTACACCCATAATTAACATTAATTACTTAGCGTTTTTAATATTGAAAATTTCTGGAATATTTTTATATCACTGCATTAGTTAAAAATTCCTTAATGCAATGGTGTTTTTATAATTGGCGTAAGTCTTTGGTTACAGGTTTATCACAAGTAATTAGTTTATTATAATCCTGTTAAGACATTATTACAGACAAAACAATAAGTCGTTCGCATCACCCCATATTTTCATGTCGTAGCGTGCTCACACACACATACGCTGTAACTTACGCTACCACAGCAGGTGTCCCTCTCGACAGGTTAGATATTGTCAATTCCTGCACAAAATTGTATAAAACTGTTCTTTATTCTATTTATACTAATTACAATACAAAACATACCGCCCTGGGCAAATATGCAAATACAGTATATGTATTGTTGCATATATTCCCCAGGTTGGTTTAATAAAATTTGACTGTTAGTCAAATTTTATTTACACAGCTATATAGGTGTGTATCTTATAATTACATCTTATTAACTATATTACATTTGCTTTTCAAAACGTCTTATAAAAAGTAAATATTTTAATCGGTATGTAAGAAACAAATCCTTGGTAGCAGAGGGTGACAAATTCTATCTCCCCTATAATATAACATACATCCTGCTATTGTTTCATTGCCATACGCCTCGACCCACTTGTTCACTGTACATTTTAGTCGGCTTAATTTTCTCACTCTCCGTTTCCCTGTTCTCGTCATAATAGACGATAAACATCCTGCGTTCCAATTGTTCTTTGTGTAACGTTATGCCGCTACTACGATTCCTTATTTTCATCGGTGGCGGTGAAATCCCCCCTTACTTATACAATCATAACAGCTGTTCTTTTTCACTTCTCTTAGTATAAAATTAGTTTTATTTCTGTACTCGGTGCGAAACATGTGTTCGGACTGTCCGAGTGAAGTTAACGATTCTTTGATCGTTTTAATCCCTAGTGTTTTAATGGGGAACCTACTATCTCTGTGAAAGTGATGGTCACAATTACGTACTACGCTGTGTTGTGCCAATCTAGATCTTAGGTATTTACTTCTCTCGACACGTTGGATTACATACTCCCCAACGGTGATTGTATCTTTACCTTGATACTTACCATATTCTAAGTGGTCTCTTATTTGTTTTTGCGTGTGTATATTCCCATAGCAAACTTCAAATGAGTTTTTAAGTTGTTTGTTCGTAGCTAAATTATATCGAGCACTCGTGTACCATCTTACAGCATAACCTTGGAAATGTTTACTTATAAAGCTGTTTTTCTCTTTATTACCTGTTAACTCCATTTCTCGTTTCCAGTTAAGTAACAATTTTGTCCTTTCATCACTCAGTGTTGGATCCACCATTATCTGTTTTGCTTCCCTCATCAATTCCGGTTTTAGACGTTTTACCTTTCACGTTGATTTTTCCCTAGTGTATCTATTTCACTGGAATATTCCTTTGTAAATTTTATTAGGCACGACTACGGCAATTTCCAACCTTATTACTCTGGCTTCCAACTCCTGCGTCTTATTGATGTCTCCATGGACTTGTTCATTGACTGCTTTCCTTTCCATACCCTGCTCCTGCTTTGCTACTATAAACTTCTCATTCAATTGTTCAGCTACTTGGTTCACACTATCTTTTATTTCTTTCGACCCTTCTGCTTTCTGTTCTTTAAACTCCAATGCATCTATGCACTTATTGGTCTCTACTAGCTGTGTAGTATTATCCACGATATTTTGTTCTAATTTTTCTTTTACTCCTACTCTTAGTTTTACATTATATTCTTTTAATTTAATTCTTAATTGTTCTTTATCTGAGAGGTAAGGAACTTATTCAACCACAGTAATAAGTTAGGTACCAAAAAAGGTTACTGTAAACCTAGTTTATTTATATTAGTAATTTTATACTAACCACTATGTTGTCTTTGGTATTGACGAGCGCTTTCAGCAGTCAAGCCATCTTCAGGTCATTTACCAAAGACAACATAGTGGTTTCTATAAAATTACTAATAGAAATATTTGAGACCACTAACACTCCAATACAACAATAAACTAATTTATTTAAGTAGGCCAAATTTTAAAAATGTAACTCTTGAATTACTGAATGGAAACTGGTCATGTAAGCTTAAAATAATCAGTAAGAAAAGAACTGTTTACTGGTACTAATATCTTCAAGCTAGTACTTAGTACAAGTGAATTATATCAATTTTAAATAATTTTGTAAATTTTAATACTAAACGGTGATGACATCAATAACAATGTTATAAATTTCCACCAATGGGAATTTTACACTTGTTGTATTTTGACGACCCAAAATTAAAACGAGAATTAGTTCTTTGTTGGATTTCATACAGTACACTTCAAAAAATCTGTAATACATAAGTAAAGAAAGTGAACCCAGAATCGAACCGAAGATCAGGTTAGGTGAAAGAAGACCTAACAGGAAGAATTATTGAAGACGAAATATTATGTTAAATGATTTTAAAAGGGAAGAAAAGTGTTAGAGTGATTAAATAAGTGAATAAAACAAATAAAAAGGAAAGTATAGTGATTAGGTACTAAATTATAAAAATTGAATATTACAAATTGGTAAACAAAGTGAGGAGTAAAGGTAATCCAAAACGAGATTCATTCATATATATAATATTTAGAATATTAAATTTTTAACCAGTACGTTACAAATTGGCGCTTACAAAGTGAGGCCTACATTCATTATATAAATATTAATAGTAACGAGACGTTACAGATTGGCGGTCAAACGAGGGGCAATAAAAGACAATTTAAAAAATAACAATTTATAAAATAACTTTAGAGATATAAATATAATATAAATTTGTAATTATATGTTACAATATTAATTCAGTGTAAATAAAATTGAATAGAACCAAGAACAATTAAAGTATAGAAAAACTTAACATACAATTATATATAAAAAACTACCGATCGTATGAACATCGAATAATAAACAAGTTGCGAATAAAATTAAAATAAGTACGAAAAATAAACGGATCTGTAAAGGGACGCTCGACAAACTGTAACAATATAAATCGTACACAGAATGGTTGAAACATGATTTTTGCGCCCGACAGTATAAGTAAGCGAGGAGCACTAGCCTCGACCTTCATTTCACTGGAACACATCGGCAGCCGAAGGCTATGCCCGACGGTGGAGCATCCAAGGTCGATATCCCAGCAGTACCGTAAGAGTCATGTGAATGCTGAGTGAACCAGAAGTTCCGCACGACAGACTCCAGGAGGATCAGACAACAACGGAGGATCGACACAGGACACAGGACTCAGGATCCTGACGAGTAATCACTGAGTATCACCGCACAGCAATAACGTGATATAAAACTATTTTTACTCGTCAACCAACGAGTAACAAAAGACATTAAAACGAAAAGAGTAAAGAGACAATGATAAACTTTAATAGTGTAAATAATAATTGTAAAATTTAATTGGTTAAATTGTAGTAATTTTTAATGATACCGTATCTAACATTTTATGAAATTATTACTATTTTTGAAATTATAACGTAGCATAAATGTTTAAGTAATTCTAAAACTGATTGATATTTCATGAATACGATATTCATATGTAGGCACACAAAGCAAAGTAGTAATAATATATAAAAAAAATGTGTAATTTCAAAAGAAATATAATCTGAGGAAGTCGAGAGCACATTATATATTTTAAAAATTTCTATTCATACATGTCAATTTATATCTTGTGTATAATATTTATGAATATTTGTGTAATTTTATTTATATAATGACAATAATTGTGCGTATGATGAGCACACACAAGAAAAATATTATGCGAATAATGATGACGAAACTTTAATTCCTAATTTTTAAAAATTTAATTTAATAAAATTTTAAATTATTTTTTACAAAGTCGATATGAAATAAAACGTGTTATTGTTATTTTAAAAACACACCATACACCTTTTCTCGTTTTAATATATCTATATAATATATATATAATAGAGTTTTAAGAAAATTGTATAAGTATCTATTGTATTACTATAATCTTGATGACGCCATGAAAAAACTCTAACCCAAGTTTTTATATCAGCATGCGTTTCACACACTGACCGGAACCAACAGGTTTTCTGTACATTCAAACTGAAGAACAGATTCAACTAATAGAAACAAAATAGTAAGGCAAGATCGGTGTTACGGACACCACTTTAAGGTAATGTCATTTTAACTCCGAAATTTTCCTGAAATTTAAGAAAATAATTTCTTCGTGTGATCGTTTGAGACAAAAATTAAGACGTACATAAAACTTCTTTTAGCGTCCTCGGTTAAGCATCGTTTTTATTTACTTCTGTTTAGGAACAATTCCCAGTTTTTTCTAAAAGTGTAGATTATTAACATTGCTAAACGTTATTCTAAAATTAAGTGGGCTGTTGTACATTTTCGTATGCTACGGTGAGATGAAAAATAATTACCTTACACTGTAGACAGTGGTAGATGTTGCTAGAATCTTTTCTGGGTATAATTAAGTGTCAGCGTCCTGTTTATTAATTCAGTTACACGTGGCGATCGGTAATTATTGCCATTTATAGGAAAGTGATTATTGTGTTTATTAGTCCAAACAGTTATAAGGTGACATTGTGATGTGAAAAGGGAACAGTGAAGGGTGCCTTTGTTGAATTATAACTGTTGTTTGTATCTTATTCAAATTTGTTATGAGTGACTTCGTCGGCTGTCTGTTACTCTGTTTCCACTGTACAACATGACGATCTATCAAATAAAACAACCGTCATATATATTATACCTAACAAGTAAGTGTAACGGTCAATTAAATTAATATATTATTTATTAACTTCAAGAGTAAACTGTGCAAATTATTAACGCTAGAAACGTTATATTAAAGTTGAGTTCCCAGATGTATGTTGAGAATTTGCTAATAGTGTATTAAATTTGGGTGTACGGGGGTTAAACAACAGATCAGAAAGAACACTTATTGAATTTAGAAATTGATCTTGAGTGTTTGGCTGTTTAGGGAGGAATTGAAGTGATATCGTTTGTGTGTTATTGTAGACTATTTCAGTTAACTGACTATATAATTAGTAGATTGTTTTAGATTAAAATATTTTCTCTAGCGACTGGTAGAATAGAGACCCTCTGCAGTTTACTTACTGTCTAGATGTACCCTACCGTACTGTATTGTAACAGGGTTATTGATATAACGTGTAAATGAAAACACTGTATAATATAAGATACAAATCTGAGAAGAAAACACGAAAAGTTAACTAAACATTGTTTAGTTCATGTGAGTTAAAGACATTGTTTTTAGCCGAGATAAAGCTACAGCAGTCGGCATTTGCATACAATTACGTCATTGATGAATATTTGCATTCAAACTGAACAGCAGTGTGGTCCATTATGAAAACATAGGCTATACTGTAGAGTATGTTGTAGGACTATAAAAAATGTAACCAGAATGATACAATTTGAATACTACGTGTAAACAAATACTGTACCTTGAGGTACGAGTTCATTTGTGTAGGAGTTCATTCTATAATATATTTAGTAAAAAAATAGTGTCAAAAAGGAATAGTACCTTATCATACACGTTTATAAACCTATCGGTTATATCTGTAGCATAGGAAAGAATAATATCCAGTAGTGAAAAACTGATATATTTGTCTACTGAACAAAATTTAACTAACAGCAATGTTTCTACAAACTTTACACAAAGTTTTGACTTACAGTAGTATGGCTTTTATTTACTACTGTTGTTTACTTTATTTTATTAAACACAGAATAAGACCTAAAAACGAATTGTAAGTTACATTTGCTAGTTGGTTTGGTAATTAAGTTTCTCAAGCTTTAATATATTACGTTTGATTCGCAGGTCATAAATACCTAACTTATTCGTACCTAAGCATTATGAACCTTAAACTTTACATAATTATATAATACATACATCTAAATTTACCAGATTCTTAAAAAATTTAAGAATTAGACAAATAAGTACATAAATTAAAAATAATATTAGTTTACTCAACAGTTATAACTAAAAAAACGAAATCAGGGAAAATAGTTTGATTGTAGTCAATTAGCAGGAAGCAGCAGTATTTTAATATTAACAATGCATTTGCTGAAGGCGGAAAATTCAATGCTAATTATTCACCTTGCAAATATGTAACACGGTAATTAAAGGAATTTAATTACGAGCAGAGAAAAAATTGTGTTTGTCAGAACTGAATTAACTGTAGCACAAGTACCTATGCCAGAACTCCGATTGGCTGAAACAATGTTTTTCGTAATAGTGAAATTACCCACGTCTGTTTACTCGTTTACATGTAGAGTTATGAAATTAGATCTTTATGTTTTCTCTCGTTAAGTGGAATAAAACTAAAAACTAATTGTAATTTTTGTCAAGGAATTGCAAATGAAGGTAAATTTAATAAAAAGTATGGAACAAACTTCAATTTTAATATAGTAGTAGCAACAACAATTGTTTCTTTCATTGCATACATATGAGCTCTCATTAATAAAAACTGTTTTAAAAATAGTAAAGCACAAGTTACTGTAGCATATTTTACCTCACAAATGCCTGTTTCGCGGAAAGATGTTACCGGTGAACAATCACCAGAAGATAGGTAATGTTTATATTTCCTTTCAGTGCAATCGTTTATGGTTACTCACATTGTTGTATTATACAAGAAAACATATTGATTTTAATTTTTACTGAGTGTTGTTTCTTATTTTTTAGTCTATTCCAAATATCGTTTATTTTGTGAAGAGACATTGCAACAGTTAACGCTGCATGAAACTAAAAGAAAATACATATTTGTTCGTAGTATATTTCCTTGTCTATTAGTGATAATTCATGCAAGAGCAGACACAAACTTGGGTTGCATAGTAATCTGATACATATTTGTTAATAAACATTGTTGTTGACACTTGATGTCAAAGTAAAATTATCTATTTGTACAGTAGTGTGTTTACTATCTTAACAACAGTGGTAAAGGACACAATAATTCCTTTCTAATAGGAAAAGAGAGTAAGGAGAATAAATTCTTATGCATGGAAATACCATCCACAAAAAATTGTATTATGTAAAACACCTTACTTAAATTAAGAGGTCAATATAAAGTCATGACATAGTTTAGTTCCAAAATAATACAATAAATTTCAAAAGTGGTATGAAGCTAAAAACACGAATAAAAATGTTGTTAAAGGATACAAAACCTTTATGTTGAATCGAATGTAATTAATGATGTAAAATTAAATTTACGTCACTGAATTGAATGTGCAAGCTTGTAAAATAAGAACCCTTGATGTAAGGAATGCTAAAGGAAATGCATACTTACACAAACTCTACACACAATGAATTGACCTCATTATTATTTTGTTATCAAATAGTATTCATATTTTGATTCAACATTTGAATTTTTACTTCAAAATAAACTTTTGCATTTGTTTCATTCTTGTTATTGTAAAGCTTTTTTATACATTACTGTGCACATAAATATGCTACTATTGTAATTTCTCTATGGATTTAAAATAAAACATCAAAATGAGTTTTTGGCCCATCTCTGATTAAGCGAATTGTCACCTTACTACATAGAAACATACAGAGTTCTTGCTCACAGTTACCTCTCCTAGAGTCTTCCTCCCCACTCACCTTTATTAATTCCTAATTCCACAGATGCCGATATAGTCTACAGCGTTCCACCTAGTACCTACCCCAAAACAGGCCTATCCGACAATATAGTACAGCAACTTCGTTGCTTACAAGGCATAGACAAGACGCATTTTCTACAGCTGAAAAATTTACTTTCCATATTGCTAATCTTGATTAGTGCCGGCTATATTGTTTCAACGATATAACCGTTACTCTATTAGGAATTGGTGAACACTCCACCTATCCACCAACTGGAAAGACTAGCAAAGCCACCTAGAAAAAATACAACAGGGAAGAATTCCCATGTTGTAGTTGGACTAAAATTGTTAATTTTACAAAAGTACGGCGGTGTCGATGGTGCTCTGTATCTAGCGCCTTAGCCATCTTGAGATACACAGCTGAAATATACAGTTGTGCTCTGTATCTAGCGCCTTAGCCATCTTGAGATACACAGTTGGGATATACAGTTGTGCTCTGTATCTAGCGCCTTAGCCATCTTGAGATACACATCTGAGATATACAGTTGTGCTCTGTATCTAGCGCCTTAGCCATCTTGAGATACACAGTTGGGATATACAGTTGTGCTCTGTATCTAGCGCCTTAGCCATTTTGAGATACACAGTTGAGATATACAGTTTTTCTTAAAAAAAGGAAGTTACCCTTAAATAGAGACGTTCCTATATATTTATTGAAAATGTTTTTTTATACTGATGAATAGATTCCAAACATGTACGGTGACGACACTTTGTACACATAACGTGCAGTCGTGTGTACCTGAATACTTGGAGGGATTACGCTTTTCTAATTATATTTGATTTATAGCAAAAGTTGTTTGGTTAAGAGCATATCGGTGCTGCTTCCGAAAATCTAAAAGTAATCTGAAAATACGTTACTTTTCGTGTTGTTTAAATTGTTTATAGAAATGACAAAACACACTCACACACACATACACACGCGGAACTTTACAGTATGTGTAGTATAATATGTATATCATATTATTCCATTATCAAGATATAATTTATTAACCTAATTAATTGAGATATGTTTTGACTATCAAGCATTACGCTCATTTTCAGTAATGGTGTTTGCTGTCCAGTGTAGTATTTTTGTTGTTGCGTGACTGCTGTTTTTGGTTTTAGTTGGTTTTGTTTTATTAAGGGTTAATTTTTAGCTTTATTTTTATGAAATTTTTATTAATCTGAGTTAGAATTTTATTTTGTGAGTGTTTCCCATAATTAAGAATTGTGACCTACTTTTTATTGTTCTACATTTGTCTGGCATCAATTTGTTGTAATTTGTATTGTACAAGTGTAGTTTTTTAAACATTTTTATTATAGGCTAAAAACTTTTATTATAGTTTTTATTTTTCATCTAACTTACGTAAAATATTTTGCAGCCTTTACATTTAGATAGTAAATTTTCTTGTTTACTATACATATTTACATAAAACTATACATAGTTTTATATTGTGTGAATTATTATTTTACGTGGTTTTTGTTTCTTATGTAATTGTTTTAATTTCTGTATTGTGTCTACATAAAGCAAAAAGCTGGTAATTTTGTTCTAAATTTTGTGTAAGTGAATGTAACTCCTTTGTGTTGCTTTAATGTTTTATGATTTGTGTTGTTTACTCCTGTATGGTTAGATCGCAAATATTCTGTGTTTATTTTATATTATTATTTTTTTTGTAAACTTAATACGTTTATTTCTCTTTTTTATTTCCGGTGAATTTTGTAACAATTTAAAAATTTTGTTGATGAGTACATCGAAAACCGTTATTTTGTGTGTAGTGGATGATTTGAATTATTTGAAGTGGTTAAACTACAGCAAGATGGTTTACCCCATATTGCAGATTATAATTCATTATGCTCTGTAGACATAGATAGGCAAAAATAATTGAGTTAATTGTCTGTTTGTTGTGCGGAGGTTTTTGAAGACAGTCTAAATATAACGCATGACGATATTGATGGAAACAATGAAGAAGAAGGCCCAGAAGCTTTGATAGAGAATCCAGCGGTAGAAGACGTAAGAGATGCTATAAACTAACTAAAAATATAACAAAGCTCTAGGAGAAGACGCCATAATTGCAGAACTTTATAAATATCGAGGGAAAGCGCTGACAAACAAAATATATGGCCTAATGTGGAAGATATGGTTGATGCAAGGAAATGTCAAAAACTGGTATATAGGACTAATATTTCCAATATTCAAGAAAAGCGATACAGCCAGTTACACTAACTACAAGGGTATAAATCTGTTAAATTGTGTGTATAAAGCCTTCCCTAATGTACTCCTGAAAAGACTGGATTCATACGCTGAAGAGATTTTGAATGAGTATCAGTGGTTCTAGAATAGGCAGGAGGGAGCACAGTAGATCAAATATTCATTATGAGGCAATCGCTAGAAAGATGCTACGAACATGGCGTAAACCTACACATCCTTTCTATCAACTAAAAACATAAAAGCTTTCTATAGCTTAAACAGATCCAGACTATTAAAACCCCTTAAAGCACTTCGAATTCTTCAGAAAAGTTTAAACTAGTTGTGATTACAATTGATGGAACTAAATGAATAGTATCTCTAGGCTCTTCCTAGAAGCGCCTAAGAGTAAGGAATTCACATTAACATCTGGTGATAAACAAGATGAAGCATTTTTGGCAACATTATTTAGTTGCAAGTCCAGTATGCAGTAGGAAAGTTCGAACTGAAGAGACATATATAGCAGCGAATGAGGCAGATGGGTGCATATGAAGATGACGTGGTGCTGGTGGCCAGAAATGTAAACACCTTGAAAAGAACCTTTGAAAAACTAGAAAGGGAAGTCCAAAAAGTGAGACTCTATACTAAAGAAGAAAACACAAAATATATGAAAGTATCGAGTTCAGAGGGAAGGAGGAGAACTGAAAATCTCAATGTACAATTTATAATAGGTCCGGGAATTCAATTATTTGAGTGCCTCCATAAACAATGAAACAAAATCAGCAATGAGGTTGAAACAAAACCACATAATGAGTGCTAATAGAGTTTTTTATGCCTACCAGAAAATTTTCAGATCCGGTTTAGTCAGCAAAAGAACTAAACTTAAGATATTCAAGACCTTAATAAGACCAGTTGTGACGTATGCTGCGGAGACCGGCACACTACTTAATAGTCACATACTACTAAGACTTTAAGAGTATTTGAAAGTAGAATTCCAAGAAAAATCTTTGGAGCAGTGAGGGAATGTGAATAATGGGGTATACGGAACAATAGGGAATTAGAGGAATTAATAGATGGCCAGGACATAGTGAGGTTCACCAAGTCTATGAGGACAGCAGGTTGGGACATGTGATTCTCATGGGGGACGACAGAATGCCCAAAGCAATTTTTAGAGGTACAATAAATGGGCGAAGAAGGAAAGGAAAGCATTAAAGAAAGTGGCAGCAGGACGTAGAAGATGACCTCAGGAGGATGGGTATCGGTGTTTCGAGGTGGAGGACCGAGGTGTTTGGAGTCGACTAGTCGGGGAGGCCAAGGGTCATCGTGGGCTGTAGCGCCGGAGGAAAGGAAAGGAAAGGTTAATCTATGATCCGTAGACACAGATAGGCATAAATAACTGATTTTGTTGTCTGTTCTTTCTTTCTCTGAATACAGTTGATCTTGATGCCTGTTGTTTAAGTGTTTTAATATTTCAACTACGTGTGTATGTTTGCGTTTAGAATCATATAGGCGATTAGGAGCATGTGCCTTTATTAGATGGAAAATTTTTGATTTTGTAATTCTGGTGTCAGCGTTCTGTAAAACCTTTATGTAATTATAGTGATTGAGCGGGATACCATTGCCTTCTGTTATTGGTAACTGTAAATAATTGTCTCCAGTAATAACAGTCTCCAGTAAAGGTTGTTTTTTATTTTATTTGTGAATTTTATATCTTTATTTTGATTATTACGTTTGTCAGTTATCATGTTTATCGTTTCTTCTACAAGTATGTTGGTGTTCGTGTTGTTAATGCATGATATGAAGAAAGTATTGTCTTATAGATATGTATGGATAAATAGATAAAGAGATAACAATGTTATGGCGGCCAAAGATAAATTAATATTGCTCAGACACACGAATGGAGTGATGATTTATAAAACATTTAGTTAATTAAAGAATGATTGAAATTTAAATGTTTTCACTACTAAATTCTGTTTTAAATGAATCTATTGTCCCACATAAATTAAATTAAAATTAATTTTTAATTTAATTGGTCTTACACCAATTCCAGTACGTATAAAGTTCATTTCAACACCTAGGTGGATAATCTTTTACAACCACTGATGTTACTCGTTTTTAAACTGTCGCTAAACTAACAATATTCAAATTTAATAAAATACTTAGTTTATTTCTCGAGATAATTCTTAAATTCCTGAAAATTGTTTCACAAGTTACAGTAACTTCAGAGGTTAGACTTAAACTGAGGAAATCATATGTACGTGAGGCGGGGGAGTGGTGTAGGTGCTGTATGACAAAGGGGACGATTGGAAAAACCCTGGTAAACGGTTAATTAACAAAACTGGGTGTTCTCTTACAGTTATGGAACAAACTCAAATACCGTTATGAACTTGTACACATATATCCTTACAAAACAATATAGTACAGGATTTTCAGTTGCAAAATATATGTATACGTTGTGTGTTTGTGTGTGTGTGTGTGTGTGTTTCAGTTTTTCTGCCACTTCCTAACGAATATTAATGTTGAAAATAGTATCTGTTAAATTATCATTTTCGATTATATACGCTTTAATTTTTGGTATTTTATACAGGGGTGCTACACTAAAACGTTTGGGTATGCTGATAATACTTCAAACGTATTCCAAATAAGACTAAAAAACTAAAGGTATATTAGTATATTTATGTTCTTCAGTCTTTCGACCGATTTATACCCTCCCCGCATATACCCATGGTGCGTGAGGTACGGTGCCTCTCACAGGTATATGGGACCTACAGTTTAACGCCGGATCCGAACGGCATAATTGGGGAGGGTTTATACTAAGCAGGATACCTCTTGCTGGTTTGCCATCACCTTGCGAGGGGGAACGGTCGTATCTAAATCAGATGGCCCCGGAGGAAATCGAACCCGCGCCGATAGCGTAGCAGCGCCACACGCTAGCCACTACGCTATCCTTAGTATAGTAAAATGCTCTAATTTTAAACATCATAACAGTCGCGTGGGCGTACACACACGCGCACACTAGTCTAATTTAAACCTATAAAGCCTAAGAGTCTTGAATGAATTGAAATTGAATTAATTACTTTGTGCCAAAAGAAATTATTAAATATGTAGGTTAAAACACCATAGACAACAGTAATCGACGAATGGAGTAAAATTAAGAGAGATAGGGTTGTTACATTTGTTATTATGTCAGTAAAATGATATCAGGGCAAGTGTAAATTACAGTATAAGATAATGTACAAACACATGGCTTTTGTAAGCAAGCTGTTGTTAAGTTGTGTGTCCTGTTTCTGCTGGTGGTCATTAGAACACGAATACACAGCTTGTTATAAACGTACATTTTATTCGTTAACTTGCTATGTGCATTGTTCGTACGTGACTGCAATATTTAAGGGGCCTGTGTTTGTAGTTTGAGCTTATGATTTACAGCTGGCTTATTCTTGCGTACACTTGCTATCTTTTAAAAGCAGCAATTTACAAATTTTCAAACACACTTATACGTTGATAAAAATAGAAATCCAACAATTTTTCAACAGTGTAACAAGTAGTTATACAAAATATACTTGTTCTCTTTAAATAAATATTAATATAATAAATAAATATAATAATCTTTAAAATAAATATTATGAAATATTTTTTTAAATAAAGTAACATTTTTAAGTAGCATAATTTTTAATTTATATTAAAGTTCTCTCAGCAAAGGTTGTAATACAGAGACTTTACATCTTAATAAATATAAGTTGTTAATAACGTTGAACGTTGGTAGGGTTTAGTTTAGAAAAAACCAAATACGGTAATACAAATCTTATAATTTTTAAAACTTGTATGAAAGCAGCATAGGCAAAATATTGAGCGGTAAAAACATGTGCCTGTTCCTTCTACAAACACGAATAGATTTTCATCATCATCATCTTCATCCTCAAGGTTTAAACCAAGAATGGTTAGTTCCGGCCTCAAATAGGCGAATATTACAGCTGTTCACTCCAGCGCTTCCTCGGATGTACCACACCTCTCCGTCCCCTCGGCTTATAGTTCCATAGTTGTTTTGAGATGCGGCAGTCATCCATTCGGCAAAGATGTTCCCACCAATTCAGCCGATACCGGACGATCCTGTCGAGTATACTCATAATATTGAGTTGCCGCCATATATCTGTGTTTCTTCTATGATCATGGAGAGTATATCCTGCAACGTGCCTGAGAAATCTCATTTCAGCCGCATGGATGCGACCGGCCTGGCCTTTCGTTAAAGTCCAATTATCAGACCCATAAAGCAGTGTGGAAAGTGCCATCACCTTGTAGAATGTTAGGCGTGTTCCTTTACTTGCTGACTTAAGGGTTCGCCTGATGGTCCCACACATAAGATTGAACTTATGCAACTTATTCACCCCGTCGTTGCTTGCATTATAAGACACACTGCAAAACATATACCCCACATGCAAACATATAGCCCAGGTATTCAAAACTACTAACTTGTTCCAGGACACGAATGGATTTTTACGTGTATTATTATTGCATAGGGAAACTGGCATTTCTATTATTGGAAAACGCTTATAATACTGTAAAATTAACAATGCATATTGGGTTAAATTTTTCTTATTTTTCAACTGCAAAATTGTATGTTTATTAGGATTACGTTTGTGTGTACAACTGTCGTACACATTTGTTCTGTCACTCCGTGTTGAGGCGAATGAACGTGTGTCGTGAACCGTAGCCGCTGTAGTATAAGTTCGTTTCACGCCACATTACTTACCGAGACACAGCACAGATGGCAACCCAAGTGTGTCACCTAAGGCTGAACAAGGAATGTTTGAAATGGGCAGACAATCTGCTTACCTTGTACTTGCACACCACTTGTATATATGTACTCAATGTGTCCATTTGGAATCCTATTGAATTCAATCCCTATTTTAAAAATTGTTTCAAAACTGTGTGAAAATACCTATAATTTTAAAGCACCCAAGTAATGTTGTAGATAAAAATTACATGTGGATTTACTTCTCTGCGAAAAGTTTATTTGTGTATAACTGTACTTGTCAAATGTTAGGATTATGCTGGACCAGTCGTGCAGCACTCGACAAATACCCGTACAACATTAAGAAAACAGCACACAATCTTACTCAGAGCGTGGAAGTGAATATCCAGTGATACACTCTAACCTAATAATATGCGGATCAATTCGCGTACTTCAAAAAATGTGCCAAGTGGCCACTATCCAAGTGTTATATAAAATAACTAGACCTAATGGGGACATTTTTTTCATAAGTTACTGTAGATGATATTAGAGAATTGCATTGTTTCATTGTTTCAAGTTAGCCAACAGTACCTATATTTCCGCACTTTGGTCGTTGCGGGATCACCCAATTTTAGATAAAGACGATGCTATCTTAAAATAGATACCAAAGCGCAACCGTGAATGTAGAATGTACTCTGAAAATATTCTCTACTAAAAGGCTGGAAAGCTGGTCATTTTTGACTGTGTGTAGATGTCGTCCTATAAGTACCGTCTTCCTTACAAAGTGTCATTTGAAATAAGGAAAATAATATACACACAGGCATCAATACAAATGTATTCTCGTAATTTAAAATGTTTGCTTATTTACAATCACACACACAACGATAAAAGTCTTTAATATCTCCAAATTTTAGGGGTCTTTCATGTTACTAATTTTGAAAAAGTACTACGTCAAACTACATAGAAAATTAAAATGTAACATTTTTAGCAATGTGACCACTTGCTTTACCATATAGACATATAGATTTGAAAGATAAAAATGTAAGTATATAATTAAAAGAAATATATAGGAGTTTATTTTCTTCATAATAGTATTTTCTAATTTTGAAAGACCTTCTACTTCTTTTTGTGTCACTAACGTGACTGGTATAAACGTACCCGTTTCAATGGGGTGATAAAATGGCTATAAGGTATTTCTCTATTAATAGTAGTCGTGATCGTATGTAGGTAAATAACATTATGGCCTTAGGATGGAATAAATTACTACAACAAGTATCAATTCCTAAATACCAAGTAAATTGTAACTTTAAACTGTGCCAAGTAAAGTTTTGTAAAGTGTATACTCTCCTTGAGTAAACGGCAATAAGATCAAATTTTAAGTATTTCCTTACAGTTTTACGCTATTATACACGCAAATAGCAACAATCATCAAATAATTTTCGGTAACCAAATCTTCATATAAAAAATTCAACACATGCAGTGTATGGTATGTATTTAACATAAATTTGAATAATTATATAATCAAATGTAACAAGATCACAAAACCTACGAGGTTACAAAAGTGTCTCGTACAACCTTGTAATTTATATTTAACTCACTTGCAAGGTGCAATATTAATTTGTGAAACATTATGCCTGTTTATGCCAGTATGAGTTTTATGACTGTTTACAGGCGTGAACCCATACGTTTGGCGCACTATTACAATTAGTAAAGCAAAAATATAATTTAATATATATGAATGTTGTCTACTGATTGCCAGCTATGTAATGAAACTGACAACCTGTTTATCTAAAAATTACAAACACTCATTTTGAAATCTATAGTACTTACTGTAACGCATATTAAAATCTAAGACACTAAATTGTAACACATTTTTCATGCATGCCGCGAACATCGCTAACTATCCTGATGACCTTACCTGATTAAAACTCAATAAACGAATTTGTACGTTTTCAAGAATTATTTGTCTTCCTGTATTGTTTATATTCCTTATAATTGTCTATTTACTCTAATTATTTCCTGTATACTCTAATGTTGAGTGTACGTGTTAAATTGAGAATTTGTTTAAAGCTAATAACTGCGCCGTTTTATTACAAACAGTGTGTTAGTTTCATCTTCCGAATTTCCAATGCGCTGTTTACGTTTCTATCTGACATCAAATAATTATGGTTGAATAGTATTTTTGTTAATCTCGTTACATGTTTATAAATGCGTCCTTTTGAATTCATGGAAAACATGTAAGGATATAATTCTTATTTTTTACTGTTTTACTATTTTTAAATTGAATTACCATTAGACAAAAGTATTACAAAGTCAAAAATTAAAAGAATCAAATTCCATATTTTACATTTATTACCTACGATTGTATAAGTGATACGTCACAACGTGCTACAAACATACATATACTGCACTGTGATTTTTATTATGTATATTATACAATTATTAGTAATTTCATTAACTCACGTTATGATATGATGCAAACTGTTAGAGGTTTTGATATGTGTATTTGTTTGAAACATTTTACATTTGAACAGTGTAGTGATGACAAACCGTGTTGTACCAGTTCTTTTTATCTGAAAATTAAACACTTGCTATTGTAATGGGCCAGAACGCATTTCTAAAAATATTTAGCTAACTAACAAAGCAGATAACGTAAATACTTAAATTTTATGTAAATATGGATACAATAATATTATACTTATATTACGTTAAAAAATTCAGTATTCATTTTGTATTAAACAAGCCTTATTTAATCTATTTTTAAGATTAGCAAATAACATTAATGATTCGAAAATATTTAACATTTCGGATTACCTAAAATTAAAAATTACTAAGTAAATTTGTAGCTTTGGTGGGCGATGTAAATATGGTTTGTTTGATTTGGCTAGTTTATAAAATGTATGACAAAAGGTGAAAACAAACAAAACATTAAACACAACATTAAAGAAAGAAAAGACATTTTTAAAACGGTTTAAAAAACCCTTCCAGCGTCTTGTAACAAAACTCTGTTATTTAATTAATTAAGAAAATTAACAAGCTGCATATTATACTTACCGAGAGTATTTATACATTTATACACACGTAACAAATCTGTGGAAACATTGTTGTCGGCTGTCAAAGGTATTGAGACCCGGGGTGAATAAGATAAGAAGCTTTTACAAACATCCAATTTGCAAATGCAGCTCCGTTTCATAAACACGTAGTACTAGGCCAAGAACTCAGTCGACATATAGGCCTACCGTGAAGTGCGCTTATTACATGTTGCCTGTTTGTGTACACGTTAAATGTTACGTCCCAAGAGAGTGGAATACCTATAACCTGTCGTCTTGTTTTCCAAGAAATAACAATAACGCTAGATTGCAGTATATCTCTGATGCATTTTTCCTAGTAATGCAATTAGGACTTAGACAAGGCCGGTCTTGCACAAATAATGTTTACGTTAAGGAAAAGGGGCGGTATTTAATTTAGAAAGTCACTTAGTCTTGATAGACTATAGGGACTAATGTAATAGATTACAAGGACATGGACACAAAGGGAATTCCGAGACATCTTGTATGAAAAGCTTATATAAGCGTAATGCAAACTGATTGATGACAGTTTATTGTTGATATAAAGCTTATTGTTGACACAGGCTGATGCACTCTTTCTTGAAGAAAATTGTAACTTCTGGGGGTTTCAGGTACGGAGGTAGTTTGTTCCCAAAGGTATTAAAATGCATATATGTTAATTACTTCACTAGACGCTGCCAAACAATTTAATATTTCGTGTAGCAATTAATAGCTTGATTACTGGTTTGTACGCTGATGGTCAAATTTTTGTTCAAGAGAGTGAAGATGGCCTTCAAAGTTTGCTATATCTCCATGGTAAGCTTGAGTCTGAATTTAATAAAGAACAAGTATTTAACTCCTACTCTATGGGAAATGACGTTAGCTACGATAACAGCAGTAACGTAGACCCCATAAACTTGTCAAGTTAATACAATCTCTGTTGCAAAAACAACGGATTGTAGGTAGAAAAATAAGAATCGAGTCCCAATTAAACTTTTATTGAGTCATGTCAGTCCGTACTATGTTATATGAATTTATGTAAATTGGGTAAAGCATAATGCGGTATGAGAAAGTTTTTGGTTTTTGAAATGATATTTCTCCGTTCTGTGAAGGGATACGCAATAGAATATAAAATACCTACTAAGAATACATGCTGAGTAGAAAGTTCGGGGAATATTGGAATCGCCGGTTCCGTCATCTTAGATCGAATTGAGGATGACGGCTTTTATAAGGACAAAGAGAAGCGAACAATCTCCTGGCAGCCAGAGAAAGAGACTTCAGACTTAACTTTTTGACAGCAACAGGTAATATCACCTAATCCTTGTATGGAGAAGAAGATGAAGAAGAAGAAGAAGAAGAAGAAGAAGAAGAAGAAGAAGAAGAAGAAGAAGAAGAAGAAGAAAAGAAAAAGAAAGAATGTTAGGTCATTAATAAGCTCTATGTTTATTGTAGGGACAATTTCTATATTTAAACGTAAGAAAATAGATGGCCCGTGATTACGTGTGTTAGAAGCAAGTGCACACTATCTGCGGTAAAAAGTGAAAACCGAGGAGTGATCAAAACTTCTTTTCCTGTTCTTTTAATTTTTTGGGTATAGTGCAATGTTACTATTTGATTCCATCAGCTACAGAAGCCGTACTTCTTGTTTCTTCTTGACTAGACGACTAAAACCTACATTTCAGGATATACTAGATTATCTAGATTTCCATTTAAAATTATATTGGCAACAGATACTGAAGCAGATGGCAATAATTTTTGTTTGCTTCTACGGTTACCCTTTAAAAGGAAAGAAGTACAGATAGATATTACAGTTGAGGTTAAGTCAATGTGCTTAGGTGTGGTGAAAATACGTTTAGGCTAACAAACAAATTTTTACAGAAAACCAATATAGCATATGGTTCGCAGTGGATTTAATTATGAAAAAGTTACGTTGTTAAAAAAATATTGTTCCCATAAAAAGCAACGTGTAATAAATTGAAAATATACCAGTTGTCGAATTTTTAAAATTTTTCGTTCATGTTTTTCTTCGACATGGAAGTAAAAAAGGCGTGTTCAAGCTAGTGAGAGCCAGGAAGAGACAGTAAATTATTCCCTTTTAAAAGGTTAACAGCCCTGAGCAAGTCTTACATATGTCCTGAGCGTCAAATTTGTTCATTGCACATACCTCATGCTAATATGTTTGGTTGATTTATATCACAAAATTTTGCACTTTACAACTTTGATTCAAATTAATTAAAATACCAATATGATTATTAGGATAATATTATTGAAAGAAATTTAATATTTGCAGTTACGAAAAACTACGACATCGGTACGTTATATTTGATAGGTAATATTTTTAAACATGTAAATTAAATGTAATATGTAAAAAGTGAGGCAAGACATAAATACAAACTGAAGATTATTATCAAATTATCAAATTAGTATTATCGAATTATTATCAAAATAATTATCAAACTTCTTTTGATTAAAATATTTAAATGTGTACAGTTTGTTTATTATAGTCACTATACATTACAGAATACATTACAGTTCAATGTAAAATAATGAACTGTGTTATAAAATTTCATTCAGTAGTTAGTAACGTGAATCAAATTTAATCGAAATCCATGTGTACGCTGCTATATACGGGCAGTCCCAACTCAAGGGTTGAAGTCAAACAAACCACTATTAAGGAAGCGGTAACACATCTGTGTGTAATTTCCTGTTCCCGAGTAACGGTCACAAGGCAGACAGTAGGAAAGAGAAACAAAGGCTACGGGTTGGTTTATGCGGCACATTACACTCAATATTGTCCCCTTGGGGACAGATGGAGATGTCATTTATTTATGGTTTACGTTTCCTAGTGTTTTTCGTATGGAGGCTTATAACAGTTAAAGTAGAGAATTTTTATTTATTGTTATTAACAAATTGTATTTGTTTTTCTCTTTTAATTAAGTAACACGATATAACTAGTATAAGGAAAGGATTCTAAAATCGTCTGACATTCAATTCTTGCTTGGTGTAAAGATTTCCAAAAGTTTCTGCAAAATCCACATGTTTTATTTTGTAGCATGTACACCAGGCGGCGTGCCTGACGGTTTTGAGGAACTTAGGTCTGGTAGAACTTGTTTTACTTGTTGAATCTAGTACATACTGTGCAGACGACAACAAAGTATGAAGATAATTGTAATGTGTAAATAATCCTTTGTATTCAGACAATTATAATGCTTTGTTAATATAACGTAGGTAGCCGTGATAACGCAGACAGTGCCGTCCCTCTCCCAAAGGTACAAGTTGTCTTAGTGGTTTTACATGACGGATGAAGTGATATGAAGTTATAACTAGTAGCGTTCTAAAAACCTATCAATTAGTCAATCATTAAAGACTAATTACATACACACAGGCTACGATAATTTATATTACTTTTATTTTAATTTTTGAGATAATGGTTTTATATACTGCTTGGTATGACATTCTTATAGATTCCAGGATAAATAAGTATTAGATGTAATACATTTCAAATTTCATTAAAAAATTAGGAGAGTATTGGACTGAGGACATTTTGAACTTTATAAAAAAATTACAAGACGTAAATGATGGTATCAAATAAGACACGAAGGACACTATTAATGACTATCAGTAACTGTAACTATCAATAAGAATCAAAAGTTGAGAATCTTTGAGGAATAATTAAGAGAAGAAAATTTACTTATGTGTTAACACAAGAATAGAACAGGTCCTTCAGAAAGCAAAATCGGCAACGGTGGCTTCATAGAAACATTAAAAGTCGTACTATCTAGAATTAAAAATATGTTTCTTCAGTCAGCAGTTTACTGGTAATTGGATATTCTGTTGGGATAATATATTATGTAATCTATCTTTTATAAAGTGTAACGCATCAAGTAGCAACGCAATTGAGAAATCTGTGCGCACTGTAATTTATTTGTGAATATTTCACAAAGAAAAAGAAAGTACGGAGATTATTATCTCTCATGTCCATTTTTTAGTCTTTAATACAGTGGATAATTGTAATAGTAAGCACAACGGAAGCTGAAAAATAATACTGAATAATTTTTATACCTGCACCCAATTTAAGGGATAAGGGAAGTTCTTATCTCGTTTATGAAAGTCTTCAGTCCGATATTAATCTCAGTAGTTGAGCAGATTTGATTAGCAATCTAATAAATACTAGATTTTTACTCAAAGGCGACATTCGTATGAAATTTATAATGATGATCCATAACCCCTTACTTACTTACTTACGGCAAGTTCATATTCGCTTGTAGTATCAGCATACTTTTCCAGATATCTTTTTTTCAGGTAGGCTATTCTTTGGCTTCATTCCAAAACCAATTTTTCCGTTACAAGGTATTTGGTTTCAACGGATAACATTGGAAGCCACATATTTGGCATTGATGAACTGCTTCATGTCCAAATGTAAATACATGGTATTTTTAACTTTACAAATAATCAAAAGAATTTTTGGATAGACATTTATTTTTAGGTAAAGAATAAGCTTCTGCAATAGTGTTTATTGATTCCCCTATACATGACTATTGTAAGGGTACATATCTTCAACATACATTTATGAAGCAACATGATAAGAATAAAATACTAAATGATTAACACTATGAATAAAAAGGGATGAGTCAGAGATAAAGGAATGGGTAATTAACATAATAATGCTATCAAACAAATAAAGGTAATAATAAACGTAACCTCTGATAAGAGAAATGTAGCAAGCAACGAAACAAAACTTGAAAAAACGATAGTACAATGCGATTTAACGATAATAACCCAATAGAGATGGTAAGTGAGAAGGTAGAACCAGCCCCAATATAAGTGATAGGACATATAAACGAAATAAGTGAAATCAAATGAGAAGGTGAATGAAAAGGAAACAAACAATATATGAATGAAATGAAATGAGAAGAAATGAAAAGACACAAACGAATAATACAGAACAGAAAAGGAGAAATGTTACACTCAAATAAAGCAATGAAAAAGAAATCAATAAATGATAGTTATTAGTACCAACTTATTAATCAAAGTAAATGTTAAGTATTAAAATCCAATAAAGTAATGAAAAACTAAAATACACTAACCAAATAAATAGAGAGTAAATATTATAAATTAGTCTATAATGATATGAACTTGTTAACAGTATAACTAACCATAATAAAGTGAGAGATAGTTAGATAGTGAACATGAGTAAGTGAGAACAAGAATTTAATGTTAGGGAATACCCACTAGTAATACTTAAATAATATAAAAAGTGCAAAGTGTAAGTGTAAACCCCACAAAATAAATAGAAACCCTATTGATAGGGATAGACGCCCAAAAACCAGTGATAAACACTAAAGGTTAATGGTGAGCAGTGTTAGTAAATAAGGATTTTTTTATTATTAAGATTCAGATTAATTGTAGATCAGGAATAAAAGGATATTCAGGGAAAAAATCCCAGGAAGGGTCAAAATGTTAGTGTTACCATGGTTAGCTAGTAAAGATTAGGATAGGAAAATATGGTAAAGAATAGAAATGCAAAAACAATAAATATCCTATGTTCTAAGGGATAGTTAGTTAACTAAAGTAAATGACGTAATGATGTTTATCACCAAAAAATAAATAAGAAGTAACAAATGGTAAACAAGAGTAGCATAATAACTGTTAAGAAATGTTTGAATAAGTTTATGAATAGTAATATGGCTGAAAGAGTTATACAGACCATAAGCCTAAATGTTATGTTATATTTTATAGAGAATAGTAAATAATAAACCAATTATAAACCATGGTAATATAGATAAGAAAATAGATAAAGTCATGCAAACATAATAATACTGGATAAGCAGTTAGAAAATAATAGGCAAACCATAATATGGAAACTAAGGAAAACATACAATTATTATAAAACAGACCCAAATCAATGCAACAAGTAAACAAAACATTCGTAATACAAAACAAAACCAGTATAAAGGTAAAATAATATGTAATTTGTTGTATAAAATACGTAAGTATAGCCAATTACTACCTAGGCCTATGAAATGCCTAACTGTAAGAAACCAATAACAACAAATTGTAAGAAATTAACTATGATATTAGCAAATCCAAGGCAAGTAGCTAGTAAATGATAATTAGTGAATCATTTTAAGAGATAAGTGTTAAATTAAGGACATAAAGAAATGTAATTAAATAATATCAACATAACTGTCAAAACATAATACATAAGCAAACCCAGCTTTGTGGGATGTCAAAATGATCTTTGAAAAAAAATACGAACAGTTGTGATAATATCTCATACTTAAATAAGAAGACCGAAGAATAATAGCAATCAGAAGATATTTAATCATTTTGAATAAAAATTCAAATATTCTAAAAATGGGCTTAAGTCATGAATAGCCAATCAGGATCAATGAGTTACCGTGACAACTGAACGTTATTTATGAATATTCCGTTAGAAACTGTTAATTCCAAAGTGACCCTCAAGAGGAATAGACGCCAAGCCGTAAATAGCCCAATTTTTAATTTAAAACAACCAAAAGTAACCAAATTTATTAAAATGAAGAACCAAACTACCTGATGAGGAACTAATACATTCAACCTAGGCAACAGACCAGATCAATTAATTCCAAATTAATTAAATTCGATCAACTAATACGAAAAAGACGCAAGGCGTGATTGATCCCAAGATGATTGAAGATTGAAGACCAAACGATGACCCAACCTAATTCAACTGAATGACACTACACCTTAAGTCAACTGATTGATAAGTATTGCTGAATTACCTGAATTCAAATTAAAAATTCTCTTTAATTTTTATCACTACACTTTGAACTCTCACTATAAACCGATGATCTTATTTCTTTCAAAGATTAATTGAAAAAACAAAACACTAAAATTATGTGAACGAGAAAAATAACCTGTACAAAAATTACGAACTTTTGAAAAACACTTTATAACACTTCAAGAACAAATTGTAATTACTCCTTATATAAGTACCAGTAATGTAAGGTAGTGTACTATATTGTAATCATAACTGATCCTTTTTCGTAAACCAAAAGAATCCAGATTTATTGAACGAAAAATTAGAACAAATATACATTTCTGTACACGCCATGTCTGACTAACTAAAATCGTTCAAAATCGATTTCGCCAAGCCTTGAGAATAATTGTCTCACTGTCGGAGCAAATTTGTTTAATAACAAAATATAATTATTGTATAATACTAAATAATTACTAATTACAATTTAATAAACCAGTACAGAGTCGTAACCACTGTTCTTTATTCCATAGGAAATTGTGTTATATGATTTGTGTATACTAGGGACGAGCGACAGTGGCGGTAAACGCTAGACATCGGAAACTCTGCGAACTAAATGATCAATTCGCACGCGGCGGGAATAATTGAATTCACCATACCGTCATAGCCACAAACGCTCAATCGTCCTATTTTTTCATTTTAATTGTTTTCAGTAAAAACAATTTGGCGCCACCCGGGAAATACCAACATTTATAGAAGAACAGGTAAGGATTCCACTCGTGTGTACTGGTAATTCGAAAGATCGCTGTGGACACCGTCAGCGTAAACATTAAGTAACGACCACACGTGTGAGGCGAACCCACGATATACACATTTAACATAAACAAGAAACGTAGAATAGTTACACTATATATATAAATTCAAAAGTTTAATACACTCGTAAGCACAACTGTTAATTTTAGTGAATAATGTAACAACGTCAGAATAAAATAGAACATTGTACAAAACATAGAGAATAACATTTAATAATAAAGTTTCATATATTAATTCTTACCAAACATAAATACCAAATAATACTTATAAAATGGTGTTAATATCTGTACAATCTATACACTGTACAAGATCTGTACAAGATATTAGGTTGCTACAAAAATTAACTAGACGGGAAAGGTAAGAAAGAAGAATCCTAGATAAACTAAGAAAAGCTTAGAATCGTGACAAGATAGCTTAGAATACATGACGCAGGAATAAGACGTAAAATAAACATGACACGGTGTAAAAATTAGTTTTTATTGCAGTGTACACAAAAGATATATTAATTTAATAGTAGTAGTTTAACAATTTTGTAATTCTTCTTCTTCAAAGAACACTTCATAAAAAAATAATGTCAGCGATCTCTAATTCTGGAGACTGCTCACAGCCAATCAAACGACAGCATTTGGACAACCGTGTTAAGGCGATAACTACGATAACTGTTGAAACTATGACCGAAATTAGTTTGAAATTCATTTTGTGATTCCTCGTTATACGCTTCTGGCTATTTATGTGTCCACAATGCAGCTTCGGCCAGTCTACTTACAAAAATATTAATTTCCTTCCTTTGTTTCTATTAGTACAACAGTACATTTGAATAAAAATGAAACCTGCACGTCTTGTATTTTATTATCATAATGCTTGTTTACCTGGTGAAGAAAGTACAAAATATGTTTTAAAATCTACAGCTTGTGTAAGGCCGAAATCTGTAAAATACAAGTTTTTTAATTACCTTTCCAACTGATGTCATAAACATCTTACTCTTTCCTCTTCAGCTCACAACTTAACTTTATTGTTTACGTCATTACATTACAATGTCAACGTAAATTAAAACATGTCATAGTTCTAAGTATAAATGCATATATAAAATTACTTTAAGTTTAATGTGTTAAAACATAGCCATAGGACTATAATGAGTTCATGCTTTGAGGAAGATATCCCACTGTTTAATGATGTACAGCTGCCTCAGGCTGCAAATCCCTGCAGAAGACAAATGTCCCGGCTCTGATAGTACACCTGTGTAAATGTGGACGGCGCATTTAAGATTCTGCCCTCAGTAGTTGTTTAGTACACTGTATATAACTTCTATTTGAGGGATGGTGTTCCCTATAAAAATTGGAAAGACAAGGTCAATCAACAAAGACATGGTGCTAATTCAACAAGTGACAAGGTTTGTATGCTGCCGATTCACCATCATACAGGCCTTTATAAATACTAGACACATTACTTAAGCTTTTGGAAACGTTGCTGATGCCACAACTCTCCGCAGCCATGGAGAGTACAGATGACTTCTTCAAGACTCAGTGCAAATTTAGAAAGGAAATTCCGCTGTGAATGATGTAGGTAAAACCTCTATGGGGGCGCAAAGAATACTGTTCCCAATAAATCGTATTGGCAATGAATCGAACTGAATTGAATTGGCAATATTAAAGTTCAAAAATGACTTCAACTTTGCTAAATGATGTAATATGCTCTACTAAGCCTTCAAACACACCTTTAAAGATCCGCTTTATCGCATACGATGGTCAAAACTTACCATCACGTAAGGAAGATCACGGATTGGGCCGCTCAGGTTTTTATTTTTGTACCTGATTTGTGGAAAACTTGCTATAATGCAATCTTTTGCATAGGCATTCTTGAAGAAGCCTTCCTTGTTGGCTACGCGGGAAACTTAACGGGCGTGGTGGTTCCACGTCATACTAAAAATATTCAATAATGCATGCGACAATGAAGACATCCACTTCGATAAAGTACCTTGGGTACAATAAAAACAGAATTAGTTCTGCTGACTAATCACAAGATCCCTACAAACCTCGAGGTACAAGTCAGACAACACACAATTCGTATCAAAGAGGCTGTGACGTGTCTGCGAGTAAGGTTTTACAGAAAGTTCACATTCTGGGAACAGTGAACATCCCGTGCCCTATAAAGCCACAAAAGACACTACAATTCCAAACAGACATGCTAAACACTGGTGGTCCAACAGTATATCAGCGACGATTTCTAATGTCAGTCACACATTCCATCATTGTGTATGAAACGAAATTTGGGCTGACGTACTTCAGCAAGGAAAGCACTGGAAGATAATGACCACAACACAGAGAAATGGAGCTCTCAGGGTAGCTAGCTGTCATTGTACGGTGTGGATCTCTGCCATTGATTTCCTTGCAGCGGGAAGAAAATATATGCATACAAGGAAAGCCGAACTAGACAAGGGAGCGGCGGTTGTAGAGACAAGAGAGAGCGTCACTATGCGACGCTGGTAAGTGCAGTGGGAAATTGAGACCAGGGAATGATGGCGAATAGACAGAACTCCGGTTATGAAAGTTATTACTTCACCAAACCTTTTACACGCCTTGACTACTTTAGTGATTATCGTCATAGGATGCAAAAGTGGTGAGCCCGGCCTGGCAAGTATGATGAATCACTGTGAAAATTGGTGTGCTTCTATGTCTTTACGAATTGCAAATGTCATTGTTAAGCTAAATTAACACGCTTATCAATTGGGCTACGTGAACATACGTTCTGTTCCTAGCATGCTGAATAGCAAGACGATTAGCCCTGCCATTCGTGGAAAGGAAGATCTTTATGTCATCCCCAAATACATTATGTCACACCATAGGATCGAGTTGTATACTTAGTAATGATAAGAGAAAATTAAGTTCTAAATTAGAGCATTGTAGAACACTCAGTTTCTCTATAAGACTGCCAGAGACTATCCCTCTAAATTACCTTCCCCCAAAGCAGGTAGGGTGAGATCACTAAAACGGTACTGATCACAGTTAATATACTTAACATAACGCTTTAAAATTACATAATATTACGCTGGTTAAATTAAAAGCTTTGGTGAATAAATATATATACAAGTTTCGTTTTATTTTTTGCACCAAACTGACGAACAAAAAAATATACTATGAACCAAAATGTGTATTTCTTTTAGTTAATGATGTTGTTAAGTATGAATTGCATTGTATGCAACGTAATAATAATACCCTTGTGACATAAAATATAAGAAACAGCGCACAGTAAATTACATTGCTTTTTGTACACAAATAAACACGTAGTGGGTATCGATACAAAAGGTAAAGGTTACCTTTCCTGATAGTAGCCTAATTGTTTCATCTGACACCTTCCGCGAAACAGACACTGACGTCGCAGAATAAGCTACAGTAACACATACCACAGTATATCCACAACGGGTTTACCAAAATGGGAAAAATGTATTCAATGTATAACTTGCATTACTGTTCGTTATCTGATTAAACTCACCGCCGTTTACAATTTTTCTACTAAAAATGACTTCAGTTTCCTTGTTTCTATTGTACTATACCGGAAAAAATAGGAAGATTTAATTTTACAAATGTAACTGTGAAACAGAGAATAGACTTGAGTAATTTAATTTTACTGGTTTGAGTAATACTGTTTACCGCTATCGATGTGTTGCTGTATTTACCTACAGTAAAATAGATTTAGTTCTGAGAAAAACGTTTTTCTGCTTCTAATTAAGTTTCATTATCTGACGCGATTATATTTCATAATTAAATTGTAATTAATTTAATATAAATGTTATTGGCTCTACAAGACCGTTAACATTAACATATTGTTTCCTTACACTAAATTTCAGTTTTAAAACAATTTTCCTTGAATTCATTTGTCTAGTAACCATTTTATAAAAATATTTATTTTTGTAATGTATGTCGATTATCTTCCTCTCTGTAAGACTCTGAATAACCTAGTCAGTATGCGTGTATGCATAATATAATAACAAATAATTTAAAGCCAAATATTTTTTAGCTAAAAGTAACTTAAACAGACTTTGCTTTTCCACAACATTTTGGCGTGCACAATTTGAAACTATTAGCCCTACTCGTGTGGCATGGTTTTGAAGGAGCAATGAGTTGATGCCAGAAAACAATAATAAAATATGTAGTTTGAAAACATTATGTAAAATGATAACTGATTACCCACAGGTAAAAAAGTTAAGAGTTAAAATATACATTACAATAATTATTATCTAGGTACAATTTATGAAGGCTAATGTAAAATACTAGAGAATAAACATGTAAGAAAGCCATTTGTGTATACAGCCATGTCCGTTTTTAAACATTTGTTAAATTCGTGTCCTGTTTTTGCTGGAGGTCATTGAAACACGGAAACACGGCTTTTATGAAAGTAAATATTTTGTGTGTTAACTTGCTACTTCAATTGTCTCTACGTGACAGTAATTTTTAACTGACCTCTCTGTGTGTTTTTTTTTACCACATTCAGCTAACCCGTTCTTGTATGCACGTAGTTTAGATTGCCAGTTACAAATTGCAGCTTTACAAACATGTTTATACATTAATGAAAATTAATAATTCATAGTTTTACAACATGCAAATGTGTACAAGTATCTACAAAGTTTGCTAAATCATTTAGAAAAATTCTATTAAGTAGTCTGTATTTTTTAAGAAATGAAACATTTTCAGATAGTCGTCGTCATCCATTTTCCTTAAATTGTTTTGTATAGTAATCACTGCTTATAAAAATATTTAAATTTGTAATGTATGTAGATTATTTTCGTCTTCGTAAGACTCTGAATAATTTAGTCAGTATACCTGTATGCATAATTATTGATGGCCAAATATTTCTTAGGACGGGTAAAATAGTGCAGGTATTGCTTATGTGCAGAGGCAAGTAGCACATGTAACATAACTTGAAATAGCTAAGTCAGAAACCGCAATTACAGTTATGATTTTTTACATAGTTGCACATATTTTCTTGCTATTATGAAAAAATATAGAAAAACGGCAAAAACAATTCTTGCTAGTTTAAGTCACGAAATTATATATTAAAACGCTCGTACTACCATAAACATTTGTAATTATTTAAAATTGCTCTCGGCTTGCTTATTAGTGTGATAATTACTAGATTATCCAATCTCTTTCTAATAATCTAATTTATTTTGATTATACAGCATATGCATTGCTTTGTTTTCTAATAAAAATTTGCTATTTACTTTTATATTAATTTAAATATCATTGACTAAGTTATTTATTCAAATTATAGTTTCATACTTTTAAAAATTACTCTAATTACTATACAAATAAATATTTACGTTTTCAAAATTTATTAATTCATCTTTGAATTAGATTGTCTTTCTTTTTACATCGTTAATTATATTGTCTTTATGTGAGTCTTTGTTTTACAAATGCATGGTTGTTTTTCACCTTATTGTCGTGGTAAATAGGCAGCGTATCCTCTTCGATCCTAGGTCCTCGATCCTGGATGCTCCTCTGTAGTCGTATAGTCCTGGAATCCTTGATCCTCGTCCTTCAGATCCTCTCCGCCGTCCGTCGCCTCGTCCCGTACGCTGGATTCTATTTCATGTACTTGGCTGCTCCCTCGTATCCCTTTATGGCCTCAGGTTGCAGGTGCTCTCACGAAAGTGATGAGCAGTCGTGAAGAATCTCCGGCTGCTGCTGTGGTTGATAGACAAAAGATGTTATCGTGGGCAGAGCCTCTGGCTGCCACTATGGTTGAACGAGAAAGAGAATTAAGTTTAGCGCGTCTGGAGTATTTATACCCTAGGGCGCCAAAAATCATGTTTCGACAATATTCTGCAGGTCTGAGTCTGTCGTTGGCATCCCTTTTTAAACACGATTCTTTTCACACTTAATTCGCTTGTCTTCGCGATATGCGAAGTCTTTTGCACATTAATCGATATTCATCTTGTCGGTAATTATTATGTGTTCACTGTGTATTGTGTATAAACCGTTTTTCCCTATCTTACTTAACATAAGTTTTATTTATATTTATTTTCACTATAATCGCACTTTTCATTTTTTTTGCACTACTTTTTATACACATGTGAGTCTTATTTTTATACACACTGTGGCGTATTTGGTTTTGAGATATTATGCACACATTCTTTACAATTTAAATTAATTCATATAATTAATAGCGTTTATTAAGGGGTGACTCTTTGCAGGAATTGACAGGTTTCACACACACACGTAAAATACATGTGTACACACAGACATAGCGGAGTGGCGTGATTAACCTGTCCCAACATGAAATTTGGTCGTTCCTTTTACAGTTCAGATTAAAAGCTGAATTATTATTGCTTAATAATTATTTTCATTAATCTGTGCAATGCACAGTACCCTATACATTTGTACTGTAACAATATATTTTTATTTTCTATACTTATCATAGTGCGAAACATTAACATACACACACAAACACAAATGTATTCCTACCTCAAGGCACGATATTTGTGTACAGATTTTATTCAAACTGCATCACTGTTATCTTATCGTTTTCACAGTCATGCAGCATACGCCTAAGTGTATGTTTCCGTAAACCACTGTACGATTACAGTGCTGCACCTTTTATTGAAGGTTGCAGCTAAAAAGGATGTCTTTCACATACAGGAACTAAACGATTTTCTGTTTAATCTTTGTTTTCGTTATGTTATACCTTAAATTCTAAAATGTTTTATTTTACAAGTTATTTACTTATGCATTTATCCATAGTTAATACCCTAATACCATTACACATGCTGTGTAAACGTTCTAATTAAGTATACTAAAAACAGTTTAAATGTGCTGCTGTATTTGTTGCTAAAAATATTTTAATAGAATCTTAATTGTACTTGTCTAATTAACTAAACTTGTCTACAATTACAGGCAAATGCTTGCGCCCTCGTTACACAATCGAAACACACTTGGTTACTTTCTAACCTTCAACAATTAGGCTTTCTAATTTGTTGTTTAATTCCACACAACTACATATATACCTATAAGCACCAAGATTGTAGTGGTCGACATTTTTTATAAGAACTCCATATAATAAAACTTGTAAAACTGTAATATGATAACTTGCGTGACTCGTTTTACAGATTAGTTAAAGTTATTCTAATTTTATTCGCCCGTCACTGCTTTGTTTATTACAAACAGCATACATGTTAGTGGTTAGGTTCACCATTTGTTTCCAAAATATACACGACAAACCTACAGCAACGCGCATAATTTAACTAAAATTTGTCTACAGTTTTAGAAAAAAATCTGCAAAATATTTCTTAAACAACAAATACAAACAACAATTCTTCAAGTACACATTTTCTTTTCTAGAGTCTTGCCTCGAATGATCACATCAAATAGTTATTTTTTAAATTTCTATAATATTTCAGGAGCAAAATAGCAATATCCTACATTTCTTAAGACAACAAGGTCATCAATTTTTATTATTCGTTTGATGGAAATCTGTGAAAGGAATCTATTTTTTCCTATAAAAGTAGGCCTACATCAAACTACTGAGTTCCGGACAGGGTTTAATCGTCTTGTGGATACAGGGATGAGTAAGGTTTTATGTGACATCGTCAAGTGTTACGTAATACGATACGTCCTTGTACACTTTCCTTAATATTGCATTTTTTAAAATGTAAAAAATATGGGAAAAATTATAAGCATGAATTAAACAAACAAACAAACAAATGCCATATTTATGGAACATTGTAATGTATATTTATAGGATATCGTCGCAGGATTTTACCTCCGCCTCATCTTGCAATCAATTCAAGAATATCACCTAATAAATTACAAATGAGACTAATTGATAGATGTAGTTATGCATATTACGATTCCGTTACTTTTCAACCCTCAAAATACCAGCTTGTTTTGCTTTTGAACGTCATTTGTAATTTATGACAAACCAATAATATTATTCGCCCACATTGAGGCGAATACTAGTGTATTTACTTAAATGAGTATTGTAAATCGTTTGTTTTAAGAGACGACACATATTATTGCACATGAAACTAAAACTATTCCTTTAAAACCTTGATTTCAATTATTTTAAAATCAAAAATTGTGGTTACTAGCCGACAGTCTTTGAAGGCGGAAACTATGAGTATTGCACAGATTATGTTACCTTATACAGTTTCCACTCTTCCGCAGTGACCGAAGCCTTTCTATATCCAGTTCACTTCATGTACAACATGCTGAAGAAATGGTGCTTTTCAGTTGAGATTAAGGACGTTTGTAGATACTTAAGATTATTGATAAGAAACGGTTGTTTGTTTTGAAGCAACCAAAAGCTGCCAGAATATTTCAAATATGCTTTCATCTACATTACAGGAATTAGATTATTTTATTCTTATAGCCACCAGCTTGTAATGTTAATTCTTTTTTTAAAGATTAAGTGATTTTTGAATGCTGAAGCGTACTTACAATACCTTCTAAACCATAAAATTTACTAATTTGAAGGAAGTCAAACTGACCACTAAAAGTCTGTTTGGGAGCTTAGGAGACCCGTCGAGCGTATGTCATTTGCGGACTGGAAAGTCTAGAGCCTTAGAGTACAATTATAGGGCACCGCCATAAAAAATCCGTACTATGTCTCTTGGTAAATGAGCTTTACTTTAAGTTGGCCCCTAAAAAACTGATCACTTGGTATTAAGACTGGGTTTTTAATTAGTGAACGCTGTTACAGTATTATTGAGTTCTTACGCATCTTATGCATTACAGATCAATTAAACATTATAATTGAGAAAACATTTTACATTAACAGGAAACAATTTTGTTGATAAGTATATTTAAATTGAATGGTACGTATTATTAACAATATAGATATGAATTTTTTTTATTAAATTAAAGTAAAAAATTTTCATTATTTTAATGCGTAACTGTAATAAGGTAGAACAAAGGGGTATACAATGGCAGCTTCCTTTATTTTGCTGATGCTGTCACAATTCTCTCTGACATCAATATCACCGAAGCAGACGTCAACTGACATTTTCAAAAGATATTTTTTATCTTGTTATTGTTGTATCTCTAGAAAGAGAGTAACCTCTGTTTGCTGATATTCATCCGTTTCTTTGGTGGACAAGGTAGGCTAAATATTATTTTAAGCACATTTCAAAAATTTTAGTCGTAAAAATTACAGTTTAATAAAATTCAGTCATAATATATTGACGTTTCCTATATGATGATGTCAGTTTGTGTTTTTGACTCATTCTTTTTTTTATATATGGGCGCACAGTACATATTACAATGAATGGTACGATGTGTATCCGTAAGTTTACTTTGAAACTTAATTAGTGTAATATGAATCACACTTTCGGATATGTATTGCCTGTCATAACCAGCAACAACATATTTATTAGAGGAAAACTCGGACGAATTATACTACAGGTAATTAAATATATTCTACGACTAATACGTTGTCGTAAATAAATTCCGTAACATTCAAATTGTAGAAATGAATTATTGGATGAACAAACCTACATACAAACTATAATGAATTTTAATTTCTTTGTGGAGAACAGTTTCCTTTACCAGTAGATCGTGACTGACAGCGATGTCTGACGGACTGTACACGTCCAGAATATCTATTGATAATTTTGAATTTTCTATTTTATTTCAACAATACACTCACAGACAATTAGGAGCTGATGAACACTGCACATATCCATCATCTCGGGAGGCACCCTACGAAAAATTAGCAAACACCATCTCGGAGTAATACCGCAGAGAAATATGCCTGTCGTGGAATGGAACAATACAGTCACAGACAATTAGGAGTTGATGAACACTGCACATATTTATCATCTCGGGAAATACCCTACGAAAGATTAGCAAACACCATCTGGGAGTAATACCGCAGAGAAATATGCCTGTGGTGGAATGGAACAAGACACTCACAGCCAATTAGGAGCTGACGAACACTGCACATATACATCACCTCGGGAGATGCCCTACGAAAGATTAGCAAACACCATCTGGGAGTAATACCGCAGAGAAAAATGCCTGTGGCGGAAAGGAACAATACACTCACAGCCAATTAGGAGCTGATGAACACTGCACATATACATCACCTCGGGAGGTGCCCTACGAAAGATTAGGAAACACCATCTGGGAGTAATGCCGCAGAGAAAAATGCCTGTGGTGGAATGGAACTCGCCCCTGAAGTCTGTAATTTTTACAAAAGTATGAGGTGTTATTCAACAAAATATTATACGTGGTTCTCTGGGATCACGGAAGTATAGAAATATCGAACTGTTTTGCAGAGTGTAAAGATTATTATTAGGAGATTGCATAGAAAGCAATATTAGTTGAAGAAATTTTAATTTTGAAATATATTTTTAGTACAAAAAGTTGTGCAGAGATGATTGAGTTAATTGAGTTGTAGATTTTCAAAATTGTGTAAATTTTCATAGCAGTTGATAAATAGCACATAGGATGCTTGCATAATGGTCATAAGAAAAGATGCAATTACCACCTACTGCAACGTCTAAGCTATTGCATTTGATGAGACTTTTAGTATAAACCATTTAATTTATGATAATGGTACGTGACCAATCTTCTGTGTTTTAATCTGTCTACGGTTTGCCACATGCGTAGTAGGCCTGAACGGGAAAGTAAATATCTTAGTAAAGTTAGGACAATGTAAATAGTAGATATGAGTTAACAGTAACAAATATAATAATCTATGTGTACTTTGTATGCGTTTCTTGTATTATTGCTTTACAACTTTCATGAAATTGCGTGTTCTCGCACGGGACAAAATATCGCATAAATATAACACACACAAATTATAGTAAGATTTTTCTTTAGTTTCATCTTCAGTAATTTCTCTAGGGAGTCTACTTAGGTTTCTACCTACTTTCTGCGTTAAAAAATTAAATAATATGTAGACAAGTTCAAAGAATTTAATAAATTTGAAGAAAAAAAACAATGAATCTGAAACAACAAAACTTCAGCTTGTCAAGTAAAAATTGTCTGTTATCCCACTCCCAACAAATTACTCATATTTCTAACTTATGCAGCATTTGCTACACTCGTCTGTTCAACTAATATATTTTGTACACCGACACGAAACGTTCCGTCCTCTTGGATTACAATATGAGGTCACAGCTGACGATTATGCAGTAACTAAGGAAACCTGCTCGAACCGGGATATAATTAAATACTCGCACCATTTCATAAATTGACATACATTTTCAGATTAATATTATTATTTTTATATGAATTGCTGTCATTGTAGGTTACATTATTTAATTTTATTTTTATTGTGATGGTTTTAATAAGTTTGTGCTTCATTTTCTTCATTTAATAGACAATTTTCTATTTACAAGAAGCATACTTCCTTTTAGCATAATTTAAAAATTACTGCTATTTCCTTTAGCATCAGTGTTAAAGTAGGCACTGAAAATAAGTTAGCAAATCACGTAGCTACTATATTAAGCTTCAAACGATTTTTACTTACTTACAGAATCAAACTGTACACTCGCAGAAAAAAGTCTCCCAACCGTGCCACTAAGGCTTAGCATGCACAACCAGTTAGCATTCGGTTGTGAGGGAATGCTGTTTTTTAGTAAACGAATAGGAATGTATAGAAATTGAATACTTATTTTTCCATAACTAACGTTTACCATTGCTAATGTATTATTAACTTGACTTAATTTATCTAATTTTAATTCAATTTATTATTAAAACACTTCCTTTGACGCTTTCTTGATTCCCCTTTTTGAAGGCCTTGAGTCTGAGTTATTATATTTATATTCATTGATTTTCTTGCTTACTGATTTAGAGCGTACTAGCTTCAGTACGGGTTGTCATATTACATTATAAATTACAGTTTCCATTGTAATTACTGGACACTACACACGTTAAAGAATTGGAAAACTTTAAAATTAAGGAGTTTAGCATGCGTCCATGTGAGTATATGTGGGGAGGTGTAACTGTCTGCGTGGGCGCGCGCGTGTGCATAATACTATCTGACGCACGCTTATAATCAAATTTAGAAGTAACAAAAAACTTAATCTTGCTAACAGTGACAACAAAAAAATTTAATCCTATGTTTCTTTAGATTTGGTATCTCAGACACGTGGTGTTACTTGTGTATATACGTGGAATCACAGTACCTCTGTAATTAAATTTCAGTTAGAATAAAGCTAAATTTACTTAAGAGCATTTAAACATTGTTATTTTTGAAAAAAAAAACTAAAATTAACTTAACAGACGTTGTTTTTACACAAAATTTTGCGCGTGCATTACTTGAACATATTAGCCCTACCCGCGTAGTATGGTTTAGAAGGAACAATGAGTTGAGGTCAGATTAACAATAATAATGTTACGACGGTCTAACTGATCGTCGTATGGTACAGTGGAAAATAAAACACAAGACACCAATTAAGTCACTAATTACCAGCTTTAATTATCACAATTAAACAGTTATTACCACAACAAGATAGTCTCTTACAACAAATCAAATAAAAATGGTTCACACGCAATAAAATGTCAACTAATATAAAACAATTGGATTAAAATTGTCCTGCAGAATTATAAAACACATACCACTTCGCCAGAATACTTGGAACCGCACTGTGTAAATCGCCACTCAAACGCACTGTGTAATCGCTCGACAATAACTGAACTCTAAGCATTAGGTATAGGCTATTTATAGTCTGCAGGGCTCAATAATATGCGTCTTTAACAAACTCGTGAAAATTGCAGAGAATACCTCAACGCGGACATGGCAGAAACACATACCGCACGAGACGTTCCCCATCACGTAATACTGCCTCGCATGTCAAGCATCACGTTCGCATTACAGCTGCAGGAAAGAGTAGAACAACGTTGTCCAATGCACCATTCATTCCGTAATGGCGTAACACTTTTTCCGCATTACGTAACAATAACATATATAATTTAAAACGATCATATAAAATTATTACTGATTAACCGGAGGAGAAAATGAACAGTTAATACATTAAAATTATTTTTATCTAGGTACAAATTATGAAGGCTAATGTGAGATACAAGAAAACAAACAGGTCTGTAAGGAAGCCGTTGTTAAACTGTTGTTACGTCCGTGTCCTGTTTTTGCTGGAGGTAATTAAAACACGGAATCATAGCTTTTATTAACGTAAATTTTTTGTGTCAATTTGCTACGTTAATTGTGTCTACGTGACAGTAATTTTTAACTGAACTTTCTCTGTGTTTTGTTTTTATTACATTCAGCTGACCCATTCTTGTATGCACGAAAGTTAAATTGCAAGTAGCAGCTTGCAGCTTTACAAACACGTTTATATGCTTACGAAAATTAAGAAATGACAGATATTTACAGCAAACAAATATGTAAAAGTACCTATAAAATTTGCCAAATCCTTTAGGAATATCCTATGAAGTAGTCTATATTTTTTAATTAGGGGAAACTTTTTCTGATAGTACATATACTTATAATGTATTCACATTTATCCCAAAAAACATCTGAATGAAAGTATTTAATAACTTGATAAGTAATGCAAAATCTGTTTCTTGTAAGGTTCTAACTTTAAATTATAGTATTAGATTCTATAAACACTACTCATTAAGATGTCTGCTACTAAAGAAGACAGTCTCACAAAATATTTTGCACTTTGAATTACAACAATTTACACCGTCTGTATTTTTTTCCGTTTGTATACTCGTGTAGGATTTTGATTCAATTTTCTGGTGTTCAATAATTTTTCCACTTGTTTTAAAATTACGATCTGAACAGTCCTCTTAACAATATTTTATTTAGCAAAGTAATAATAATTGAAGCTAATCAATAAATTATTTATACATTATAATACTAAAACTAAATAAAGTGCACTATTATTTGGTAATTTCAATTTATTCACGAAAACAAATCAAAACACTTCCAACTAATTCCGCGTCCGCCTATTGTATTTAATATTCTAACATCATGTTATGTTAGAATACCTTTATAATTAAAGTTGAGTATTATTTTAAGAAAAAAAATATTACATTTGTTTTGGCCAAACAATTTTAAAGAATTTTAAAATTTACATAGGTAATGCATTTAACTGAGTTAATTTATATCTTTAAAATTTCTGTCATCTACTAGGTCATGTAGTGTATACATATAGACTTTGAAAAGAGAGTTGCATAAAATTGTAAACTATGTCGGCCTACACACATTTAGCATAACATACATGGGTTACAAGTAATAAAATTTTTATAATTTAACTGACCCTCACTCACTATTTTAACAATTTGAACGTATTACTGCCTTGAGCAAGTCATCTGTTTCTAATATTAGTATGTAAAGTTTTCCATAAATTCAAGAGACTTATAAGTCTTACGTATTTTATTTACAAAATTTCTACATATACCGAAGCACAAACATAATTATTTATTAAAACTTCTTGACTCAAAACTTTTTATTTACATTTTAATACAGTTAGGCAAATTTCTCAGTAGGTATGCAATTCATAAAACAAAATAAATTCATATTTTCATTAACATGCGGCATGATATGTGTGTTAATTTCAGACATGTGTATTGTGTTACAAACAAGAATCTAAAATAAAATAGATGTTTAAAATATACATTTGTACAAACATAAGCGTTCCTGTTGTGTATGTAATTCAGTAAAATATAACTGAATCCAATGTACTAATAATGGAACATATTAACATATTGTTTATTACAAAAAGCAATTTTTGTTCATAGTTGTTATAAACAAACAACCAACCTTTTTAGAAATCTTTTTGTTATAAAGGTTTGTAACAACCAAAAAAATATTTTAACTTTTACAAAGTATATGTTACGCGTTATTATTAATATTCGTTTTTGTCTACTTTTACATACATCATGTAACATATACACAATTTAATAATCACTAGTTATTGTTTGAAATTACTATAATTACAGACGGTGAGGAAATTGCCCGTTGATCGTTTATTACTAACAATGTAAATGTTATAAAAACACATAATAAACGTGTTAAGCTGACCTCGACAGCATAGTTACTGATATGCCAAAATATTTCAACAAAACTTTCAACGATTCGGTAAAGAATTACTAACACAAACACTTTAGTAACCCTAAAGAAAGGAGCAGGGAAAGACTGTATAACTTTTCAAAATATAAAAATTGATAGGTTGTGTTAAACATTAATTAAAACAATTAATTAGTTAGTAACAACAGATTTTTAAAAATACACAATAAAATTTCATTTTGGAGAACAAGACGATTGAACAAAAATTGTGTTTGTGTGTGTGTGTGCGCGCGCATGCGCGCGCGCCATTGAGTTCATGCGCCTCTGTGTGAACACATACAAATTCGAGTAATGTGTTTTATTAACTGCCTCTCATACACCTGTACATTCGACAACAGTACTTTGAATATAATTTCTATTAGTTTACTGCAACAAAAATTTAAATTCATTAGACCTATGAATTAGGATATTCACATATAGGCCTACTGTGGTACGCATTTTTGTTGGTGTACCTTGTTGAGGTGAACGAACCTTCCCTGTGAACCGTAGGCCTACTCGTAGTAGTACAAGTTTGTTTCACGCCACATTACTCACTGAGGCACAGAAAGCAATCCAAGTGTGTCACCAAAGACCGGGAAGGGAATTGTTTCGAGAATGCAGAAAATATATTGTATTCACCTATTACATGCAGTTAAGAAATGAATTTGTAATAATGCAAAATAAAATGTATTATGTTCACCTATTACTTGCAGATAAGAAATGAATTTGTAATAGTGCAAAAGAAACACAATTATAGTTTGAACATTTTTTAGACGTTGCGTGTGTAATACCATCATTTCAATGATTTTGAGAAGTACTTACGAAATTTATAGTCAAATTACAATTAACGTTCCTGTGAAAAGTGTATTCATTGTGTCATGAATGCTACTTAATTTATTACTGAATATTTATAAGTGTATTATTACAGCGCATAGAATATTTGTTTTACAATTTGGACAAGACCAATAAAATTGAGGTGCATTTCTTAGTCCACAAGTAGCCCAGCCTGTAAAATGGAATAATTAAGAATACTCTTTGTGTGCTGAAGTCTTGTTAGTCACAACAAGACTGGTTCTTACAAGCCGTGAGTTCAAAGCTTATATAGACACTGTACTCTCCTATGCTATATCTATGTAACAAAAAGGAATCTATTATTATGCAACTAAATTTTTTTGACGTCAACTACAACCGTAGACAATAATTTTAAAATTAAATATAAAAGGAAAATTGATGTAGATGAATAAATAAGTTGTATATATTTATATAATGACAGTTAATAAGAAAAATAAATAACAGACTGCACATACAATAAAAAATGATGTAATGAAAAGGGTATAATTACGTCTACTAGGGATTATGAAAATAACGAAAGTTAAAAAACATCTATTCATCGATTCGGTTTCCAAAACTAACCGTATACACGATGCTTGCATACGTATTGTTTTAAGCCGGCTATATTTACATTTCCGAAGTTTTTAAGTGCGATAGCTAAAATATTTATAACTTCAGTGTTTTTTTAAGATAATACCTTTGAAGTGACTCCCAGTTTTTATTTATGTAGCACTACTTATGGTATCTTTACTTGTAGTGATTTTTAAAATATTTGTTGTTACCCTGCTGTATGTTGGAAAGAATGTGGACAAGCGGCTTGTTCGTTGTTTATTCGTAGTAAATCGTAGAAATAAGAAAGGTAAAACGAGAGCACTTTCCAAGAAGAATATCTCAAAAATTCAACTAACTCCAGAAAAGACAAGATACAATTCTACATGGAAAACAAAGAAATATCAAAATCTCTACTATTGCATAGCAACTTGCTAAGGCAGACAAAACATAGCTTAACGTTCGTGCATTATTCAATGATGAGTTACTTTCTCAGCAAAGTACAAATAGTGATTCGCATGCTAAAGTAGGTAAGAGCATACAACAGAAAAAAGTAAAAAACGAGTTCGACTGGATACAACTTTTCATATGTTACTAACAATATTGGAAAAACGTACTACGCAAGAATTAATTAAGAAAAGATTTTGGATAGGATTCCAAAGCCACAAAATAGGAGTCAGGCTATTGCTACAAAAGAAATATGATGTTTACATCTGTTAGACTTGCAGTTTTTAATGCCGATGGGTTAGGTCAGCATGTTAATGAGGTAAAAGCGTTCTTATAGGATTACAAATTGGACGTTTGTCTGATCTCTGTAACTTATAATTGTGTTTATTCGAATAGAAAAGTGATAAATAATGATAATGAAACAGTGCAATTGACATAGTGTAAACAATGATGAAATATATAAAGTGTTGTGAACCAAGTGTGACCATAAGATGAGAATGCTATGTATTTTATATGAAGTGAACAAATAACAATAAAATCAACTTCATTAGTGCAAGTGACAATTTAAAATTAAGTGAAATAAAAGCATAAATGGGATTATGCAAAATAATCAGTAAAAGTAAGGTTATATTAAGAACTTATGTTTACTGGAGAGAGATAAAACAGTCCTGAAACCGAAAAATACACCAAAAAACCAAGGCCTATTATAGATGAAACTAAAAGTGATTGTTACAAGGAAGAAAGCTTTGCCTAATGTTGGCGTCCCATGAAGAAGGAACAAATTGAGATAGTTGCCAATCCAATCAAGATTAAATAAAAAGAGTGTAGTAAAAAAGCCAAGTAAAGTTATAGAAATCATCACCAAACTAACGTACAAGTTGTGTTCAACCCACCTGGAGAAGAAAAATTGAAATTACTATCCTAACTGGTGTAATACATCTTGAATTCGGTGAGATCCTTCCAACTTTATAACCATATTAACAAAGTCTTAACGTTTTATACAACACTTCAATATAAACTAAAAAACGAGCACATTTAGTGTGAGTACATTTCTAAACATTATATATGATATCAAACGTGAGTGACACAAACGTATTTTGAACCAACAAAAGTGTAGAACTCATATAAATTTTATTAAACATTCCACATTGTGCATACCACAAAAAGCAATATGGCGTCTGTCATTTTGTTAACGGCGAAGGAGGGGTACACCAGCGCGCCATGTTGAGAAATAATGAACTCTGAGATATAGCATAGACAATTCAAGTTTTACTTTATTTTCTTTTGTCAGTTGTATTCCTAATGTCTGATAAATAATTATTTTCATTGTTTTATTAATGTTTTATTTGTAATGGTTAATATTAAATTGTAAAATTATCTAATTGATTTTATTTGGATAATCCCAAGAACTCACATACAGCCATCATACACAACCAAAAATTATTTACTACATGTTCAAATTTTTATTCATGTATGTTACTAGTATAATACTTGTTAGGTGAATTTATAATGTTGCTGAAGACAATTTTTTATGTTGTTAAAACCCTGAGATATAAATTTTTTTTCATGCATCCGAGAGCTAGGTGGAGCTGAAACCTTAAAAAAGGGAAAATGCTAAAAGCGTTCTCATTTGTAGTATAATTATATGAATACACACGTTAAAGAAAATTAATTACACATTTATTAGAGTATATTTTATATTACGAACATGGATCCCAAGAACATAGAGCATCGGAGACGTTGAAAGGTGGGTAGGACCATAGCAGTTACGTGCACCCATTATACACATTATATTTAAGAAATATAAAATAATTGAATATTATAATGGACATAAATATATATCTTACATCTCAACCTTGTAACACACAACACGGTGGTTCAGCTGTAACAATTAAGAAAAATTATAGCGTCTCCAGGAACCTCACTATGAAACTCATAAAATTCAGACAATAACTGTAAAGTCGTTTTAAAAAATTAAGAGGTATGGAGTGACAGCATTATTCTGCCCACCAAGGTTGTAACGTGACGGTTCCCTTAAAATAAATATTAAAACTCATACATGTTGAAGAATAGACATATGTCAAAGTGCATAACCTAACCAAGACTAAAGCCTGTTCAAGTACAAAATACTAATAAAATACTAAGTATATTTTGTAAGTTATATGTCTTAATACGTTTCGTTAAGATTATAAAACTGATATATAATAATCAAGGAAAGTATACATGTTAGATCAAAACATTTTGACATTTATTTCAATTAAATACTTTATATAATATTGTATTAAAAATACGTAAGAGCCCTATCACATTAGGTATAACTGATTAATATTATATTGTGAAGGGAATGTGTGTTAATTCACGAATCAGTTATATGAAACAATAATTGTGTATCAGTAGGTATAAAACGGTAACTAGAAATTATGTCTACACTAGGTATTTGTGTCTACATATTCTAAAAGAACATAATGACAATTAAAGTGCAAAGAAGACTAATACCAAAACGTTTTAACTAAATTTTATTACATAAAACTTGTGTGATTATTAGTAAGAATCCTGGACTAACTAGTGTATTATAGAGTTTGTCAGGATGACAATCATTATTTTTGAGGAATTACCAAGATGGTTAATTACAACATGTTATATAATATTTGTGTTAGTAGTAGTATAAATCATGAACTAACCAGAATATTATGTAGTATGTCATGATGATTACAAAGTTAGATAAAGTAAGAAACTGTTTAGTTAAATGATATTCTATAGAACTTGTATTTGTATTAGGGTAAGGTTTAAAATTACTCTATTAAGGTAGAGAGTAGATCTATAGTATGATAATATTTTATAAATAAGCAATGTGTATTAAGAAATTAATGATGTTAAAGTGTACATAAAACAATATTATGTCTGGACAATATTATGTCAATAGGTTTTATAAGACAATGATGTTAAAATTTGTCATGACCAGTACTGATATCAATTTATTTAACTGTTAATATTATATTTAATGTAAATATAAATTGTTTTATAACATTAAGGGTACAGAAGGGGTACCTTTAAGCATAAAACATAAATTTAGGTCCAAAATTAAAAATGTAACTTATAAAGATACTGAACAAAAACCTATCTTGTGAAGTATCAAAATGATCAATGAAAAAAGTGAATTTCATTGATGACAACTTCATTAACATTGTATCTAGCATAAAATGGGAGTTTTGAAATTAGTATTTGGAGGTATATTTGAACTAGAAAAACCGACGCCATCAAATGACAATGCCTAAGGTTTATGACAAATCGGAATTTTGCTAATTCTGTACCGAGAAGCCAGAGAAATTGACACACGTTAGTTAGGTGATTGTTGAACCTTGAAGAGTTGAGAACGAGATCCCTGTAATACTTGTGGGCAGTAAATTATTAGTAAGTCTCGAACGCAAGACAAGTTAGGTTACTTCAGTGAACGCAAGACAAGTTTTAATTCAGTGAATAATCAACCAAGTGAACTGTGAATTGTGACGATACATATTAAATTGTGAAAATATCATACCAGAAATAGAAAAGTGTAGGGCCTATAAAAAATCGGTGAGATAAATCCAAATTACTACTTCAACATAACCCAACTGTGACACTGAATATACACTATTTAATTATTTGAACAAACCCTGAAAACACCAAACACTAACACTGTTGTGATTTATTATATTATATTTATTTTATTAGTTGTAAGATAATTGTTTATTTGTACGTAGAATTAAGAAGTGGAATTGTTGTTAACCAAGAAAGACTGACGCTCTTTGACACTCGCGAAAACTTTCATTCCTTAGTTGTAAGCAATTATTTATTTTATATAATTTATCGAAGGATTTTAATGTTTTGTACTTCACTGAGGACATTTTCGAAAAATCTTATTGTAGTCAAAAGAACACACGTTTCAATATTTAAGAAGAATTAACCTAAATGTATAAAACTATTCCCTGAGATTTTTCAATAGTGCCAACCTTTGAACAATTAACTGATTAGCTAGTGTAACTAATGTTCAGAAAGTATTTATTTGTTTTATATTAAAGGAAAGGTTTAAGAAACCAATAAAAGAATATTGAAGTAAACTGTATAAGAGCTGGTGTAATAATTAACCATGTTAATTAGTAATTAGTTACTATTTACTAATTAGTAATTAGTTAACTAGTAAATTATCCAAAATACGAGTGCTTACGCTGATGAAAATTGAGGCGAAAATTTGGGTATCAAGGTGAGCAACAATAATATTTTAATTTTAAATTATTATTAATTTTTATCAATTTTTTAATTAGTTATATCTTTAAGAAGCAAATACCTAACTAATTATTTTGATACTGAATATAAAATACGTAAGTACCTCTACACCAGTTACATCAATTAGAAATCGTTGCATTCAAAACTTGGCGTTCCAACGAGAGGTGTTAATAAGAACACAGTTGATAAGAATAAATCAAATTTAAAGAAAATAATTAAAAATAAATTATAAACACTCAGATTTCGACTTACATATTAGGCGCTTACAACGTGAGGCGTTAAAGTAGAATGTATGTACATCAATACGAATATCTAAAATATTACACTGATAATTGTATTTACATATTTGGCGCAACAACGTGAGGCCTAAGTAATTAATTTTTAATAGTGATAAAATATCACTCAGATTATTTTTATTTACATAATTTTCTCCCAAAACGGAGGGCAGTGATAAAATATTTATTTACAAGGTATATGGTGGAAACCTTAGGCTTTTTAATAGACAATTTTATAATTGGAGGAGACTTTAATTGAAAACATACTTCCTGGGCTTCCAGGCTTATTATGATAAAAAAATAAGCAGTTTGCAAGCGATTAAACTAACAATATGTGAGTGCCAATCTACTCGAAACTATCTTACTAGCCCACGGACGTACGTAAAATTCCTCATCTGATAGATTTCTATGTGTTGCAAGAAATAGCAGACAATTATGTTGGTTCTGATGAATCCTATATGATGTGTCATCTGATTATTTATCTATAATATTAGCATTAATTATAACTGTAATACAAAATCATTACCGCTATCACTGACTAATAAGTGGAGACACTGGAATGGATTTAGAGAAGAACTCGCACAACGAATTGAGTTAGTACATTATGTCCAGCAATCTACATGGAATAACGCTTTTGCATAGAGTGCATACCATAAATACTTACCACAAACACATTTCCCTGTATATAAACTATACATGGTAGTGTTTTCCTGATTGATACTTTCATTTAGTTTTAGGAAGGAAAAGTATTATTTGCTAAAGGTCAAGTATTATATACGCAGCAAACAGTAATCTTCATATAATCTCTAATTACAGATTTGTCACCTAAAACAATTACTTCCATGTAATTAACACATATTTGATTAATTAAAGCTTTAACCGTAATAGGGAATACGAAGTATAAAAGGCATGTAAGTGTCTTGCATAACCTAGTAAATTGCATTACACAAGTCATTAATATAGGTTACAGACATAACTCACGTGCAGGACATAATAATTGTGGTAGCGTGTAGTAGAAATTCAGAAACGCAGAAGGCGTTATTGTGAAACATTATCTTGCCGTAGTTTTACAGCTGTATCCGGGGGAAAGCCCAGCCAACTCACAGGAATTATTATCGCGAAACACGAAATTGAGAACCCATACGTTTGAAGAACTCTGTTACTACTCTTAAATACTAAATTACAATTAAACCTACATAATATGTAACTATCGATTGTCAACTAGGTTAAAAAGACCACTTATAGTCTATCTAAAAATTTGGAAAGATGTAATCTTTACTCCCACGCATATTGAAATCGAATATCCTAACGGGAACGTATTATACACTGATAGCATAAAATTTGTTAATTTCCTTGATGATCTAATCTTATTAAAACTCAATAAACACCTTTTACAAACTTATTGAATATTTATTTTCATGAATTGTTTGGAAGCATTGTATTTGATTAGAAACTGTGTTTATGTTTCTAGTTGACCCTAATGTTAGTCGTAACATGTCACTGATTAAGGATTTGTTTTTAAAACAAAGGTGTCGTGTTATAACACAAGCTTTGTAATCTCATATTACGATTTTTCAAATATATGTTTACGTTTCTAAATACATATTACCAAATGCTTATAGTTAAAATGGAAATTAATCTCATTAAATACCTAAATAGGCGGTTTTTATTATACAAAAAATATACAAATGTGATCGTTACTTTTCGGTAGTTTTATAAGTTTTAAAATAAACACTTTGTACACTAATATTGTAATTTTTAAATTAAAAACGAAATTCATTATTATTCATTTATAAATATGCCTGTAAGTGTGAAGTATTAACTTATTACAACTATAGAGATAATATCACTTCTGTTTTTGTAGATTAGTCAATTATAGGTGTTTTGTTTATTCAAAAAATCAGTTGCAGTAAACGTTTGCTTTCTCAACTGTAGATAGATCATACGTGCTTGATATGAACGTGATGGATACAAACCGCCTCAAGTAATGTTCAGATGTGTATTTGTTAAAACTTTTATATGTTTAAACAAAACAATGATGATAAGATTACAAATCTTGATAAAGCATTGTGTACGAACCCTTTTTTCTGAAAACTAAATAATTTATATCGTAAGGGACAGAACGTATTATAATACCTGATATTTAATTAAAAAACTCGAATGAATATAATTTTTATGTAAACATAGTTACAAAATTATGATATTTATTTTGGAAAGAAAAGGTCATTACTCAAATAATATTTTATAATTTTATAATAAGCAAATCGCTCCCCAGAAATCTTGGGGCTCGCCTACAACATCTTGGCCTCGTGGGGGGCGGGCAAAAGCTGTTACTCTCTAGCAGTCTAACAGGGCACTGGTAGGTGAGTATGACAAGATTGTGTCTACCGCTTGAAAACACACCGTAACCCACGGTGAAACGCATCGTGATGGTGGGTGCTACGTTAGTGAGTTGCGAACGATGGCATCAGGGCACTAGTACGCACCCTGTTGAATTTAGTACTAGCCGTGGTACTCGAGGGCTCTGCCGCGGAGGTCTGTCACTTTCCCGGTACTCGTGGGAACACAATTTTAAATTATCAAAACAATTCAGTTATATGAAACAACAATTGTGTATCAGTAGGTATAAAACGGTAACTAGAAATTATGTCTACACTAGGTATTTGTGTCTACATATTCTAAAAGAACATAATGCCAATTAAAGTGCAAAGAAGACTAATACCAAAATGTTTTAACTAAATTTTGTTACATAAAACTTGTGTGATTATTAGTAAGAATCCTGGACTAACTAGTGTATTATAGAGTTTGTCAGGATGACAATCATTATTTTTGAGGAATTACCAAGATGGTTAATTAAAACTTGTTATATAATATTTGTGTTAGTAGTAGTATAAATCCTGAACTAACCAGAATATTAGGTAGTATGTCACGATGATTACAATGTTAGATAAAGTAAGAAACTGTTTAGTTAAATGATATTCTATAGAACTTGTATTTGTATTAGGGTAAGTTTGAAAATAACTGTATTAAGGTAGAGAGTAGATCCATAGCATGATGATATTTTATAAATAAGCAATGTGTATTAAGAAATTAATGATGTTAAAGTGTACACAAGACAATATTTTGTTTGTACCACAGTCAATAGGTTTTATAAGACAATGATGTTAACATTTTTCATGACCAGTACTGATATCAATTTATTTAACTGTTAATATTATATTTAATGTAAATAGAAATTGTTTTATAACATTAAGGGTACAGAAGGGGTACTTTCAAGCATAAAACTTATGTGGGTCAAAAATAAAAAATGTAACACATGAAGTTACTGAACAAAAACCTATCTTGTGAGGTATCAAAACGATCAGTGTATGTTTGAACTAGAAAAACCGACGCCATCAAATGACAATGTCTAAGGCTTCGACCAATCGGAATTTTGCAAATTCTGTACCGAGAAGCCAGAAAAATTGACACTCGTGAGTTAGATGAACCTCGAAGGGTTAAGAACGAGATCCCTTTAACACTTGTGGGTAGTAAATTATTAGTAAGTCTCGAACACAAGACAGTTTAGGTTTCTTCAGTGAACCCAAGACAGGTGTTAATTCAATGAATAATCAACCAAGTGAACTGTGAACAGTGACGTATACATATTAAGTTGTGAAAATATCGTACCAGAAATAGGAAGTATATAAAATAAAAATCGGTGAGATTAATCCAAATTACTGTTTTAACATAACCCAACTGTGACACTGAATATACACTATTTAATTATTTAAACAAACACTGAAAACACTAGGCACTAACACTGTTGTGATTTATTAGTTGTAATATAATTATTTATTTGTACGTAGAATTAAGAAGTGAATTCGTTGTTAACCCAGAAAATAACAGACGCTGATAGACACTAACAAAACTTTCGTTCCGTAGTTGTAAGCAATTATTTATTGTATATAAGTTAATATTGTATCGAAGAATTGTGATGTTTTGTACTTCACTGAGGACATTTTCAGAAAACGTATTGTAGTAAAAAGAACACACGTTTCAATATTTAAGTACAATTAACGTAAAAAATAATAAACATATTCCCTGAGATTTTTCAATAGTCCCAACTTCTGAGCAATTAACTGATTAGCTAGGGTAACTAATGTTCAGAAAATATTTATTTGTTTTATATTAAAGGAAAGGTTTAAGAAACCAATAAAAGAATATTGAAATAAACTGTATAAGAGCTGGTGCAATTATTTAGAAGAATTAGTAAATTATCGGAAATACGAGTGCTTACGCTGAGGAAAATTGAGGCGAAAATTTGGGTATCAAGGTGAACAACAATAATATTTTAATTTTAAATTATTATTAATTTCAATCAATTTTTGAATTGATTATATATTCAAGAAGCAAATGACTAACTAATTATTTTTATATTGAATATAAAATACGTAATTACCCCTACACCAGTTACATCAATTAAAAATCATTGCATTCAAAACTTGGCGCTCCAACGAGTGGTGTTAATGAGAACAAATCAAATTTAAATAAAAAAATTAAAAATAAATTCCGAACATTCAGATATTTATATTTTCAAAATTGGCGCAACAACGTGAGGCCTAAATATTTATTTTTAAATACTGAAGATTTATATTTACATAAATTGGCGCAACAATATGAGGCCTAAGTAATTAATTTTTAATACTGAAGATTTATATTTACATAAATTGGCGCAACAACGGGAGGCCTAAGTAATTAATTTTTAATACTGAAGATTTTGTATTTACATAATTGTCACACAACGTGGGGCAACCAATACAAAAATAAAAGTTTTAGACAGATATTTTATTTACATATTTGGTGCTTACTACATGAGGCGTTAAAGAAGAATTTATATACATCAATACGAATATCTAAAATATTACACTGATAAATTATATTTACAATATTGATAATTTTCTTCTTTATATATGCATAAATATGGTGCATATATCAAGTATGGTGATCTGAAAGTTTAGGCACAGGGATTTTCCGTTCAAAACCGTACATTGTCTGAGTTTTAGATACTTATTCGCCTTGATATACAGGCGTAAACGCATATATTGGTTGTAGAAAATGGCTGTGCACATTTATTATTAGTACGTACTTAGTGTTAAGTCTGTTTCTTTGACACATTTCTTAGAAAAAACACAGAGTTTACGTCAGTTTCATTTTTCTTATTTTTTTACAAGTACTTTTTTAGTAGAATTAATTATAAAACTTGATACTTTATAAATACCCTACTATGCATTCAGGAACATAATAAAATTTTAATTAAAATTTACAAGTGCTCTCAAAGTTTGTCAAAACTTACGAGTGCAACACTATATTCAACATGCCCAAGTCACTTCCTTTCCAATTAAAACTTTGTATTCCTTACAAAAAAGATGTTGCTTAATTCTCCATTTGTATGTATACTTTAAAATGTTTCCGTATCAGTTATATTCAATAACCACAATGTTATGTACTTCATTCAAGAATATGCAAGTATAATACTAAATTCTTCAAGCATGTGGTTACCTGAGTAAAGTGTATGTTTGAGTACTGGTGTGAAAGTCCTGTTCGTGCCAGCCGCTGCACACTACTATGCGAGACCTTTGTAAAGAAAATTTATAAAACTTTATAAAGACAATTCAACAGAAAATTAAGTTCACACCTTAATATGCAAGGTTAACATTATAATTTTCTTATGTTTTGAGCGTGTTTATTAAATATTATAGAGCGTACTCAGTCACTCAGTTACCGTATGTGTAAATTTACTGATCGTCAGTTACGTACATTTTATTGATGATCGTTACCATCATTCCTACATCTTTCTGTCGCCAAAATAATCACTCTTTCCAATTGTCCAGACTCAAGGGCACCAGCCATTACGGGTTATTTCATCCACCCCGTAAATTATTACTGTTTTTAAAAATTAGTAAATTAAATAAATTTTCCTGACTTAAGTTTCAAACTGTTAAAGTTGCTTTAAAATAAGTCGCAGTAACTATTGTAACAAACTAAAAATAAAATTAGTCAATTGATAGGAATACAGAAAAATCCATGACTCGTGAAGCAATAGTTGAACAACCAATACCAGTATTCAGAAATAATTATTTATTTTTGAAATATCCTGTGAAACAATGGTGAAATTCTACTTCTTGGTGAAATAAACGTATATATGTTATAAACCGATAACTTTACAACATCCTTTTGAATTTATCGTTTCCTCGTCCAACTCTGGGCTTCGTCCAACAGTTGAAGATCCCGATAGTTTTAGGTGTCCAGGAAGGCAACTTGTTTCTTCTTTAGTACATTATATTTATTATATGCAATTAATCTGTGTTATCTGTTATTAGAGTTAATTTTTAACCAATGAAATGCTGCATCCCTGTCATTTTGGGTTACAAGAATATCATTATTAACAAAATCTCACTCAGTTTGTTTTACATATTTTCTGAGTCTATTCTTTCTGCAAAAAACACTTTCCCTATTCTCTTGATATCCACTTAACAACTTTTAAAACCATCTCCACTCTTTTTGCGTAGCCAGAAATATTTTTAATTACTGCTCCTTTAAATTTTATAAATTATTTCATATTTTCATATCCTTTTCTGTCAGCTTCAATGTTCTGTATACACAAGACAAGTTTTTGAGAAAATATCTAATTTTGCAACACACGCTATTAAAATAGGACAGGAATTACCCGGTATTAATAACGTGACATTAATTGAACGTGTACCATACAAAAAAAAATTGGAACGAACATTTAAATGAAAACGTGGATCAAAAACAAAAAAATATTACTACGTGACAAAAGTGAAAATGGTCTGTATAAAATGAAACAATTTTTGGAAAATGTAGTATTTGTAACAATCACTAAACAGACCTTTCAGTAACAGCAATAACTAAACGAAACCAAAAAGCACATATCAACAATAAATACTTAACAAGTTCACAGATATTTTCTTGGGCGGTGAACCAACATGACTGACGATGCGCAGATATATCATCTGAACTGAAATGAATGGAAATGTGTTTGTTCTAACACTCCGAATTCTAGGTCGTCACGATTAAAACCATAATGGCCTTTGTTATTACTAATAAGAAACTAAGCAAGGAACCATTAAATAAATTATGAACTGGGCTGTTAGGCCGCAGTAGGGACATCGTCGGCATCGTTTCGAATCCCACCCTCGGGGATCTTCTTCAGCCAGCAGAAAGCACCAGAGTGTTGGAAAAACAAACACAGCGGATCTTGGCCGAACGATACCCGACAATCTTTTTCTGGTAAGAGCAACTACCTTGAAAACCCGAAAAGAGCAAACATATGTGTATTCATATCCCCTTTAGTATGTAACACAGATTAAATAACACCTGTAGGGCTACAATACCAGTCATTTATAGCAGGCATAGAATAAAAGGAAATATGACATTTTATGTGTGAATTGTATAACAAATATTAAAATAATGGATTTATAATAAATACAGCAACATTTTGGTATACGTATATTACTGTAATTACGAATGTGTAGTGACGGGTAAATTAGCAGACTGGAAATTAGGCCAGCTGGTCAATGGAGGGAAGCATGTGCCATTGTCAGCTGATTGATTGCCTCCTGTGTGACCCAGAGCAATGTGTCATTTATATTCTGTTGATGCAACAGAGCTGTATGAGTGTTTTATTAAATGTAGAAATTCGGATCAAGCCAATTTTCCGTCTATTGGTTTTACTTTGAAACTAGAATGTATCTACCTGTATACACAAATAACTGTATACATGTGTGTAATAATACATCCGGGTGTGTGTGTGTGTGTGTGTGTTTGTGTGTGAATTTGTGTGTGCACGCCAGTGAGTTTACGAATTAACTTTTAATGAAAATTAATGTCATTGCTTTTGTTTTTGTGTTTATTGTTTCCATGTTATTCAGTTTTAAATAGGACGAAATACAAATGGCACCATTTTGAAGTATTGCGAAATTTGAGTCCCAAGGTGGATCCATGCCGTGGACAACAGGGTTTGTGGTTTTAGTGGGTGCGAGTCCCTCACACCGTAGGAGTGCGGACCCTCCTGCGGCGAACATTAGTTTTCCACAGTCTCCCTCGTAAAAAAAATTTGTTGTTGCTGTTGTTGTTGTCTTTGTCACCATCCTCATCATTATTATTATTATGAAACAACTGATTTAAGTGTATGTTTTATTGCCACAGTAAGTACGAATCTGTTTTCATTTTACTAGATCGCACACGTAAACGCTTTCTGTCGATGCATTTATATATTTTAGTATGTTTACAGAAAAACAGTTTACCTGTAGTTACTCGTAATACCTGTAATTTCAAATTTACTGATTATTCGCATTTAAATTGAAACTTAGTTTCCGCAATGGCGATGTACTCATAGCGAGCCGGTATTAAAACGAATTACATTTTTTGAGAAGTAGACGGAAATTCGTCACATTTATTGCTCACTACGGTAACCTTTTATAGTAAGCACTTCCATTCGTACCCTTGTAGTTTAAGAATATCTGTATGTGCTTATTAGTCTGTAAAGGAATAAAGGCTACAGTAGTTGCTTTTTAGAAGAAAGGTAAAAGTTTTGCTTTAACATAAAATAATTTTTCACCTCAATTATTGTAACCGCATATGTAAAGTAGAATACGTAACATAACACTAATAAAAAATATCATTCAAATATATTTGTATAAGATTAAATCTTTTCTGTAGAGAAAATCACAAATTTACATGCACCTTAGATGTAAATGTGTTACGTTACAGGTACTTACAAATCACTAAAATAGTGTTGAAGTAGTTAGGACATTGTAACCCTAACACGAGGCCTTTCTATCCCCTTTCTGTACTTTTAAATTTCCAATTTTCATATATACAGGACAAACAGCATAAAGAAACAGTAACACATAATGTAGGCTACATATTACTGATAACTCGGGAGTAAGACGGGGGATGTCTTTTGTCCCCTATCTTGTTTATCATAGCGCTGGACAGCATGTTGCGTGAGGCAACAAATAGAAAACGGTGGATTCAGTGGGGCTTAAATAGCCATTTAGAGGAACTTGATTATGCGGATGACCTGTGCCTTCTTGTAGAAAGCCTACGAGATATGGAAATTGAATTGAACGATCTGAAAATAGAAGCCAAACAAGTAGCCTTAAAGATAAATAACAAAAGGACCAAGGAAATGCGTATTAACCATAGAAATAATTCTGATTCGATACTCTGATTCAATTTGACGGAAGAGTTATAGAAAAGGTAGAGAAATTTTGCTATCTGGGTAGCATGGTTAGTCAGATGGAAGTGCTCTTAGGGATGTGATAAGTCTTATAAATAAAGCAAAAGGAATATTTCCACAGTTACGACCAGTATGGAGATCACCCCATATACGCAGGAAGACAAAACTCAGAATATTTGACTCAAGTGTGAAATCGGTGTTCCTGTATAGATGTGAGACCTGGAAAGTGACAAAAGACATCACCACAAGGTTACAGACTTTCATAAACCGTTGTATGAGGTATATAATGAGAATTTTGTTGCCCAAGACCATGTCAAACAGGGATCTATGGCAGGCTACAAGTCAGAGTCCCATCCAACTACAGATAAAGAGAAGAAAATGGAGGTGTATCGGGCACACCCTGAGAAGACCACCAGAAAATATCACTAGACACACACTGACTTGGAATCCGCAAGGTAGACGTGGAAGCCCGAGGAACACCTGCAAGAGGACTGTGGAAAGGGAGCTGGCTAGTGTCAACAGACACGGAGGGAGGTGAAGGCCCTGGCAATGGACAGGCCACCACGCTGGTCGAGGCCTTAAATTCTACCTAGGAATTTAAGGACTTAACTAACTAACTAACATATTGTTACGGCGATCTACTTCATCGTCGTAGGTACAGTGGAAAACAAAATACAGGACACCAATTGTGTCACTAATTACCAGCTTTAATTTTCACAGTTAAACATTCGTAATTAACAACACAGTCTCCAACAACAAATCAAATAAAAATTGTTCAAACGCAATAAAATTAACTAATATTAAATTAACGCAATTAACTAATATTAAGGCACAATTGTATTACAATATACCGCCCGATTATAAAACACCGCACTTCACTAATAACCACTTGAACGCACATAGTAATATCGCTTGTAATCGCCTGACAATAACTGAACTGAGCGTCCCTGAGTAATTGTATTTATAGTCCGCCGAAAATGTAGACGATTCCACATACTACATATTACGTCTAAACTACGACGTAATTTATTGCGGCCTTGACACAGTGCGAGCGGCCGCGTGAATTCTGCACAGTCTAGCAAATGCGTCGAGAAGCACGTACACCACACGCGTTACATTCCGGATCACTCTGGAACATTCGATAAACACGTAGATTGTTCTGTGACGTCGTAACAATATTACTAAAACAAAAAGACACGTTGGAATTTAGAGGATTTACAATATTTTCCTAATAACGTAGGAAATAGTAATAAATAATAATTTATTTCGGCATGTAATGCACTCCAATTGGTAATTCTATATAATTTTAATAACAAAAATAAATACGCTATCAAATAGAATATTGAATTTGAAAATATTGTATTACATAACTCCATTACAAAAATTATGTGTCTACCTAACGTACTTGAACTCCTTTACACGTTCTGAAACTTCCATACTCTCTTCTTGGCACACCTAAACAAGCTGTGCAGTCAGTAACATGAAATGTTTCTTAAACCTTATAAACAATAATCAATACTTAGTATTGGTTCCTTGACAAAAGATATTTTCACATTCGTGGTCCAACATTCTTCGTTCCGCATACAGATTAATGGTACGTTGATTGTTAAAATCAGTGCCAAATAATGAAACGTAGGTGTTAGTCAACGTCTACTCAGTCAATCCTGTTACAGCCACTAAATTATTATCTTTTATTATCAGTAGCAAGTATTGGCTTCGTAACTTGTCGTATAAACATGAGTAATATAATAATTTACACACACACACAAACACACACACACATATATATTACATATATTTTATAATGACTTTACCTCAAGATGTTTTCTTCCTATTTGGAACATGTTTCGGGAAGCCTTGTGTTCCCATCTTCAGCCATCCTAATTTTGAGCCATGTGAGGTATTTATGTGTTGGCTGGTTGTTGCTTTGGTTTCCTGTTGGTCTCTGGTGCTTTAAATTGGTATTATTGTGTGCGATTGTGGTGTATATATTAGTATTTTGTGCATTTTCAATGCTGAGTGCTTTGAAAATTGTGTCATGTTTTGTATTGATTTGTATTTGTTCAGGTATTAGTTTGTTTTGTGTTTTATGTTTGTATATTTGTAAATTTTCCCAAGTGTTCATTATAGTCCCTTTGTGTTTTAAATGTTTTATTAGTGTCATATTGGTTATGTCTGGGAATTCATGTCCAGTGTTTATTGCATGTGTGGCCAAATTAGATTTATATATTTCTGGATTTTTGTGTGCATTTAGGTGTTCAAAATAACGTTTTTTCAGCTTCTTTTTGTCCTATGTTATTGTACAGTAAAGATTCATTACGTTCAGGATAACTTTAAACATAGCTACAAACAAAGAGTCGACAGGAACAAAATATTATTAAGTTGTTACTACTTGGTGCTTATTGCTAGTTAGTAAAGTTAATCATCACTTTAGTTGGTTTATTATGAATTGTTTGCAACAGGTTACTACAGATATGAGAAATAATCTTTAAAAATCTCATTTGAGATAAATACATGAGATAAATAAAATTGTCGCTTACATTTCTCTATCTGGTATTGTGTTATTGAAACAGAAAATGGTCAAATAGTACGCAATAGTATAATTTTTGAACAAAAATACTTAACCAGTTGGTGTAGTTTAACTACGTACTTACACATACTGTAAACAATAAACGATATTTCAACCGAATATTCTACGCATAAATTATAAACGTCTTGGTTAACACAGTTGTACTAATACTATTGAACACAACAAATTCATGTAGATCACATTATATTAGTATTATTATGGCAGGAAAGTACACATAGTATTTTTAATGTCTGTTTCACTACGGAAACAAAACTGTATACATCTATATATATACTTCCCACCTTACAGACTTATATACCGTTTTTTCACTGCAAAACGTTCCACAGGTATAACTACACTTGAGATTAGACTTAACATACACATAAATCTATTGAATATAATTTCAATATGTACACTACTGAAACTACTAATATACAATACTAGTTATACTGACGTGCCCCCTGACAAATTATCTTAATATAATTTACTATTTTTATTTCAAAGTAAATTAAGCATGAACTTCATTGTACACCTGGTGGACGCCTAACGTTGCCTTTAGTGCGTACAATTTTTACTGAAGTGCTTCTCCCAACTCTTTTGGCAGCATAAAGCTGTTTATTGCTTAAAGGAGAACGTATTTTCTAAGTGGTATTAAAAATTCATCGCCTTGAGTAGTAGTAATGTAGACACCGTTAACGGCGGTATGCCCTGTTTTGTAAATATAGCATTTAGTTGATTTATTTAAGCTTTTACCGTTACCCAAGCCCCACGCTACTTACATGAATATTATTGTATGTATTTATTTCTTGTAAACAATTTCTTCTACTTTTTAATAATTCCTTATTTTCATTTCGTAACTTTCATGTTTCTCAAATCACTTTTATGAGTTGTTCTGACCCAAGTATCTTTACTTCCATCTTCCGTAAGGAAATGAAAGTATGGTGATGACGAAAAAATCCTGTTCGAGATAAAGGCTGATTCTGATTGTACTGCCCTCAAAATTTGAATAAAAGTCATTTCCCGAAAAGTGTGTGTGTGTGTGTGTGTGTGTGTGTGTGTGTGTGTGTGTGTGTGTGTGTGTGTGTGTGTGTGTGTGTGTGTGTGTGTGTGTGTGTGTGTGTGTGTGTGTGTGTGTGTGTGTGTGTGTGTGTGTGTAGAATTTTTTCTATGGCGAACGATAACTGTCGCTAATTCAGACAGAATGAAATACGTTTTTGCATGTGTGGCCAAGTTGTAGAGGACTCAAGGCCTATTGATTTGGTGAAGATCGGTTCAGAGGAAGAGGTACTTTACCTGCATTGTTTTGTGTTTTAACAAGAGTAAAGTACTTAATTTTGATAAATAAGTGCTCCAAAAATAAAGTAATATTAATCCACTGTAAAATGGTAAATGAGATATCTTTATATGGAGAGGGTAGTTGAAGGGGGGGGGGTAATTTTTTTAACATATTACATTTCTGATATCAAGAAAGGTACGAGTATTTAATTTTGAAGAATAAGATACATTAGCAATTACATATGATAAAACTATTACTCTATGAAAGTTTAAATATCATTAATTTTGCGGATTGGTTGAGGGGGAGGGATGATTATATGCGCATCTCAATATTTTTCTAAGAATAAAAAATTAATTTTTAATTACAACCTATATATAAACAGGTATAAGCTATGAAAAAGTATTTAGTCTCTTACTGTCTTACTTTTTAGGATAGAAAAATGTTGCTAACTTTAGTAGAAGTTACTTAAGTTGTAAACCGATGATTTCAAATGACTAATATAGTCTACAATTATTAAATTGTCTCCTCGTGGAAGATAGTCAACATTGATTGACACCACTTGATAAGTTTTTAAAATAATATATCAATAGGCAGACACGCATTTTTGGTATACATTAAGTTTGTTATGCAAAACTAATCCTGGATCTGCTGAACGTAGATAACCGTAGTTAGTAACAAAGTTGTATTTGTAGAGACTAACTGACATGTTGGTGTGCCCTTCGCCTTTTTAATCCCTAAAATGAAATATTAAACAAATATGAAATCAACATTTTATGCCATTTTCAATTAAAATTTATAAATTCCGTAACGCTTACAAACGTTGATATACATAAAAAATAGATTAAATTCGATATATGATAATGAAATAACATTCTACTGTAAAAAGAAAAATCTATTTAAAATGAGCACAATTTAAACAATGTTTAATATAATATAATATGTTTAATATAATATAATATGTTTAATATAATATAATATAAAACTTCCACAAATACATTATCAAAATACACCACAAATTAAAATTTACACTGGAAATTGAACAAAACAATAGTATAAATTTTCTAGACCTAACAATTAACAAAACTAACAATACACACACGTACAAAATATACAGAAAACCCACCACAACTGACATGGTTATACACAACACATCAAACTACCCAACACAACATAAACATGCGGCCTTCAACTATATGCTCCATAGACTAACTAAAATACCTTTAAGTAAACAAGATTATACTGACGAACTTAAAACAATCAAATACAAATCAATGAAAAACGGTTACAACCCCAATTTAATAAACAAACTACACAAACGCGTCAAAAACAAAAATAACAGAACACAAAATACCAACAACACACAACACAATAAATACATCACACTCACATACCATAACTCCAACACACACAAACTTGCCAACACATTCAGAAAACACAAGTACAAAATAGCATTCAGAACTAACAATACCATCAAAAAACACATCAACGATACAAACACGGACATAGACAAATACAATAGAACAGGTGTATACAAATTAAATTGTAATACCTGCAATAGTTTCTACATAGGCCAGACGGGAAGATCTTTTTCATCCCGTTACTCTGAACACTTAAAGGTCCTCTCCAACAACAATATACATTCTGCGTTTGCCACACACATACACACACATAACCATAGCTACACCAACATAGATACTAATCTTGAAATATTACACCTCTTACCCAAAGGTCGAAAACTCAACACAGCTGAACAGTATGAAATATACAAACACCACACAACACAACCAAACAACATACTAAACGACTAGTTACAATGTAAATCACATAAACTTTTCGACACAATCATACAAAAAACAAACAATAATTTGGATCCCCGCGCCAATCCCCTTCCTCTACACACCACCCCCACTATACCTTCCAAGCAACAACCGTTACTAAGTACTGGCAGTCTGTTTCTAAGCTGACGAAGGCGAATACGACGCCGAAACGCGTTCGACGAAAAAGACAAGTAAGTTTTCACAAGAGAAAGTTTCAATATTATATTAAGTGTAGTGCTCTGAAAGAAGATGATGAACAAACAAGACAACTATTAAACAATGTAAACATAAAAACTGCACTAGTTATACACACTTGAATTTTGATACGTTATTATGAACGTAACAGGTAACAAAAGTGTAGAAAATAAATAAAATAGTTTCGTATATAAAACAGTATTTCATATTAATATTTGATAACATATGTAACGATAAACACTACTCACCTTTATCAAAGATATTCACATGCATTGTAAGTATTATATAACCTGGCGGATATTTATTTCTAAAAAAAGATTAATTGGGTACCAATATGAACATATTACATCGTCCTTAATATTTTATACGAAGAAAGAAAAAACATTGGATTTGATTTGTTTACTTTCATTTTATATTGATTTAGATGACGTAGGAAAAGTCGGCTTCTCCAAAGTAGTATACTCTTGTAAAATGTTTGAGTTCAAATTACACAAACTAAGTTAACAAGAGCAATTTTATATAAGATGGGTATTCGATTATCCACATTTGATTAAGACATATGTAAATTTACATATCAATAGGGCTACTTTAAATTAACATTTTTATATATGTATATGAATTTATTACATTTAATATTTATAATGAATTTTCCTCAAGATATTTTTTTCCTTATTAGGAACATGTTTCGGGTACCATCTTGTACCCATCCTCAGCCTTCCGGTTTTTGTGTCTGGTGAAGTACATATGTGTTGGTTGACTATTATTATTATGGCTTCCTGTTGGCTTCTGGTACTTCAAATTGGTTTTATTGTGTGTGATTGTGGTGTGTGTGTTAGTTTTTTGTGTAGCCTATTTTCGATGTTGAGTGCTTTGAATATTGTGTCATGTTTTGTATTGATTTGTATTTGTTCAGGTATTAGTTTGTTTTGTGTTTTATGTTTGTATATTTGTAAATTTTCCAAATGTTCTTTATGGTGCCTTCGTGTGGTATATGTTTTATTAGTGTCACGTTGGTTATGTCTGGGAAATTATGTCCTGTGTTTATTGCATGTGTGGTTAAATTGGATTTATATATATTTGTGGTTTTTTGTATGCGTTTAGGTGTTCAAAATAACTTTTTTTCAGCTGTTTTTTTTTGTTTGTCCTATGTAACTTTTATTGCAATCTTGGCATTCAATTTTGTATATACCGTTAGTTGTTGTATTATCTTTGTTGTGTGGGCTATTTAGAAAGAGATTTAATTAATAAAACCATACAACTAATACCTGAACAAATACAAATCAATACAAAACATGACACAATATTCAAAGCACTCAACATCGAAAATACACAAAAAACAAACACATACACCACAAGCACACACAATAAAACCAATTTGAGGTACCAGAAGCCAACAGAAAGCCACAATAATAATAGTCAACAAACACATATGTACTTCACCAGACACAAAAACCGAAAGGCTGAGGATGGGTACAAGATGGTACCCGAAATATGTTCCTAATAAGAAAAAAATATCTTGAGGTAAATTCATTATAAATATTAAATGTATTATATACATCAATAAACGGACTGTAGCAGAAAGTAATTGAATATAAATATATATATATATATATATATATTGCGATAGAACACAGGATCATGATAAGCAATGAACTTTGTCTTATACATGGACTTTCTCCTGTTTAAATTTGTCTCTTGTTCAAATTGGTTTTTTAGCTATAGTTTTTGTATTGTATTACCGATACGAAATTAGAATATGTCAAACTCTTAAAAATGTTATTCGCCATTTGCCTATGTAATGTGTTTGTGAAAGTGTGAGCGGATGCGCGAGGTATTAACGTTTTCCTATTGTGTCCGTTATAATTATCCGATTTATATGAGACTTGAACAAGTCATAAAATAACTGTTAAATGTGAATTTTTGTTATATGAAATCTTTATATGAAACTCACTCAAGCGTGAAGTAATAAAATCCCAGATAATTATCTTTGCAAGAAATGCCAATTCCATGCAAAGTGTTGCATGAAGAAATATTCGGGCCGTGTACATAGTATCATGTGACCGGTAAATGGCCTATTAGAACGCAGTAAGATCATTGAAAATTGCCTTTTGCCATGTGCAGATCAAAGTTAGTTCATCTTGAGCATTCGTCTCGTAAACGTGCGGTCCGCGATCAAGAAGTTTCTCTTGCGTGAACACGTAAACTGTGCGAAAGGTGTACGAAAACTTGGAACTCTGTGTGAGTTATTCTACAAACCCAAGTAATTCAGTTGTAATTATATAATTAGAAATTTTTAGTATCCGTATTAGTCAAGATTTCCTCATAGGGAGTCCTACGGACCGCAATAGAACTGGTGACGCGAGCACACTTGAAGACAAGCCGGAAAGTGTGCACCTATACACCGCTTTTCATTAAACACCCACGTTACACCTTGAGATTCGTAAATAAGTAAAACAATATTAAAATATTTTTAAAAAACCTTTGACAATCAATAATCAGTGTTATCGCAGCGAGGCAGTGTTGCAGTTCGACGAGCAAGTGCAGCGTGTTTATCATCAGGACACCAGCCCAGCAGAATCCACGAGGGAAGGACACGCGAGATATACGCATCGCCTTCAGCCATCTCGCCGCATCAAATTGGAACATCTTCACTCAAGTAACAATTTCAGATCAGAATTTATATAAACTTGTTTTAAATTTTAGATCTAAATTTATAACTTGTTTTCAAACAATATTGCAAAATTCATAACATTTGTGTATGTTTAAAATATATCGTATGAACTATTATGCAATTGGTGTGCAATAAATAATTATAATACTTCCAATATAGACTTGTTGATTTATAAAACACACACTTTAATCCTATGCGCAAGAATTAATTCAATTGTGTTGTCGAAATATATATATTATAACGATTCATAATAGCGTCCTATCAGAGCGTTATATGAAAGCTATAGACGGTACGAGTGTAACGCCGTAAGCTAGAGAGAAAGCGTATAATCGCAGCCATCTCACTCTAACCACGTCTCCGCTACATTAGAATCCAGTTCAAACATGTTATTTTACTCAAAGCGAATTATCAGTTCAACCTGCGATAACTTCAAAAGTTGTAAATATACGGCAATTCTGAAAACAGCATTGTATTCAGCAAGAAAAGCTTTATAAGTAGCCGCAAGCTCAGTTAATATAATTAACAAATAAAGAAGTTATACGGATGACGCACGCCAACAGGAATAACGAGAGAATTATGCTACGTAGGAATACGGTGTTTTCACACACACACAGATAAAGACCTAAGCAACAATATTCTGTGGTCAGATCTTCGGAAACACATTTGCAAATACCTGTAATCAATCGATTTGCAAATACAGGAAGTACGATTTTGACAAGAATTTCTCTGCCGTTTGGAACCTGTCACGGAGTGTTTGAGCGACCTGTTAGAGATTGTCGAAACTGGAAAAACGCATGATTTATTTGTACAACCAATCAGCAGCCCGTATTTAAAACAGACGCTAGCTAAAAGCGAGGGGTAACATCACTCTTCGTTCGGTACTTAAACACACTAGACGTGTATAATTCACATTCAGAAATTTTTAAATTACACAACAGTGCAAATTAAGTTCTAATTCGAGAAGTAGTCCGCAGTGTAGATGAATTAACAACATTCAATAACACTAGCTGCGTAAAACAACCGTTAATTAATTAATTAGTTAATTAATTAATTAGTTAATTAATTAATAAATCAGCCGTGAAGGACCTGTGCTACAGAAGGCTACAGCATCTGTAATTGCCAGGGCATCTTCAACAGCATTGATCAATCCTTTGTTCTGTGCAACACCATCAAAAGGAGGACCTCTACAGATTACTATCTTCGGTCAACGCATCAAACAGTAAGAAATAGATTCATTGATCAATGACATAAGCGCTAAACAAATAATAAAACAATAAACAATTTTAAAAAGACACTAAGAAAAGCACACGTTGTATTGTAACTATAAGATTAGTTCTAATATAGTATAGGGGTGTTGAATGGAAAGTTGTGTGTAGTATTGGACGTGCAAATTATTGCAGACCTGTCCTTCACCACTGGTTTGGGAGATAGAAATCTCTTAATCAAACCAGATAAGAGCTATAGGTCGTTTGAGCGCCTTAATCATTACTTTCCACACTCACTCAATAATTATAAGGTTAGGGTAGAATTAAGTACTACCATTAACAATTTAAAGTTTAAAAAATCATTGATTAAAACATTAAATATAATAATCAAGCAAATCTTAAAGTGTTATTTGTAACGATTCCCCTTGAAAACCACAATCACTGAACGAATCCTGAGAAAGAGTGTCTCCATGCGCTGAGCTAAGCTGAAACCGTGTCATTTGTATCTGGGATTTGTTCTGGCGCCCAGGTAAAGTAATATCACGGGTAAGTAACTTTTTATCTAACATCACAAATATTAGATAATTGTGTTAGACGAAAGGGAGCGTTGTAATATATATATATTGCGACGAATCACAGGATCATGATATGCGGGGCAAGTTCACATATATTACACAGACAATGGACATTCATATTATATTGGTAGATGGTTAAGTTTGGTTGTTATAATTGTATTTAGTAAGGATAAGGTTTTAGTTTAGTAAAACTGTGCATTATTATTTTTGGTTATTCATGTACTGTGTTTGTGGAAATGTGCGCGCGTGCGCGAGTGGTAAACGTTTCCCGGGCGGTGCGTGAAGTATTTATCGTTGTGTTGACATTAACTGAACTTAGACATATGTATTGCTACATTCCCTATACATTTCGGACTATTGTTTACGTTCATGTATATTATTAGTATGTAGGCAGTTATGCATGAGATACGGGTAGTCTGATTACCGCTATGCGTGCTGTTACAAAGTAAATGCATTCTACTGCATGAAAAGTGCATTGGCACTATATACTGACCATGTGACTTCCATCCACCAATAGAATGCTGACTGGTGGTTGGAAATTTTCTTAAGCCTGTCGTTACACAGGTAGTTCTTCTACGCCATCTACCGCGAACGGGACGTGCACTCCTTGTACAAGATTCTACCGCTTGCAAGGTGTTGTAAAGACTATTTGTCGATAGTGAAACGGGAAGGCTCAGAACTGTGTATGTAGTACATCTGCACACAGTAGTGTTTTAACGCATTACGCGTATAATTACGACAGTTCTTCTACGCCATCTACCGCGAACGGGTCGTGCACTCCTTGTACAAGAATTCTACCGCTTGCAAGGTGTTGTAAAGACTATTCGTTGTTAGTGAAACGGGAAGGCTCAGAACTGTGTGTGTAGTACACCTGCACACAGTATTGTTTTAACGCATTGCGCGTATAATTACGACAGTTCTTCTACGCCATCTACCGCGAACGGGACGTGCACTCCTTGTACAAGATTCTACCGCTTGCAAGGTGTTGTAAAGACTATTCGTCGTTAGTGAAACGGGAAGACTCAGAACTGGGTGTGTAGTACATCTACACAGTATTGTTTTAACGCATTGTGCGTAAAATTATAGGCAGTTTTTCACTGCTGCTACCGCGAACGGTACATACAATCCTTGTACAAGATTCTACCGCTTGCAAGGATCTGTTAAGACTTTTCGGGGATAGTAACGCGTGTGACGCATAACAGTTGATATTATCTCGTTACACACGATATTAATATTGTAGTACTACGTGTATACGAAGTGAGTGTAACTGTACCACTGTGCGAGATTTTCCGCAGTGACAGTATCTTAAATTGTTACGCAATAGTTCCATCAAGACGTTTCCGTGCTAGTGCAAGATTTCCTCATAGGGTGGTCTGCTGATCGCGGTAGACCTTGGTATTCGCGAGAACACTTGAAGAAGCCGGAGAGGTATAAGCTCAATATACCGTTATTAGATTAATCTCACTGTCACCTGAGATATTACTTGGTCATAAACTCTATATAAGTTTTGCGAGTAATAAGATCTCTAGTACCGTTGTGTGTGCGAAGTGTCGGATTCATCGTGGGAATTGCAGGACATCAGCCCAGCTGTTGCAGGACATCAGACCAGCTGTTACAGGACACCAGCCCAGCTGTTATAGGACACCAGCCCAGCTGTTATAGGACATCAGCCCAGCTGTTATAGGACCAGCCCAGCTGTTACAGGACATCAGCCAAGCTGTTACAGGACGCCAGCCCAGCTGTAAACGTTTCTGGGGAAACGTCTGTCATTTGTAAGCCACACCTGACGAACCAACTACACCGCAAAGACCGGCCTTTCTCTTCAACAACATCATCGTGGGAGTCTTCTTATGTAACGTATCACGTCTTGCGTATGAACATTATTTAACATTTTAAAAGAAAGACTCTATATGAAACATTACATTCTGTACATTTCAAATATACCATATAAACTATAACTTGTGTTTGTACAATAAATAATCTTAAACCCTCCAATATAGACTTGTAATTTGAAATACACATACTATCATATCCTATGCGCCAATAGTTTAGTAATTTGTGTTGTCGCATAGAGATATTTTGGCGCTTAGCAACGTAGGGCTCGTAAAATAGCGGTAATTTTACGCTATTATATATTTGTCTATGAATATAAAATTTGTTGGAAAATCCGACGTATAAGTATAATTAACGTAATAATTGCATGTGTATTGTTCATATGAAAATCTGAGGATATAATTTGTCGATTGTGCATATTCTCTTGTATATCATATATGAACAGATTTTATCAGTATATTGGAGGTAGATTATTAGTTGTTGTATGTTAGGTAAGGTATTTACATGTTGATATTTTGAACTGCTTTTTCTGTGTGCATATAAACTGGTTACAATACGTTCTAATCTTGTTGTGATAATAATAACTTGCTTTGCGTATAAATCAATAAATTAAATTTACTAAATTTTAAATTAATTTGTGATCGCTATGTCGAATAAAAAAGAGCTTATAGAATATTTAAGGGCCAAGTCACTTGATGATAAAACCATATCTGAGCAGAGTAGAGCCGTTAGGCGGAAGTTCTGGGATAGAATTGAAAGGAATATTAACGAGGCAACTCGCTTAGGGCATAGTATTTCATTGTTCGATATGATCGGAGATATAGATTATGCATGCCATTATAGTGAAGATGACGAAAATGAAATTAGTAATAGCAACACTATTAGTCCAGAACATACTTCAGATAATTGCTGCGAGGAGATGAAAGCCGTGGAAGAAGAGATGATAGCGGATATACAAGGAGTTTCAGAGGAAAGTAAAGCCAGGGATGAGGAGATGATAGCCATTAGGCAGGAATTTTGGGAAGAAATGGACGCCGATAGAGAGGAGAGGATGGCGAAACTACAGGAAATGTCAGTTGATACTGAAGTACATTTATCTGTTGAGAATATTGCACCTTGTGATAATTTTGAAGTACCAAATGTCCTTGTGGAACATACTCTCAACGAAAGTAATATGGAAGTTAACCAAGATGTGACATCTGAAGGATTAACGGAGAACAGTAGCGTAGCAGGTGAACTTGAAAGTGATTATACAGAAACCACCTTATTAGGGCCTAGTAGTTCATATCTCGGTAAAGTCGAGTATTTAGATTCTGCATCGGATTGTAGTGAAGATAACAGAAATGAAATTAGTAGTAACAACACTATTAATCTGGAACATACTTCAGGTAAGTGCTGTGATGAGGTGATATTTTATAGTGTAACAGATATAGCATGCGAGAACCGTGAACGTATGATAGAATCTGAAGCTATCATGGATGCGGACAGTATATGCATAACGCATAAAAATTCCGAACCAGTAGTAGAGCCTGGAACTAGTATGGATACTAACGGTGCAGGTATTTATGACACATGGCCTAATGATGAGGTACTAGATGAATCCATATCAGGTACTGAGGTGTTTACGGAGGACGGAGAGGTGAATGATACTGGTGACAATAAGGTGACAACAATTATGGTAAATAATAATGAACCGCCGCGTAATCAGTTTCATGTTCAAACACCACAAATTCAGCCGCAATCACAACAACATAAAAATACAACTCAGCAAATTAATACCAACTTATTAGCAACAGTTACAGAAAATGATTCAGTTGAAAAGCAGTTCAATCAAGCAAGTATGAAAAATGTTAGTTATAAGAATAGAACGGTTATGTATGGCCTATATCCTGCCGAAATTAGGGATAATTTAGTATGTAATAATGATAATAGTAATAAACATGAGGGAAACATTAGTATTGAAAATTGCACCGACCTTGTTGTTGAAGCAAAAATCAGTGGTTATGGTGACAAGATGTTGTCCGGCAGTGGCACAGAAATGTCGCTGTTGGATGAGCAGTTAGGAAAGAGGTGTAAAAACCACTTTGTACAAATGCCGATTCTGCAGGTAAGTCACACAAGGATAAAATCAGCAACGTGTGAGTCGCAGGTAATTGAAAAACAGGCAATTAAAGCAACATACGAACAGGGTACGGAAGTAGATGCGACCGTCCTTGGAGTTAAAAAACTCGGACATAATATTATTTGGGAAGTTGATAAATTGAATAAACTGCATGCTGCATTGGAATGTCAGAAAGAATTATTGCCAGCTAAAGTTGATTGTCGACCTCACGTTATCAGGCTGGGACGCTCGAAAGATAAGATAACGAATAACTCACCGACCCCCAAGGTTCAGTTAATGAGTTGCGAGATAAGGCAATTACGGCGTATATTAAACAAATTAAAAAATCTGTATTTCCAAGTAAACGTGTGCGTTTCAAATCTGAGAAAAATTTATACAAAAAACTCAGAAATAAATGTCAGGATATAGGGGTAAGAATGTGTAGTGATTTAAATATGTCATTTCAGGTTTAAATGTTGTATGTAAGATGACTGTGAATGAACAATAATCTAGTTTTGATAAGGAATGTTGTCTGTGTACACTGTGACCCTGCATAAGATTTCGTTATCTGTGTGTCAAGAACATGTGTGTTTGTTTTGTTTGAAGGTTACCACGTGTCTTTTGATTTGATGCTTCTGTCAAAGTGACAGTTAGGAAATGTTAGTATTAATTGAGGATGTTCATTTGATTTTAGTTCGAGGGTATTATTATTATTTCAGGATTAGGAAATTGTTTTGGTTATAAAAAAAAAAATTTTATTTTTGTTAATTAACTAAAAAAAAAATTTTTTTTTTATGCGGGAAGGGGTTAATCCTGCGACGAATCACAGGATCATGATATGCGGGGCAAGTTCACATATATTACACAGACAATGGACATTCATATTATATTGGTAGATGGTTAAGTTTGGTTGTTATAATTGTATTTAGTAAGGATAAGGTTTTAGTTTAGTAAAACTGTGCATTATTATTTTTGGTTATTCATGTACTGTGTTTGTGGAAATGTGCGCGCGTGCGCGAGTGGTAAACGTTTCCCGGGCGGTGCGTGAAGTATTTATCGTTGTGTTGACATTAACTGAACTTAGACATATGTATTGCTACATTCCCTATACATTTCGGACTATTGTTTACGTTCATGTATATTATTAGTATGTAGGCAGTTATGCATGAGATACGGGTAGTCTGATTACCGCTATGCATGCTGTTACAAAGTAAATGCATTCTACTGCATGAAAAGTGCATTGGCACTATATACTGACCATGTGACTTCCATCCACCAATAGAATGCTGACTGGTGGTTGGAAATTTTCTTAAGCCTGTCGTTACACAGGTAGTTCTTCTACGCCATCTACCGCGAACGGGACGTGCACTCCTTGTACAAGATTCTACCGCTTGCAAGGTGTTGTAAAGACTATTCGTCGATAGTGAAACGGGAAGGCTCAGAACTGTGTATGTAGTACATCTGCACACAGTAGTGTTTTAACGCATTACGCGTATAATTACGACAGTTCTTCTACGCCATCTACCGCGAACGGGTCGTGCACTCCTTGTACAAGAATTCTACCGCTTGCAAGGTGTTGTAAAGACTATTCGTTGTTAGTGAAACGGGAAGGCTCAGAACTGTGTGTGTAGTACACCTGCACACAGTATTGTTTTAACGCATTGCGCGTATAATTACGACAGTTCTTCTACGCCATCTACCGCGAACGGGACGTGCACTCCTTGTACAAGATTCTACCGCTTGCAAGGTGTTGTAAAGACTATTCGTCGTTAGTGAAACGGGAAGACTCAGAACTGGGTGTGTAGTACATCTACACAGTATTGTTTTAACGCATTGTGCGTAAAATTATAGGCAGTTTTTCACTGCTGCTACCGCGAACGGTACATACAATCCTTGTACAAGATTCTACCGCTTGCAAGGATCTGTTAAGACTTTTCGGGGATAGTAACGCGTGTGACGCATAACAGTTGATATTATCTCGTTACACACGATATTAATATTGTAGTACTACGTGTATACGAAGTGAGTGTAACTGTACCACTGTGCGAGATTTTCCGCAGTGACAGTATCTTAAATTGTTACGCAATAGTTCCATCAAGACGTTTCCGTGCTAGTGCAAGATTTCCTCATAGGGTGGTCTGCTGATCGCGGTAGACCTTGGTATTCGCGAGAACACTTGAAGAAGCCGGAGAGGTATAAGCTCAATATACCGTTATTAGATTAATCTCACTGTCACCTGAGATATTACTTGGTCATAAACTCTATATAAGTTTTGCGAGTAATAAGATCTCTAGTACCGTTGTGTGTGCGAAGTGTCGGATTCATCGTGGGAATTGCAGGACATCAGCCCAGCTGTTGCAGGACATCAGACCAGCTGTTACAGGACACCAGCCCAGCTGTTATAGGACACCAGCCCAGCTGTTATAGGACATCAGCCCAGCTGTTATAGGACCAGCCCAGCTGTTACAGGACATCAGCCAAGCTGTTACAGGACGCCAGCCCAGCTGTAAACGTTTCTGGGGAAACGTCTGTCATTTGTAAGCCACACCTGACGAACCAACTACACCGCAAAGACCGGCCTTTCTCTTCAACAACATCATCGTGGGAGTCTTCTTATGTAACGTATCACGTCTTGCGTATGAACATTATTTAACATTTTAAAAGAAAGACTCTATATGAAACATTACATTCTGTACATTTCAAATATACCATATAAACTATAACTTGTGTTTGTACAATAAATAATCTTAAACCCTCCAATATAGACTTGTAATTTGAAATACACATACTATCATATCCTATGCGCCAATAGTTTAGTAATTTGTGTTGTCGCATAGAGATATTTTGGCGCTTAGCAACGTAGGGCTCGTAAAATAGCGGTAATTTTACGCTATTATATATTTGTCTATGAATATAAAATTTGTTGGAAAATCCGACGTATAAGTATAATTAACGTAATAATTGCATGTGTATTGTTCATATGAAAATCTGAGGATATAATTTGTCGATTGTGCATATTCTCTTGTATATCATATATGAACAGATTTTATCAGTATATTGGAGGTAGATTATTAGTTGTTGTATGTTAGGTAAGGTATTTACATGTTGATATTTTGAACTGCTTTTTCTGTGTGCATATAAACTGGTTACAATACGTTCTAATCTTGTTGTGATAATAATAACTTGCTTTGCGTATAAATCAATAAATTAAATTTACTAAATTTTAAATTAATTTGTGATCGCTATGTCGAATAAAAAAGAGCTTATAGAATATTTAAGGGCCAAGTCACTTGATGATAAAACCATATCTGAGCAGAGTAGAGCCGTTAGGCGGAAGTTCTGGGATAGAATTGAAAGGAATATTAACGAGGCAACTCGCTTAGGGCATAGTATTTCATTGTTCGATATGATCGGAGATATAGATTATGCATGCCATTATAGTGAAGATGACGAAAATGAAATTAGTAATAGCAACACTATTAGTCCAGAACATACTTCAGATAATTGCTGCGAGGAGATGAAAGCCGTGGAAGAAGAGATGATAGCGGATATACAAGGAGTTTCAGAGGAAAGTAAAGCCAGGGATGAGGAGATGATAGCCATTAGGCAGGAATTTTGGGAAGAAATGGACGCCGATAGAGAGGAGAGGATGGCGAAACTACAGGAAATGTCAGTTGATACTGAAGTACATTTATCTGTTGAGAATATTGCACCTTGTGATAATTTTGAAGTACCAAATGTCCTTGTGGAACATACTCTCAACGAAAGTAATATGGAAGTTAACCAAGATGTGACATCTGAAGGATTAACGGAGAACAGTAGCGTAGCAGGTGAACTTGAAAGTGATTATACAGAAACCACCTTATTAGGGCCTAGTAGTTCATATCTCGGTAAAGTCGAGTATTTAGATTCTGCATCGGATTGTAGTGAAGATAACAGAAATGAAATTAGTAGTAACAACACTATTAATCTGGAACATACTTCAGGTAAGTGCTGTGATGAGGTGATATTTTATAGTGTAACAGATATAGCATGCGAGAACCGTGAACGTATGATAGAATCTGAAGCTATCATGGATGCGGACAGTATATGCATAACGCATAAAAATTCCGAACCAGTAGTAGAGCCTGGAACTAGTATGGATACTAACGGTGCAGGTATTTATGACACATGGCCTAATGATGAGGTACTAGATGAATCCATATCAGGTACTGAGGTGTTTACGGAGGACGGAGAGGTGAATGATACTGGTGACAATAAGGTGACAACAATTATGGTAAATAATAATGAACCGCCGCGTAATCAGTTTCATGTTCAAACACCACAAATTCAGCCGCAATCACAACAACATAAAAATACAACTCAGCAAATTAATACCAACTTATTAGCAACAGTTACAGAAAATGATTCAGTTGAAAAGCAGTTCAATCAAGCAAGTATGAAAAATGTTAGTTATAAGAATAGAACGGTTATGTATGGCCTATATCCTGCCGAAATTAGGGATAATTTAGTATGTAATAATGATAATAGTAATAAACATGAGGGAAACATTAGTATTGAAAATTGCACCGACCTTGTTGTTGAAGCAAAAATCAGTGGTTATGGTGACAAGATGTTGTCCGGCAGTGGCACAGAAATGTCGCTGTTGGATGAGCAGTTAGGAAAGAGGTGTAAAAACCACTTTGTACAAATGCCGATTCTGCAGGTAAGTCACACAAGGATAAAATCAGCAACGTGTGAGTCGCAGGTAATTGAAAAACAGGCAATTAAAGCAACATACGAACAGGGTACGGAAGTAGATGCGACCGTCCTTGGAGTTAAAAAACTCGGACATAATATTATTTGGGAAGTTGATAAATTGAATAAACTGCATGCTGCATTGGAATGTCAGAAAGAATTATTGCCAGCTAAAGTTGATTGTCGACCTCACGTTATCAGGCTGGGACGCTCGAAAGATAAGATAACGAATAACTCACCGACCCCCAAGGTTCAGTTAATGAGTTGCGAGATAAGGCAATTACGGCGTATATTAAACAAATTAAAAAATCTGTATTTCCAAGTAAACGTGTGCGTTTCAAATCTGAGAAAAATTTATACAAAAAACTCAGAAATAAATGTCAGGATATAGGGGTAAGAATGTGTAGTGATTTAAATATGTCATTTCAGGTTTAAATGTTGTATGTAAGATGACTGTGAATGAACAATAATCTAGTTTTGATAAGGAATGTTGTCTGTGTACACTGTGACCCTGCATAAGATTTCGTTATCTGTGTGTCAAGAACATGTGTGTTTGTTTTGGTTTGAAGGTTACCACGTGTCTTTTGATTTGATGCTTCTGTCAAAGTGACAGTTAGGAAATGTTAGTATTAATTGAGGATGTTCATTTGATTTTAGTTCGAGGGTATTATTATTATTTCAGGATTAGGAAATTGTTTTGGTTATAAAAAAAAAAATTTTATTTTTGTTAATTAACTAAAAAAAAAATTTTTTTTTTATGCGGGAAGGGGTTAATCCTGCGACGAATCACAGGATCATGATATGCGGGGCAAGTTCACATATATTACACAGACAATGGACATTCATATTATATTGGTAGATGGTTAAGTTTGGTTGTTATAATTGTATTTAGTAAGGATAAGGTTTTAGTTTAGTAAAACTGTGCATTATTATTTTTGGTTATTCATGTACTGTGTTTGTGGAAATGTGCGCGCGTGCGCGAGTGGTAAACGTTTCCCGGGCGGTGCGTGAAGTATTTATCGTTGTGTTGACATTAACTGAACTTAGACATATGTATTGCTACATTCCCTATACATTTCGGACTATTGTTTACGTTCATGTATATTATTAGTATGTAGGCAGTTATGCATGAGATACGGGTAGTCTGATTACCGCTATGCATGCTGTTACAAAGTAAATGCATTCTACTGCATGAAAAGTGCATTGGCACTATATACTGACCATGTGACTTCCATCCACCAATAGAATGCTGACTGGTGGTTGGAAATTTTCTTAAGCCTGTCGTTACACAGGTAGTTCTTCTACGCCATCTACCGCGAACGGGACGTGCACTCCTTGTACAAGATTCTACCGCTTGCAAGGTGTTGTAAAGACTATTCGTCGATAGTGAAACGGGAAGGCTCAGAACTGTGTATGTAGTACATCTGCACACAGTAGTGTTTTAACGCATTACGCGTATAATTACGACAGTTCTTCTACGCCATCTACCGCGAACGGGTCGTGCACTCCTTGTACAAGAATTCTACCGCTTGCAAGGTGTTGTAAAGACTATTCGTTGTTAGTGAAACGGGAAGGCTCAGAACTGTGTGTGTAGTACACCTGCACACAGTATTGTTTTAACGCATTGCGCGTATAATTACGACAGTTCTTCTACGCCATCTACCGCGAACGGGACGTGCACTCCTTGTACAAGATTCTACCGCTTGCAAGGTGTTGTAAAGACTATTCGTCGTTAGTGAAACGTGAAGACTCAGAACTGGGTGTGTAGTACATCTACACAGTATTGTTTTAACGCATTGTGCGTAAAATTATAGGCAGTTTTTCACTGCTGCTACCGCGAACGGTACATACAATCCTTGTACAAGATTCTACCGCTTGCAAGGATCTGTTAAGACTTTTCGGGGATAGTAACGCGTGTGACGCATAACAGTTGATATTATCTCGTTACACACGATATTAATATTGTAGTACTACGTGTATACGAAGTGAGTGTAACTGTACCACTGTGCGAGATTTTCCGCAGTGACAGTATCTTAAATTGTTACGCAATAGTTCCATCAAGACGTTTCCGTGCTAGTGCAAGATTTCCTCATAGGGTGGTCTGCTGATCGCGGTAGACCTTGGTATTCGCGAGAACACTTGAAGAAGCCGGAGAGGTATAAGCTCAATATACCGTTATTAGATTAATCTCACTGTCACCTGAGATATTACTTGGTCATAAACTCTATATAAGTTTTGCGAGTAATAAGATCTCTAGTACCGTTGTGTGTGCGAAGTGTCGGATTCATCGTGGGAATTGCAGGACATCAGCCCAGCTGTTGCAGGACATCAGACCAGCTGTTACAGGACATCAGCCCAGCTGTTATAGGACATCAGCCCAGCTGTTATAGGACACCAGCCCAGCTGTTATAGGACACCAGCCCAGCTGTTATAGGACATCAGCCCAGCTGTTATAGGACCAGCCCAGCTGTTACAGGACATCAGCCAAGCTGTTACAGGACGCCAGCCCAGCTGTAAACGTTTCTGGGGAAACGTCTGTCATTTGTAAGCCACACCTGACGAACCAACTACACCGCAAAGACCGGCTTTCTCTTCAACAACATCGTCGTGGGAGTCTTCTTATGTAACGTATCACGTCTTGCGTATGAACATTATTTAACAATTTAAAAGAAAGTCTCTATATCAAATATTACATTCTGTACATTTCAAATATACCATATAAACTATAACTTGTGTTTGTACAATAAATAATCTTAAACCCTCCAATATAGACTTGTAATTTGAAATACACATACTATCATATCCTATGCGCCAATAGTTTAGTAATTTGTGTTGTCGCATAGAGATATTTTGGCGCTTAGCAACGTAGGGCTCGTAAAATAGCGGTAATTTTACGCTATTATATATTTGTCTATGAATATAAAATTTGTTGGAAAATCCGACGTATAAGTATAATTAACGTAATAATTGCATGTGTATTGTTCATATGAAAATCTGAGGATATAATTTGTCGATTGTGCATATTCTCTTGTATATCATATATGAACAGATTTTATCAGTATATTGGAGGTAGATTATTAGTTGTTGTATGTTAGGTAAGGTATTTACATGTTGATATTTTGAACTGCTTTTTCTGTGTGCATATAAACTGGTTACAATACGTTCTAATCTTGTTGTGATAATAATAACTTGCTTTGCGTATAAATCAATAAATTAAATTTACTAAATTTTAAATTAATTTGTGATCGCTATGTCGAATAAAAAAGAGCTTATAGAATATTTAAGGGCCAAGTCACTTGATGATAAAACCATATCTGAGCAGAGTAGAGCCGTTAGGCGGAAGTTCTGGGATAGAATTGAAAGGAATATTAACGAGGCAACTCGCTTAGGGCATAGTATTTCATTGTTCGATATGATCGGAGATATAGATTATGCATGCCATTATAGTGAAGATGACGAAAATGAAATTAGTAATAGCAACACTATTAGTCCAGAACATACTTCAGATAATTGCTGCGAGGAGATGAAAGCCGTGGAAGAAGAGATGATAGCGGATATACAAGGAGTTTCAGAGGAAAGTAAAGCCAGGGATGAGGAGATGATAGCCATTAGGCAGGAATTTTGGGAAGAAATGGACGCCGATAGAGAGGAGAGGATGGCGAAACTACAGGAAATGTCAGTTGATACTGAAGTACATTTATCTGTTGAGAATATTGCACCTTGTGATAATTTTGAAGTACCAAATGTCCTTGTGGAACATACTCTCAACGAAAGTAATATGGAAGTTAACCAAGATGTGACATCTGAAGGATTAACGGAGAACAGTAGCGTAGCAGGTGAACTTGAAAGTGATTATACAGAAACCACCTTATTAGGGCCTAGTAGTTCATATCTCGGTAAAGTCGAGTATTTAGATTCTGCATCGGATTGTAGTGAAGATAACAGAAATGAAATTAGTAGTAACAACACTATTAATCTGGAACATACTTCAGGTAAGTGCTGTGATGAGGTGATATTTTATAGTGTAACAGATATAGCATGCGAGAACCGTGAACGTATGATAGAATCTGAAGCTATCATGGATGCGGACAGTATATGCATAACGCATAAAAATTCCGAACCCGTAGTAGAGCCTGGAACTAGTATGGATACTAACGGTGCAGGTATTTATGACACATGGCCTAATGATGAGGTACTAGATGAATCTATATCAGGTACTGAGGTGTTTACGGAGGACGGAGAGGTGAATGATACTGGTGACAATAAGGTGACAACAATTATGGTAAATAATAATGAACCGCCGCGTAATCAGTTTCATGTTCAAACACCACAAATTCAGCCGCAATCACAACAACATAAAAATACAACTCAGCAAATTAATACCAACTTATTAGCAACAGTTACAGAAAATGATTCAGTTGAAAAGCAGTTCAATCAAGCAAGTATGAAAAATGTTAGTTATAAGAATAGAACGGTTATGTATGGCCTATATCCTGCCGAAATTAGGGATAATTTAGTATGTAATAATGATAATAGTAATAAACATGAGGGAAACATTAGTATTGAAAATTGCACCGACCTTGTTGTTGAAGCAAAAATCAGTGGTTATGGTGACAAGATGTTGTCCGGCAGTGGCACAGAAATGTCGCTGTTGGATGAGCAGTTAGGAAAGAGGTGTAAAAACCACTTTGTACAAATGCCGATTCTGCAGGTAAGTCACACAAGGATAAAATCAGCAACGTGTGAGTCGCAGGTAATTGAAAAACAGGCAATTAAAGCAACATACGAACAGGGTACGGAAGTAGATGCGACCGTCCTTGGAGTTAAAAAACTCGGACATAATATTATTTGGGAAGTTGATAAATTGAATAAACTGCATGCTGCATTGGAATGTCAGAAAGAATTATTGCCAGCTAAAGTTGATTGTCGACCTCACGTTATCAGGCTGGGACGCTCGAAAGATAAGATAACGAATAACTCACCGACCCCCAAGGTTCAGTTAATGAGTTGCGAGATAAGGCAATTACGGCGTATATTAAACAAATTCAAATCTGTATTTCCAAGTAAACGTGTGCGTTTCAAATCTGAGAAAAATTTATACAAAAAACTCAGAAATAAATATCAGGATATAGTGGTTAGAATGTGTAGTGATTTAAATATGTCATTTCAGGTTTAAATGTTGTATGTAAGATGACTCTGTGAATGAACAATAATCTAGTTTTGATAAGGAATGTTGTCTGTGTACTCTGTGACCCTGCATAAGATTTCGTTATCTGTGTGTCAAGAACATGTGTGTTTGTTTTGGTTTGAAGGTTACCACGTGTCTTTTGATTTGATGCTTCTGTCAAAGTGACAGTTAGGAAATGTTAGTATTAATTGAGGATGTTCATTTGATATTAGTTCGTGGGTATTATTATTATTATTTCAGGATTAGGAAATTGTTTTGGTTATAAAAAAAAAAATTTTATTTTTGTTAATTAACTAAAAAAAAAATTTTTTTTTTATGCGGGAAGGGGTTAATCCTGCGACGAATCACAGGATCATGATATGCGGGGCAAGTTCACATATATTACACAGACAATGGACATTCATATTATATTGGTAGATGGTTAAGTTTGGTTGTTATAATTGTATTTAGTAAGGATAAGGTTTTAGTTTAGTAAAACTGTGCATTATTATTTTTGGTTATTCATGTACTGTGTTTGTGGAAATGTGCGCGCGTGCGCGAGTGGTAAACGTTTCCCGGGCGGTGCGTGAAGTATTTATCGTTGTGTTGACATTAACTGAACTTAGACATATGTATTGCTACATTCCCTATACATTTCGGACTATTGTTTACGTTCATGTATATTATTAGTATGTAGGCAGTTATGCATGAGATACGGGTAGTCTGATTACCGCTATGCATGCTGTTACAAAGTAAATGCATTCTACTGCATGAAAAGTGCATTGGCACTATATACTGACCATGTGACTTCCATCCACCAATAGAATGCTGACTGGTGGTTGGAAATTTTCTTAAGCCTGTCGTTACACAGGTAGTTCTTCTACGCCATCTACCGCGAACGGGACGTGCACTCCTTGTACAAGATTCTACCGCTTGCAAGGTGTTGTAAAGACTATTCGTCGATAGTGAAACGGGAAGGCTCAGAACTGTGTATGTAGTACATCTGCACACAGTAGTGTTTTAACGCATTACGCGTATAATTACGACAGTTCTTCTACGCCATCTACCGCGAACGGGTCGTGCACTCCTTGTACAAGAATTCTACCGCTTGCAAGGTGTTGTAAAGACTATTCGTTGTTAGTGAAACGGGAAGGCTCAGAACTGTGTGTGTAGTACACCTGCACACAGTATTGTTTTAACGCATTGCGCGTATAATTACGACAGTTCTTCTACGCCATCTACCGCGAACGGGACGTGCACTCCTTGTACAAGATTCTACCGCTTGCAAGGTGTTGTAAAGACTATTCGTCGTTAGTGAAACGTGAAGACTCAGAACTGGGTGTGTAGTACATCTACACAGTATTGTTTTAACGCATTGTGCGTAAAATTATAGGCAGTTTTTCACTGCTGCTACCGCGAACGGTACATACAATCCTTGTACAAGATTCTACCGCTTGCAAGGATCTGTTAAGACTTTTCGGGGATAGTAACGCGTGTGACGCATAACAGTTGATATTATCTCGTTACACACGATATTAATATTGTAGTACTACGTGTATACGAAGTGAGTGTAACTGTACCACTGTGCGAGATTTTCCGCAGTGACAGTATCTTAAATTGTTACGCAATAGTTCCATCAAGACGTTTCCGTGCTAGTGCAAGATTTCCTCATAGGGTGGTCTGCTGATCGCGGTAGACCTTGGTATTCGCGAGAACACTTGAAGAAGCCGGAGAGGTATAAGCTCAATATACCGTTATTAGATTAATCTCACTGTCACCTGAGATATTACTTGGTCATAAACTCTATATAAGTTTTGCGAGTAATAAGATCTCTAGTACCGTTGTGTGTGCGAAGTGTCGGATTCATCGTGGGAATTGCAGGACATCAGCCCAGCTGTTGCAGGACATCAGACCAGCTGTTACAGGACATCAGCCCAGCTGTTATAGGACATCAGCCCAGCTGTTATAGGACACCAGCCCAGCTGTTATAGGACACCAGCCCAGCTGTTATAGGACATCAGCCCAGCTGTTATAGGACCAGCCCAGCTGTTACAGGACATCAGCCAAGCTGTTACAGGACGCCAGCCCAGCTGTAAACGTTTCTGGGGAAACGTCTGTCATTTGTAAGCCACACCTGACGAACCAACTACACCGCAAAGACCGGCTTTCTCTTCAACAACATCGTCGTGGGAGTCTTCTTATGTAACGTATCACGTCTTGCGTATGAACATTATTTAACAATTTAAAAGAAAGTCTCTATATCAAATATTACATTCTGTACATTTCAAATATACCATATAAACTATAACTTGTGTTTGTACAATAAATAATCTTAAACCCTCCAATATAGACTTGTAATTTGAAATACACATACTATCATATCCTATGCGCCAATAGTTTAGTAATTTGTGTTGTCGCATAGAGATATTTTGGCGCTTAGCAACGTAGGGCTCGTAAAATAGCGGTAATTTTACGCTATTATATATTTGTCTATGAATATAAAATTTGTTGGAAAATCCGACGTATAAGTATAATTAACGTAATAATTGCATGTGTATTGTTCATATGAAAATCTGAGGATATAATTTGTCGATTGTGCATATTCTCTTGTATATCATATATGAACAGATTTTATCAGTATATTGGAGGTAGATTATTAGTTGTTGTATGTTAGGTAAGGTATTTACATGTTGATATTTTGAACTGCTTTTTCTGTGTGCATATAAACTGGTTACAATACGTTCTAATCTTGTTGTGATAATAATAACTTGCTTTGCGTATAAATCAATAAATTAAATTTACTAAATTTTAAATTAATTTGTGATCGCTATGTCGAATAAAAAAGAGCTTATAGAATATTTAAGGGCCAAGTCACTTGATGATAAAACCATATCTGAGCAGAGTAGAGCCGTTAGGCGGAAGTTCTGGGATAGAATTGAAAGGAATATTAACGAGGCAACTCGCTTAGGGCATAGTATTTCATTGTTCGATATGATCGGAGATATAGATTATGCATGCCATTATAGTGAAGATGACGAAAATGAAATTAGTAATAGCAACACTATTAGTCCAGAACATACTTCAGATAATTGCTGCGAGGAGATGAAAGCCGTGGAAGAAGAGATGATAGCGGATATACAAGGAGTTTCAGAGGAAAGTAAAGCCAGGGATGAGGAGATGATAGCCATTAGGCAGGAATTTTGGGAAGAAATGGACGCCGATAGAGAGGAGAGGATGGCGAAACTACAGGAAATGTCAGTTGATACTGAAGTACATTTATCTGTTGAGAATATTGCACCTTGTGATAATTTTGAAGTACCAAATGTCCTTGTGGAACATACTCTCAACGAAAGTAATATGGAAGTTAACCAAGATGTGACATCTGAAGGATTAACGGAGAACAGTAGCGTAGCAGGTGAACTTGAAAGTGATTATACAGAAACCACCTTATTAGGGCCTAGTAGTTCATATCTCGGTAAAGTCGAGTATTTAGATTCTGCATCGGATTGTAGTGAAGATAACAGAAATGAAATTAGTAGTAACAACACTATTAATCTGGAACATACTTCAGGTAAGTGCTGTGATGAGGTGATATTTTATAGTGTAACAGATACAGCATGCGAGAACCGTGAACGTATGATAGAATCTGAAGCTATCATGGATGCGGACAGTATATGCATAACGCATAAAAATTCCGAACCAGTAGTAGAGCCTGGAACTAGTATGGATACTAACGGTGCAGGTATTTATGACACATGGCCTAATGATGAGGTACTAGATGAATCCATATCAGGTACTGAGGTGTTTACGGAGGACGGAGAGGTGAATGATACTGGTGACAATAAGGTGACAACAATTATGGTAAATAATAATGAACCGCCGCGTAATCAGTTTCATGTTCAAACACCACAAATTCAGCCGCAATCACAACAACATAAAAATACAACTCAGCAAATTAATACCAACTTATTAGCAACAGTTACAGAAAATGATTCAGTTGAAAAGCAGTTCAATCAAGCAAGTATGAAAAATGTTAGTTATAAGAATAGAACGGTTATGTATGGCCTATATCCTGCCGAAATTAGGGATAATTTAGTATGTAATAATGATAATAGTAATAAACATGAGGGAAACATTAGTATTGAAAATTGCACCGACCTTGTTGTTGAAGCAAAAATCAGTGGTTATGGTGACAAGATGTTGTCCGGCAGTGGCACAGAAATGTCGCTGTTGGATGAGCAGTTAGGAAAGAGGTGTAAAAACCACTTTGTACAAATGCCGATTCTGCAGGTAAGTCACACAAGGATAAAATCAGCAACGTGTGAGTCGCAGGTAATTGAAAAACAGGCAATTAAAGCAACATACGAACAGGGTACGGAAGTAGATGCGACCGTCCTTGGAGTTAAAAAACTCGGACATAATATTATTTGGGAAGTTGATAAATTGAATAAACTGCATGCTGCATTGGAATGTCAGAAAGAATTATTGCCAGCTAAAGTTGATTGTCGACCTCACGTTATCAGGCTGGGACGCTCGAAAGATAAGATAACGAATAACTCACCGACCCCCAAGGTTCAGTTAATGAGTTGCGAGATAAGGCAATTACGGCGTATATTAAACAAATTAAAAAATCTGTATTTCCAAGTAAACGTGTGCGTTTCAAATCTGAGAAAAATTTATACAAAATACTCAGAAATAAATGTCAGGATATAGGGGTAAGAATGTGTAGTGATTTAAATATGTCATTTCAGGTTTAAATGTTGTATGTAAGATGACTCTGTGAATGAACAATAATCTAGTTTTGATAAGGAATGTTGTCTGTGTACACTGTGACCCTGCATAAGATTTCGTTATCTGTGTGTCAAGAACATGTGTGTTTGTTTTGGTTTGAAGGTTACCACGTGTCTTTTGATTTGATGCTTCTGTCAAAGTGACAGTTAGGAAATGTTAGTATTAATTGAGGATGTTCATTTGATTTTAGTTCGAGGGTATTATTATTATTTCAGGATTAGGAAATTGTTTTGGTTATAAAAAAAAAAAATTTATTTTTGTTAATTAACTAAAAAAAAAATTTTTTTTTAATGCGGGAAGGGGTTAATCCTGCGACGAATCACATGATCATGATATGCGGGGCAAGTTCACATATATTACACAGACAATGGACATTCATATTATATTGGTAGATGGTTAAGTTTGGTTGTTATAATTGTATTTAGTAAGGATAAGGTTTTAGTTTAGTAAAACTGTGCATTATTATTTTTGGTTATTCATGTACTGTGTTTGTGGAAATGTGCGCGCGTGCGCGAGTGGTAAACGTTTCCCGGGCGGTGCGTGAAGTATTTATCGTTGTGTTGACATTAACTGAACTTAGACATATGTATTGCTACATTCCCTATACATTTCGGACTATTGTTTACGTTCATGTATATTATTAGTATGTAGGCAGTTATGCATGAGATACGGGTAGTCTGATTACCGCTATGCATGCTGTTACAAAGTAAATGCACTCTACTGCATGAAAAGTGCATTGGCACTATATACTGACCATGTGACTTCCATCCACCAATAGAATGCTGACTGGTGGTTGGAAATTTTCTTAAGCCTGTCGTTACACAGGTAGTTCTTCTACGCCATCTACCGCGAACGGGACGTGCACTCCTTGTACAAGATTCTACCGCTTGCAAGGTGTTGTAAAGACTATTCGTCGATAGTGAAACGGGAAGGCTCAGAACTGTGTATGTAGTACATCTGCACACAGTAGTGTTTTAACGCATTACGCGTATAATTACGACAGTTCTTCTACGCCATCTACCGCGAACGGGTCGTGCACTCCTTGTACAAGAATTCTACCGCTTGCAAGGTGTTGTAAAGACTATTCGTTGTTAGTGAAACGGGAAGGCTCAGAACTGTGTGTGTAGTACACCTGCACACAGTATTGTTTTAACGCATTGCGCGTATAATTACGACAGTTCTTCTACGCCATCTACCGCGAACGGGACGTGCACTCCTTGTACAAGATTCTACCGCTTGCAAGGTGTTGTAAAGACTATTCGTCGTTAGTGAAACGTGAAGACTCAGAACTGGGTGTGTAGTACATCTACACAGTATTGTTTTAACGCATTGTGCGTAAAATTATAGGCAGTTTTTCACTGCTGCTACCGCGAACGGTACATACAATCCTTGTACAAGATTCTACCGCTTGCAAGGATCTGTTAAGACTTTTCGGGGATAGTAACGCGTGTGACGCATAACAGTTGATATTATCTCGTTACACACGATATTAATATTGTAGTACTACGTGTATACGAAGTGAGTGTAACTGTACCACTGTGCGAGATTTTCCGCAGTGACAGTATCTTAAATTGTTACGCAATAGTTCCATCAAGACGTTTCCGTGCTAGTGCAAGATTTCCTCATAGGGTGGTCTGCTGATCGCGGTAGACCTTGGTATTCGCGAGAACACTTGAAGAAGCCGGAGAGGTATAAGCTCAATATACCGTTATTAGATTAATCTCACTGTCACCTGAGATATTACTTGGTCATAAACTCTATATAAGTTTTGCGAGTAATAAGATCTCTAGTACCGTTGTGTGTGCGAAGTGTCGGATTCATCGTGGGAATTGCAGGACATCAGCCCAGCTGTTGCAGGACATCAGACCAGCTGTTACAGGACATCAGCCCAGCTGTTATAGGACATCAGCCCAGCTGTTATAGGACACCAGCCCAGCTGGTATAGGACATCAGCCCAGCTGTTATAGGACCAGCCCAGCTGTTACAGGACATCAGCCAAGCTGTTACAGGACGCCAGCCCAGCTGTAAACGTTTCTGGGGAAACGTCTGTCATTTGTAAGCCACACCTGACGAACCAACTACACCGCAAAGACCGGCTTTCTCTTCAACAACATCGTCGTGGGAGTCTTCTTATGTAACGTATCACGTCTTGCGTATGAACATTATTTAACAATTTAAAAGAAAGACTCTATATCAAATATTACATTCTGTACATTTCAAATATACCATATAAACTATAACTTGTGTTTGTACAATAAATAATCTTAAACCCTCCAATATAGACTTGTAATTTGAAATAAACATACTATCATATCCTATGCGCCAATAGTTTAGTAATTTGTGTTGTCGCATAGAGATATTTTGGCGCTTAGCAACGTAGGGCTCGTAAAATAGCGGTAATTTTACGCTATTATATATTTGTCTATGAATATAAAATTTGTTGGAAAATCCGACGTATAAGTATAATTAACGTAATAATTGCATGTGTATTGTTCATATGAAAATCTGAGGATATAATTTGTCGATTGTGCATATTCTCTTGTATATCATATATGAACAGATTTTATCAGTATATTGGAGGTAGATTATTAGTTGTTGTATGTTAGGTAAGGTATTTACATGTTGATATTTTGAACTGCTTTTTCTGTGTGCATATAAACTGGTTACAATACGTTCTAATCTTGTTGTGATAATAATAACTTGCTTTGCGTATAAATCAATAAATTAAATTTACTAAATTTTAAATTAATTTGTGATCGCTATGTCGAATAAAAAAGAGCTTATAGAATATTTAAGGGCCAAGTCACTTGATGATAAAACCATATCTGAGCAGAGTAGAGCCGTTAGGCGGAAGTTCTGGGATAGAATTGAAAGGAATATTAACGAGGCAACTCGCTTAGGGCATAGTATTTCATTGTTCGATATGATCGGAGATATAGATTATGCATGCCATTATAGTGAAGATGACGAAAATGAAATTAGTAATAGCAACACTATTAGTCCAGAACATACTTCAGATAATTGCTGCGAGGAGATGAAAGCCGTGGAAGAAGAGATGATAGCGGATATACAAGGAGTTTCAGAGGAAAGTAAAGCCAGGGATGAGGAGATGATAGCCATTAGGCAGGAATTTTGGGAAGAAATGGACGCCGATAGAGAGGAGAGGATGGCGAAACTACAGGAAATGTCAGTTGATACTGAAGTACATTTATCTGTTGAGAATATTGCACCTTGTGATAATTTTGAAGTACCAAATGTCCTTGTGGAACATACTCTCAACGAAAGTAATATGGAAGTTAACCAAGATGTGACATCTGAAGGATTAACGGAGAACAGTAGCGTAGCAGGTGAACTTGAAAGTGATTATACAGAAACCACCTTATTAGGGCCTAGTAGTTCATATCTCGGTAAAGTCGAGTATTTAGATTCTGCATCGGATTGTAGTGAAGATAACAGAAATGAAATTAGTAGTAACAACACTATTAATCTGGAACATACTTCAGGTAAGTGCTGTGATGAGGTGATATTTTATAGTGTAACAGATATAGCATGCGAGAACCGTGAACGTATGATAGAATCTGAAGCTATCATGGATGCGGACAGTATATGCATAACGCATAAAAATTCCGAACCAGTAGTAGAGCCTGGAACTAGTATGGATACTAACGGTGCAGGTATTTATGACACATGGCCTAATGATGAGGTACTAGATGAATCCATATCAGGTACTGAGGTGTTTACGGAGGACGGAGAGGTGAATGATACTGGTGACAATAAGGTGACAACAATTATGGTAAATAATAATGAACCGCCGCGTAATCAGTTTCATGTTCAAACACCACAAATTCAGCCGCAATCACAACAACATAAAAATACAACTCAGCAAATTAATACCAACTTATTAGCAACAGTTACAGAAAATGATTCAGTTGAAAAGCAGTTCAATCAAGCAAGTATGAAAAATGTTAGTTATAAGAATAGAACGGTTATGTATGGCCTATATCCTGCCGAAATTAGGGATAATTTAGTATGTAATAATGATAATAGTAATAAACATGAGGGAAACATTAGTATTGAAAATTGCACCGACCTTGTTGTTGAAGCAAAAATCAGTGGTTATGGTGACAAGATGTTGTCCGGCAGTGGCACAGAAATGTCGCTGTTGGATGAGCAGTTAGGAAAGAGGTGTAAAAACCACTTTGTACAAATGCCGATTCTGCAGGTAAGTCACACAAGGATAAAATCAGCAACGTGTGAGTCGCAGGTAATTGAAAAACAGGCAATTAAAGCAACATACGAACAGGGTACGGAAGTAGATGCGACCGTCCTTGGAGTTAAAAAACTCGGACATAATATTATTTGGGAAGTTGATAAATTGAATAAACTGCATGCTGCATTGGAATGTCAGAAAGAATTATTGCCAGCTAAAGTTGATTGTCGACCTCACGTTATCAGGCTGGGACGCTCGAAAGATAAGATAACGAATAACTCACCGACCCCCAAGGTTCAGTTAATGAGTTGCGAGATAAGGCAATTACGGCGTATATTAAACAAATTAAAAAATCTGTATTTCCAAGTAAACGTGTGCGTTTCAAATCTGAGAAAAATTTATACAAAAAACTCAGAAATAAATGTCAGGATATAGGGGTAAGAATGTGTAGTGATTTAAATATGTCATTTCAGGTTTAAATGTTGTATGTAAGATGACTCTGTGAATGAACAATAATCTAGTTTTGATAAGGAATGTTGTCTGTGTACACTGTGACCCTGCATAAGATTTCGTTATCTGTGTGTCAAGAACATGTGTGTTTGTTTTGGTTTGAAGGTTACCACGTGTCTTTTGATTTGATGCTTCTGTCAAAGTGACAGTTAGGAAATGTTAGTATTAATTGAGGATGTTCATTTGATTTTAGTTCGAGGGTATTATTATTATTTCAGGATTAGGAAATTGTTTTGGTTATAAAAAAAAAAATTTTATTTTTGTTAATTAACTAAAAAAAAAATTTTTTTTTAATGCGGGAAGGGGTTAATCCTGCGACGAATCACATGATCATGATATGCGGGGCAAGTTCACATATATTACACAGACAATGGACATTCATATTATATTGGTAGATGGTTAAGTTTGGTTGTTATAATTGTATTTAGTAAGGATAAGGTTTTAGTTTAGTAAAACTGTGCATTATTATTTTTGGTTATTCATGTACTGTGTTTGTGGAAATGTGCGCGCGTGCGCGAGTGGTAAACGTTTCCCGGGCGGTGCGTGAAGTATTTATCGTTGTGTTGACATTAACTGAACTTAGACATATGTATTGCTACATTCCCTATACATTTCGGACTATTGTTTACGTTCATGTATATTATTAGTATGTAGGCAGTTATGCATGAGATACGGGTAGTCTGATTACCGCTATGCATGCTGTTACAAAGTAAATGCACTCTACTGCATGAAAAGTGCATTGGCACTATATACTGACCATGTGACTTCCATCCACCAATAGAATGCTGACTGGTGGTTGGAAATTTTCTTAAGCCTGTCGTTACACAGGTAGTTCTTCTACGCCATCTACCGCGAACGGGACGTGCACTCCTTGTACAAGATTCTACCGCTTGCAAGGTGTTGTAAAGACTATTCGTCGATAGTGAAACGGGAAGGCTCAGAACTGTGTATGTAGTACATCTGCACACAGTAGTGTTTTAACGCATTACGCGTATAATTACGACAGTTCTTCTACGCCATCTACCGCGAACGGGTCGTGCACTCCTTGTACAAGAATTCTACCGCTTGCAAGGTGTTGTAAAGACTATTCGTTGTTAGTGAAACGGGAAGGCTCAGAACTGTGTGTGTAGTACACCTGCACACAGTATTGTTTTAACGCAATGCGCGTATAATTACGACAGTTCTTCTACGCCATCTACCGCGAACGGGACGTGCACTCCTTGTACAAGATTCTACCGCTTGCAAGGTGTTGTAAAGACTATTCGTCGTTAGTGAAACGTGAAGACTCAGAACTGGGTGTGTAGTACATCTACACAGTATTGTTTTAACGCATTGTGCGTAAAATTATAGGCAGTTTTTCACTGCTGCTACCGCGAACGGTACATACAATCCTTGTACAAGATTCTACCGCTTGCAAGGATCTGTTAAGACTTTTCGGGGATAGTAACGCGTGTGACGCATAACAGTTGATATTATCTCGTTACACACGATATTAATATTGTAGTACTACGTGTATACGAAGTGAGTGTAACTGTACCACTGTGCGAGATTTTCCGCAGTGACAGTATCTTAAATTGTTACGCAATAGTTCCATCAAGACGTTTCCGTGCTAGTGCAAGATTTCCTCATAGGGTGGTCTGCTGATCGCGGTAGACCTTGGTATTCGCGAGAACACTTGAAGAAGCCGGAGAGGTATAAGCTCAATATACCGTTATTAGATTAATCTCACTGTCACCTGAGATATTACTTGGTCATAAACTCTATATAAGTTTTGCGAGTAATAAGATCTCTAGTACCGTTGTGTGTGCGAAGTGTCGGATTCATCGTGGGAATTGCAGGACATCAGCCCAGCTGTTGCAGGACATCAGACCAGCTGTTACAGGACATCAGCCCAGCTGTTATAGGACATCAGCCCAGCTGTTATAGGACACCAGCCCAGCTGTTATAGGACACCAGCCCAGCTGTTATAGGACATCAGCCCAGCTGTTATAGGACCAGCCCAGCTGTTACAGGACATCAGCCAAGCTGTTACAGGACGCCAGCCCAGCTGTAAACGTTTCTGGGGAAACGTCTGTCATTTGTAAGCCACACCTGACGAACCAACTACACCGCAAAGACCGGCTTTCTCTTCAACAACATCGTCGTGGGAGTCTTCTTATGTAACGTATCACGTCTTGCGTATGAACATTATTTAACAATTTAAAAGAAAGACTCTATATCAAATATTACATTCTGTACATTTCAAATATACCATATAAACTATAACTTGTGTTTGTACAATAAATAATCTTAAACCCTCCAATATAGACTTGTAATTTGAAATACACATACTATCATATCCTATGCGCCAATAGTTTAGTAATTTGTGTTGTCGCATAGAGATATTTTGGCGCTTAGCAACGTAGGGCTCGTAAAATAGCGGTAATTTTACGCTATTATATATTTGTCTATTAATATAAAATTTGTTGGAAAATCCGACGTATAAGTATAATTAACGTAATAATTGTATGTGTATTGTTCATATGAAAATCTGAGGATATAATTTGTCGATTGTGCATATTCTCTTGTATATCATATATGAACAGATTTTATCAGTATATTGGAGGTAGATTATTAGTTGTTGTATGTTAGGTAAGGTATTTACATGTTGATATTTTGAACTGCTTTTTCTGTGTGCATATAAACTGGTTACAATACGTTCTAATCTTGTTGTGATAATAATAACTTGCTTTGCGTATAAATCAATAAATTAAATTTACTAAATTTTAAATTAATTTGTGATCGCTATGTCGAATAAAAAAGAGCTTATAGAATATTTAAGGGCCAAGTCACTTGATGATAAAACCATATCTGAGCAGAGTAGAGCCGTTAGGCGGAAGTTCTGGGATAGAATTGAAAGGAATATTAACGAGGCAACTCGCTTAGGGCATAGTATTTCATTGTTCGATATGATCGGAGATATAGATTATGCATGCCATTATAGTGAAGATGACGAAAATGAAATTAGTAATAGCAACACTATTAGTCCAGAACATACTTCAGATAATTGCTGCGAGGAGATGAAAGCCGTGGAAGAAGAGATGATAGCGGATATACAAGGAGTTTCAGAGGAAAGTAAAGCCAGGGATGAGGAGATGATAGCCATTAGGCAGGAATTTTGGGAAGAAATGGACGCCGATAGAGAGGAGAGGATGGCGAAACTACAGGAAATGTCAGTTGATACTGAAGTACATTTATCTGTTGAGAATATTGCACCTTGTGATAATTTTGAAGTACCAAATGTCCTTGTGGAACATACTCTCAACGAAAGTAATATGGAAGTTAACCAAGATGTGACATCTGAAGGATTAACGGAGAACAGTAGCGTAGCAGGTGAACTTGAAAGTGATTATACAGAAACCACCTTATTAGGGCCTAGTAGTTCATATCTCGGTAAAGTCGTGTATTTAGATTCTGCATCGGATTGTAGTGAAGATAACAGAAATGAAATTAGTAGTAACAACACTATTAATCTGGAACATACTTCAGGTAAGTGCTGTGATGAGGTGATATTTTATAGTGTAACAGATATAGCATGCGAGAACCGTGAACGTATGATAGAATCTGAAGCTATCATGGATGCGGACAGTATATGCATAACGCATAAAAATTCCGAACCAGTAGTAGAGCCTGGAACTAGTATGGATACTAACGGTGCAGGTATTTATGACACATGGCCTAATGATGAGGTACTAGATGAATCCATATCAGGTACTGAGGTGTTTACGGAGGACGGAGAGGTGAATGATACTGGTGACAATAAGGTGACAACAATTATGGTAAATAATAATGAACCGCCGCGTAATCAGTTTCATGTTCAAACACCACAAATTCAGCCGCAATCACAACAACATAAAAATACAACTCAGCAAATTAATACCAACTTATTAGCAACAGTTACAGAAAATGATTCAGTTGAAAAGCAGTTCAATCAAGCAAGTATGAAAAATGTTAGTTATAAGAATAGAACGGTTATGTATGGCCTATATCCTGCCGAAATTAGGGATAATTTAGTATGTAATAATGATAATAGTAATAAACATGAGGGAAACATTAGTATTGAAAATTGCACCGACCTTGTTGTTGAAGCAAAAATCAGTGGTTATGGTGACAAGATGTTGTCCGGCAGTGGCACAGAAATGTCGCTGTTGGATGAGCAGTTAGGAAAGAGGTGTAAAAACCACTTTGTACAAATGCCGATTCTGCAGGTAAGTCACACAAGGATAAAATCAGCAACGTGTGAGTCGCAGGTAATTGAAAAACAGGCAATTAAAGCAACATACGAACAGGGTACGGAAGTAGATGCGACCGTCCTTGGAGTTAAAAAACTCGGACATAATATTATTTGGGAAGTTGATAAATTGAATAAACTGCATGCTGCATTGGAATGTCAGAAAGAATTATTGCCAGCTAAAGTTGATTGTCGACCTCACGTTATCAGGCTGGGACGCTCGAAAGATAAGATAACGAATAACTCACCGACCCCCAAGGTTCAGTTAATGAGTTGCGAGATAAGGCAATTACGGCGTATATTAAACAAATTCAAATCTGTATTTCCAAGTAAACGTGTGCGTTTCAAATCTGAGAAAAATTTATACAAAAAACTCAGAAATAAATATCAGGATATAGGGGTAAGAATGTGTAGTGATTTAAATATGTCATTTCAGGTTTAAATGTTGTATGTAAGATGACTCTGTGAATGAACAATAATCTAGTTTTGATAAGGAATGTTGTCTGTGTACTCTGTGACCCTGCATAAGATTTCGTTATCTGTGTGTCAAGAACATGTGTGTTTGTTTTGGTTTGAAGGTTACCACGTGTCTTTTGATTTGATGCTTCTGTCAAAGTGACAGTTAGGAAATGTTAGTATTAATTGAGGATGTTCATTTGATTTTAGTTCGTGGGTATTATTATTATTATTTCAGGATTAGGAAATTGTTTTGGTTATAAAAAAAAAAATTTTATTTTTGTTAATTAACTAAAAAAAAAATTTTTTTTTTATGCGGGAAGGGGTTAATCCTGCGACGAATCACAGGATCATGATATGCGGGGCAAGTTCACATATATTACACAGACAATGGACATTCATATTATATTGGTAGATGGTTAAGTTTGGTTGTTATAATTGTATTTAGTAAGGATAAGGTTTTAGTTTAGTAAAACTGTGCATTATTATTTTTGGTTATTCATGTACTGTGTTTGTGGAAATGTGCGCGCGTGCGCGAGTGGTAAACGTTTCCCGGGCGGTGCGTGAAGTATTTATCGTTGTGTTGACATTAACTGAACTTAGACATATGTATTGCTACATTCCCTATACATTTCGGACTATTGTTTACGTTCATGTATATTATTAGTATGTAGGCAGTTATGCATGAGATACGGGTAGTCTGATTACCGCTATGCATGCTGTTACAAAGTAAATGCATTCTACTGCATGAAAAGTGCATTGGCACTATATACTGACCATGTGACTTCCATCCACCAATAGAATGCTGACTGGTGGTTGGAAATTTTCTTAAGCCTGTCGTTACACAGGTAGTTCTTCTACGCCATCTACCGCGAACGGGACGTGCACTCCTTGTACAAGATTCTACCGCTTGCAAGGTGTTGTAAAGACTATTCGTCGATAGTGAAACGGGAAGGCTCAGAACTGTGTATGTAGTACATCTGCACACAGTAGTGTTTTAACGCATTACGCGTATAATTACGACAGTTCTTCTACGCCATCTACCGCGAACGGGTCGTGCACTCCTTGTACAAGAATTCTACCGCTTGCAAGGTGTTGTAAAGACTATTCGTTGTTAGTGAAACGGGAAGGCTCAGAACTGTGTGTGTAGTACACCTGCACACAGTATTGTTTTAACGCATTGCGCGTATAATTACGACAGTTCTTCTACGCCATCTACCGCGAACGGGACGTGCACTCCTTGTACAAGATTCTACCGCTTGCAAGGTGTTGTAAAGACTATTCGTCGTTAGTGAAACGGGAAGACTCAGAACTGGGTGTGTAGTACATCTACACAGTATTGTTTTAACGCATTGTGCGTAAAATTATAGGCAGTTTTTCACTGCTGCTACCGCGAACGGTACATACAATCCTTGTACAAGATTCTACCGCTTGCAAGGATCTGTTAAGACTTTTCGGGGATAGTAACGCGTGTGACGCATAACAGTTGATATTATCTCGTTACACACGATATTAATATTGTAGTACTACGTGTATACGAAGTGAGTGTAACTGTACCACTGAGCGAGATTTTCCGCAGTGACAGTATCTTAAATTGTTACGCAATAGTTCCATCAAGACGTTTCCGTGCTAGTGCAAGATTTCCTCATAGGGTGGTCTGCTGATCGCGGTAGACCTTGGTATTCGCGAGAACACTTGAAGAAGCCGGAGAGGTATAAGCTCAATATACCGTTATTAGATTAATCTCACTGTCACCTGAGATATTACTTGGTCATAAACTCTATATAAGTTTTGCGAGTAATAAGATCTCTAGTACCGTTGTGTGTGCGAAGTGTCGGATTCATCGTGGGAATTGCAGGACATCAGCCCAGCTGTTGCAGGACATCAGACCAGCTGTTACAGGACATCAGCCCAGCTGTTATAGGACATCAGCCCAGCTGTTATAGGACACCAGCCCAGCTGTTATAGGACACCAGCCCAGCTGTTATAGGACATCAGCCCAGCTGTTATAGGACCAGCCCAGCTGTTACAGGACATCAGCCAAGCTGTTACAGGACGCCAGCCCAGCTGTAAACGTTTCTGGGGAAACGTCTGTCATTTGTAAGCCACACCTGACGAACCAACTACACCGCAAAGACCGGCTTTCTCTTCAACAACATCGTCGTGGGAGTCTTCTTATGTAACGTATCACGTCTTGCGTATGAACATTATTTAACAATTTAAAAGAAAGACTCTATATCAAATATTACATTCTGTACATTTCAAATATACCATATAAACTATAACTTGTGTTTGTACAATAAATAATCTTAAACCCTCCAATATAGACTTGTAATTTGAAATACACATACTATCATATCCTATGCGCCAATAGTTTAGTAATTTGTGTTGTCGCATAGAGATATTTTGGCGCTTAGCAACGTAGGGCTCGTAAAATAGCGGTAATTTTACGCTATTATATATTTGTCTATTAATATAAAATTTGTTGGAAAATCCGACGTATAAGTATAATTAACGTAATAATTGTATGTGTATTGTTCATATGAAAATCTGAGGATATAATTTGTCGATTGTGCATATTCTCTTGTATATCATATATGAACAGATTTTATCAGTATATTGGAGGTAGATTATTAGTTGTTGTATGTTAGGTAAGGTATTTACATGTTGATATTTTGAACTGCTTTTTCTGTGTGCATATAAACTGGTTACAATACGTTCTAATCTTGTTGTGATAATAATAACTTGCTTTGCGTATAAATCAATAAATTAAATTTACTAAATTTTAAATTAATTTGTGATCGCTATGTCGAATAAAAAAGAGCTTATAGAATATTTAAGGGCCAAGTCACTTGATGATAAAACCATATCTGAGCAGAGTAGAGCCGTTAGGCGGAAGTTCTGGGATAGAATTGAAAGGAATATTAACGAGGCAACTCGCTTAGGGCATAGTATTTCATTGTTCGATATGATCGGAGATATAGATTATGCCATTATAGTGAAGATGACGAAAATGAAATTAGTAATAGCAACACTATTAGTCCAGAACATACTTCAGATAATTGCTGCGAGGAGATGAAAGCCGTGGAAGAAGAGATGATAGCGGATATACAAGGAGTTTCAGAGGAAAGTAAAGCCAGGGATGAGGAGATGATAGCCATTAGGCAGGAATTTTGGGAAGAAATGGACGCCGATAGAGAGGAGAGGATGGCGAAACTACAGGAAATGTCAGTTGATACTGAAGTACATTTATCTGTTGAGAATATTGCACCTTGTGATAATTTTGAAGTACCAAATGTCCTTGTGGAACATACTCTCAACGAAAGTAATATGGAAGTTAACCAAGATGTGACATCTGAAGGATTAACGGAGAACAGTAGCGTAGCAGGTGAACTTGAAAGTGATTATACAGAAACCACCTTATTAGGGCCTAGTAGTTCATATCTCGGTAAAGTCGAGTATTTAGATTCTGCATCGGATTGTAGTGAAGATAACAGAAATGAAATTAGTAGTAACAACACTATTAATCTGGAACATACTTCAGGTAAGTGCTGTGATGAGGTGATATTTTATAGTGTAACAGATATAGCATGCGAGAACCGTGAACGTATGATAGAATCTGAAGCTATCATGGATGCGGACAGTATATGCATAACGCATAAAAATTCCGAACCCGTAGTAGAGCCTGGAACTAGTATGGATACTAACGGTGCAGGTATTTATGACACATGGCCTAATGATGAGGTACTAGATGAATCTATATCAGGTACTGAGGTGTTTACGGAGGACGGAGAGGTGAATGATACTGGTGACAATAAGGTGACAACAATTATGGTAAATAATAATGAACCGCCGCGTAATCAGTTTCATGTTCAAACACCACAAATTCAGCCGCAATCACAACAACATAAAAATACAACTCAGCAAATTAATACCAACTTATTAGCAACAGTTACAGAAAATGATTCAGTTGAAAAGCAGTTCAATCAAGCAAGTATGAAAAATGTTAGTTATAAGAATAGAACGGTTATGTATGGCCTATATCCTGCCGAAATTAGGGATAATTTAGTATGTAATAATGATAATAGTAATAAACATGAGGGAAACATTAGTATTGAAAATTGCACCGACCTTGTTGTTGAAGCAAAAATCAGTGGTTATGGTGACAAGATGTTGTCCGGCAGTGGCACAGAAATGTCGCTGTTGGATGAGCAGTTAGGAAAGAGGTGTAAAAACCACTTTGTACAAATGCCGATTCTGCAGGTAAGTCACACAAGGATAAAATCAGCAACGTGTGAGTCGCAGGTAATTGAAAAACAGGCAATTAAAGCAACATACGAACAGGGTACGGAAGTAGATGCGACCGTCCTTGGAGTTAAAAAACTCGGACATAATATTATTTGGGAAGTTGATAAATTGAATAAACTGCATGCTGCATTGGAATGTCAGAAAGAATTATTGCCAGCTAAAGTTGATTGTCGACCTCACGTTATCAGGCTGGGACGCTCGAAAGATAAGATAACGAATAACTCACCGACCCCCAAGGTTCAGTTAATGAGTTGCGAGATAAGGCAATTACGGCGTATATTAAACAAATTCAAATCTGTATTTCCAAGTAAACGTGTGCGTTTCAAATCTGAGAAAAATTTATACAAAAAACTCAGAAATAAATATCAGGATATAGGGGTAAGAATGTGTAGTGATTTAAATATGTCATTTCAGGTTTAAATGTTGTATGTAAGATGACTCTGTGAATGAACAATAATCTAGTTTTGATAAGGAATGTTGTCTGTGTACTCTGTGACCCTGCATAAGATTTCGTTATCTGTGTGTCAAGAACATGTGTGTTTGTTTTGGTTTGAAGGTTACCACGTGTCTTTTGATTTGATGCTTCTGTCAAAGTGACAGTTAGGAAATGTTAGTATTAATTGAGGATGTTCATTTGATTTTAGTTCGTGGGTATTATTATTATTATTTCAGGATTAGGAAATTGTTTTGGTTATAAAAAAAAAAATTTTATTTTTGTTAATTAACTAAAAAAAAAATTTTTTTTTTATGCGGGAAGGGGTTAATCCTGCGACGAATCACAGGATCATGATATGCGGGGCAAGTTCACATATATTACACAGACAATGGACATTCATATTATATTGGTAGATGGTTAAGTTTGGTTGTTATAATTGTATTTAGTAAGGATAAGGTTTTAGTTTAGTAAAACTGTGCATTATTATTTTTGGTTATTCATGTACTGTGTTTGTGGAAATGTGCGCGCGTGCGCGAGTGGTAAACGTTTCCCGGGCGGTGCGTGAAGTATTTATCGTTGTGTTGACATTAACTGAACTTAGACATATGTATTGCTACATTCCCTATACATTTCGGACTATTGTTTACGTTCATGTATATTATTAGTATGTAGGCAGTTATGCATGAGATACGGGTAGTCTGATTACCGCTATGCATGCTGTTACAAAGTAAATGCATTCTACTGCATGAAAAGTGCATTGGCACTATATACTGACCATGTGACTTCCATCCACCAATAGAATGCTGACTGGTGGTTGGAAATTTTCTTAAGCCTGTCGTTACACAGGTAGTTCTTCTACGCCATCTACCGCGAACGGGACGTGCACTCCTTGTACAAGATTCTACCGCTTGCAAGGTGTTGTAAAGACTATTCGTCGATAGTGAAACGGGAAGGCTCAGAACTGTGTATGTAGTACATCTGCACACAGTAGTGTTTTAACGCATTACGCGTATAATTACGACAGTTCTTCTACGCCATCTACCGCGAACGGGTCGTGCACTCCTTGTACAAGAATTCTACCGCTTGCAAGGTGTTGTAAAGACTATTCGTTGTTAGTGAAACGGGAAGGCTCAGAACTGTGTGTGTAGTACACCTGCACACAGTATTGTTTTAACGCATTGCGCGTATAATTACGACAGTTCTTCTACGCCATCTACCGCGAACGGGACGTGCACTCCTTGTACAAGATTCTACCGCTTGCAAGGTGTTGTAAAGACTATTCGTCGTTAGTGAAACGGGAAGACTCAGAACTGGGTGTGTAGTACATCTACACAGTATTGTTTTAACGCATTGTGCGTAAAATTATAGGCAGTTTTTCACTGCTGCTACCGCGAACGGTACATACAATCCTTGTACAAGATTCTACCGCTTGCAAGGATCTGTTAAGACTTTTCGGGGATAGTAACGCGTGTGACGCATAACAGTTGATATTATCTCGTTACACACAATATTAATATTGTAGTACTACGTGTATACGAAGTGAGTGTAACTGTACCACTGTGCGAGATTTTCCGCAGTGACAGTATCTTAAATTGTTACGCAATAGTTCCATCAAGACGTTTCCGTGCTAGTGCAAGATTTCCTCATAGGGTGGTCTGCTGATCGCGGTAGACCTTGGTATTCGCGAGAACACTTGAAGAAGCCGGAGAGGTATAAGCTCAATATACCGTTATTAGATTAATCTCACTGTCACCTGAGATATTACTTGGTCATAAACTCTATATAAGTTTTGCGAGTAATAAGATCTCTAGTACCGTTGTGTGTGCGAAGTGTCGGATTCATCGTGGGAATTGCAGGACATCAGCCCAGCTGTTGCAGGACATCAGACCAGCTGTTACAGGACATCAGCCCAGCTGTTATAGGACATCAGCCCAGCTGTTATAGGACACCAGCCCAGCTGTTATAGGACACCAGCCCAGCTGTTATAGGACATCAGCCCAGCTGTTATAGGACCAGCCCAGCTGTTACAGGACATCAGCCAAGCTGTTACAGGACGCCAGCCCAGCTGTAAACGTTTCTGGGGAAACGTCTGTCATTTGTAAGCCACACCTGACGAACCAACTACACCGCAAAGACCGGCTTTCTCTTCAACAACATCGTCGTGGGAGTCTTCTTATGTAACGTATCACGTCTTGCGTATGAACATTATTTAACAATTTAAAAGAAAGACTCTATATCAAATATTACATTCTGTACATTTCAAATATACCATATAAACTATAACTTGTGTTTGTACAATAAATAATCTTAAACCCTCCAATATAGACTTGTAATTTGAAATACACATACTATCATATCCTATGCGCCAATAGTTTAGTAATTTGTGTTGTCGCATAGAGATATTTTGGCGCTTAGCAACGTAGGGCTCGTAAAATAGCGGTAATTTTACGCTATTATATATTTGTCTATTAATATAAAATTTGTTGGAAAATCCGACGTATAAGTATAATTAACGTAATAATTGTATGTGTATTGTTCATATGAAAATCTGAGGATATAATTTGTCGATTGTGCATATTCTCTTGTATATCATATATGAACAGATTTTATCAGTATATTGGAGGTAGATTATTAGTTGTTGTATGTTAGGTAAGGTATTTACATGTTGATATTTTGAACTGCTTTTTCTGTGTGCATATAAACTGGTTACAATACGTTCTAATCTTGTTGTGATAATAATAACTTGCTTTGCGTATAAATCAATAAATTAAATTTACTAAATTTTAAATTAATTTGTGATCGCTATGTCGAATAAAAAAGAGCTTATAGAATATTTAAGGGCCAAGTCACTTGATGATAAAACCATATCTGAGCAGAGTAGAGCCGTTAGGCGGAAGTTCTGGGATAGAATTGAAAGGAATATTAACGAGGCAACTCGCTTAGGGCATAGTATTTCATTGTTCGATATGATCGGAGATATAGATTATGCATGCCATTATAGTGAAGATGACGAAAATGAAATTAGTAATAGCAACACTATTAGTCCAGAACATACTTCAGATAATTGCTGCGAGGAGATGAAAGCCGTGGAAGAAGAGATGATAGCGGATATACAAGGAGTTTCAGAGGAAAGTAAAGCCAGGGATGAGGAGATGATAGCCATTAGGCAGGAATTTTGGGAAGAAATGGACGCCGATAGAGAGGAGAGGATGGCGAAACTACAGGAAATGTCAGTTGATACTGAAGTACATTTATCTGTTGAGAATATTGCACCTTGTGATAATTTTGAAGTACCAAATGTCCTTGTGGAACATACTCTCAACGAAAGTAATATGGAAGTTAACCAAGATGTGACATCTGAAGGATTAACGGAGAACAGTAGCGTAGCAGGTGAACTTGAAAGTGATTATACAGAAACCACCTTATTAGGGCCTAGTAGTTCATATCTCGGTAAAGTCGAGTATTTAGATTCTGCATCGGATTGTAGTGAAGATAACAGAAATGAAATTAGTAGTAACAACACTATTAATCTGGAACATACTTCAGGTAAGTGCTGTGATGAGGTGATATTTTATAGTGTAACAGATATAGCATGCGAGAACCGTGAACGTATGATAGAATCTGAAGCTATCATGGATGCGGACAGTATATGCATAACGCATAAAAATTCCGAACCCGTAGTAGAGCCTGGAACTAGTATGGATACTAACGGTGCAGGTATTTATGACACATGGCCTAATGATGAGGTACTAGATGAATCTATATCAGGTACTGAGGTGTTTACGGAGGACGGAGAGGTGAATGATACTGGTGACAATAAGGTGACAACAATTATGGTAAATAATAATGAACCGCCGCGTAATCAGTTTCATGTTCAAACACCACAAATTCAGCCGCAATCACAACAACATAAAAATACAACTCAGCAAATTAATACCAACTTATTAGCAACAGTTACAGAAAATGATTCAGTTGAAAAGCAGTTCAATCAAGCAAGTATGAAAAATGTTAGTTATAAGAATAGAACGGTTATGTATGGCCTATATCCTGCCGAAATTAGGGATAATTTAGTATGTAATAATGATAATAGTAATAAACATGAGGGAAACATTAGTATTGAAAATTGCACCGACCTTGTTGTTGAAGCAAAAATCAGTGGTTATGGTGACAAGATGTTGTCCGGCAGTGGCACAGAAATGTCGCTGTTGGATGAGCAGTTAGGAAAGAGGTGTAAAAACCACTTTGTACAAATGCCGATTCTGCAGGTAAGTCACACAAGGATAAAATCAGCAACGTGTGAGTCGCAGGTAATTGAAAAACAGGCAATTAAAGCAACATACGAACAGGGTACGGAAGTAGATGCGACCGTCCTTGGAGTTAAAAAACTCGGACATAATATTATTTGGGAAGTTGATAAATTGAATAAACTGCATGCTGCATTGGAATGTCAGAAAGAATTATTGCCAGCTAAAGTTGATTGTCGACCTCACGTTATCAGGCTGGGACGCTCGAAAGATAAGATAACGAATAACTCACCGACCCCCAAGGTTCAGTTAATGAGTTGCGAGATAAGGCAATTACGGCGTATATTAAACAAATTCAAATCTGTATTTCCAAGTAAACGTGTGCGTTTCAAATCTGAGAAAAATTTATACAAAAAACTCAGAAATAAATATCAGGATATAGGGGTTAGAATGTGTAGTGATTTAAATATGTCATTTCAGGTTTAAATGTTGTATGTAAGATGACTCTGTGAATGAACAATAATCTAGTTTTGATAAGGAATGTTGTCTGTGTACTCTGTGACCCTGCATAAGATTTCGTTATCTGTGTGTCAAGAACATGTGTGTTTGTTTTGGTTTGAAGGTTACCACGTGTCTTTTGATTTGATGCTTCTGTCAAAGTGACAGTTAGGAAATGTTAGTATTAATTGAGGATGTTCATTTGATTTTAGTTCGTGGGTATTATTATTATTATTTCAGGATTAGGAAATTGTTTTGGTTATAAAAAAAAAAATTTTATTTTTGTTAATTAACTAAAAAAAAAATTTTTTTTTTATGCGGGAAGGGGTTAATCCTGCGACGAATCACAGGATCATGATATGCGGGGCAAGTTCACATATATTACACAGACAATGGACATTCATATTATATTGGTAGATGGTTAAGTTTGGTTGTTATAATTGTATTTAGTAAGGATAAGGTTTTAGTTTAGTAAAACTGTGCATTATTATTTTTGGTTATTCATGTACTGTGTTTGTGGAAATGTGCGCGCGTGCGCGAGTGGTAAACGTTTCCCGGGCGGTGCGTGAAGTATTTATCGTTGTGTTGACATTAACTGAACTTAGACACATGTATTGCTACATTCCCTATACATTTCGGACTATTGTTTACGTTCATGTATATTATTAGTATGTAGGCAGTTATGCATGAGATACGGGTAGTCTGATTACCGCTATGCATGCTGTTACAAAGTAAATGCATTCTACTGCATGAAAAGTGCATTGGCACTATATACTGACCATGTGACTTCCATCCACCAATAGAATGCTGACTGGTGGTTGGAAATTTTCTTAAGCCTGTCGTTACACAGGTAGTTCTTCTACGCCATCTACCGCGAACGGGACGTGCACTCCTTGTACAAGATTCTACCGCTTGCAAGGTGTTGTAAAGACTATTCGTCGATAGTGAAACGGGAAGGCTCAGAACTGTGTATGTAGTACATCTGCACACAGTAGTGTTTTAACGCATTACGCGTATAATTACGACAGTTCTTCTACGCCATCTACCGCGAACGGGTCGTGCACTCCTTGTACAAGAATTCTACCGCTTGCAAGGTGTTGTAAAGACTATTCGTTGTTAGTGAAACGGGAAGGCTCAGAACTGTGTGTGTAGTACACCTGCACACAGTATTGTTTTAACGCATTGCGCGTATAATTACGACAGTTCTTCTACGCCATCTACCGCGAACGGGACGTGCACTCCTTGTACAAGATTCTACCGCTTGCAAGGTGTTGTAAAGACTATTCGTCGTTAGTGAAACGGGAAGACTCAGAACTGGGTGTGTAGTACATCTACACAGTATTGTTTTAACGCATTGTGCGTAAAATTATAGGCAGTTTTTCACTGCTGCTACCGCGAACGGTACATACAATCCTTGTACAAGATTCTACCGCTTGCAAGGATCTGTTAAGACTTTTCGGGGATAGTAACGCGTGTGACGCATAACAGTTGATATTATCTCGTTACACACGATATTAATATTGTAGTACTACGTGTATACGAAGTGAGTGTAACTGTACCACTGTGCGAGATTTTCCGCAGTGACAGTATCTTAAATTGTTACGCAATAGTTCCATCAAGACGTTTCCGTGCTAGTGCAAGATTTCCTCATAGGGTGGTCTGCTGATCGCGGTAGACCTTGGTATTCGCGAGAACACTTGAAGAAGCCGGAGAGGTATAAGCTCAATATACCGTTATTAGATTAATCTCACTGTCACCTGAGATATTACTTGGTCATAAACTCTATATAAGTTTTGCGAGTAATAAGATCTCTAGTACCGTTGTGTGTGCGAAGTGTCGGATTCATCGTGGGAATTGCAGGACATCAGCCCAGCTGTTGCAGGACATCAGACCAGCTGTTACAGGACATCAGCCCAGCTGTTATAGGACATCAGCCCAGCTGTTATAGGACACCAGCCCAGCTGTTATAGGACACCAGCCCAGCTGTTATAGGACATCAGCCCAGCTGTTATAGGACCAGCCCAGCTGTTACAGGACATCAGCCAAGCTGTTACAGGACGCCAGCCCAGCTGTAAACGTTTCTGGGGAAACGTCTGTCATTTGTAAGCCACACCTGACGAACCAACTACACCGCAAAGACCGGCCTTTCTCTTCAACAACATCATCGTGTTAGTCTTCTTATGTAACGTATCACGTCTTGCGTATGAACATTATTTAACATTTTAAAAGAAAGACTCTATATCAAACATTACATTCTGTACATTTCAAATATACCATATAAACTATAACTTGTGTTTGTACAATAAATAATCTTAAACCCTCCAATATAGACTTGTAATTTGAAATACACATACTATCATATCCTATGCGCCAATAGTTTAGTAATTTGTGTTGTCGCAATATATATATATATATATATATATTACTATAATACTTATAACTAATTTACCTCAAGATATACTTTTTTCCTTTAGGAACATGTTTCGGGAGATCTTGTTCTCCCATCTTCAGCCCGCGCCATCTTGTTTCTGGTGAAGTATTTGTGTGTTGGCTTCTGGATGTTATTAAGGTAGTTTGTTGGTCTTTGGTCCTTCAAAGTTGCATTATTGTGTGTGGTTGTGGTGTCTGTTTTTGTATTTTGTTTATTTTCGATGTTGAGTGCTTTGAATATTGTGTCATGTTTTGTATTGATTTGTATTTGTTCTGGTTTTAATTTGTTTTGTGTTTTATGTTTGTAAATCTGTAAATTTTCCCTGTAAATAAATAGCTCACACAACAAAGATAATACAACAACCAACGGTATATATAAAATTGAATGCCAAGATTGCAATAAATGTTATATAGGACAAACAAAAAAACAGCTGAAAAAACGTTATTTTGAACACCTAAATGCATACAAAAAACCAAATATATATAAATCCAATTTAGCCACACATGCAATAAACACAGGACATGAATTCCCAGACATAACCAATGTAACACTAATAAAACATATACCACACAAAGGCACCATAATGAACATTGGGAAAATTTACAGATTTACAAACATAAAACATAAAACAAATTAATACCAGAACAAATACAAATCAATACAAAACATGACACAATATTCAAAGCACTCAACATCGAAAACACACAAAATACAAAAACAGATACCACAACCACACACAATAATGCAACTTTGAAGGACCAAAGACCAACAAACTACCTTAATAACATCCAGAAGCCAACACACAAATACTTCACCAGAAACAAGATGGCGAAGGCTGAAGATGGGAGAACAAGATCCCCCGAAACATGTTCCTAAAGGAAAAAAGTATATCTTGAGGTAAATTAGTTATAAGTATTATAGTATTATATACATCAAGAAACGGACTGTAGCAGAAAGTGATGAAATATATATATATATATCTATATATATATATGCCGTAGGCTAACTGAAATCTCCAGTTTATTTTAAAGGGCGCTGTCATTTATTTCCATAAGATAGGCTAAGTGAAAACTTATCTAGAAATTTATAAGCAGCTTGATAATATTTAGGTTTACTGTAACGATACGGTGTAGCTTTACGGTGATTACGAAATGAAGAATTGTTTGCACAGTAAGCCTGATTCCATTCATTCCATTGCTTATATTGCAGTAACTCCAAGGTAGTGAGGTTTGATTAAAAGAGATTTTTCTTTCAAAGATTAATACAGTAGTTCAGTGAATTTATAAATTAGTTACTTATTATCAATTACTAGTTAATTATTTATGAATTGAAAAGAGGTAACATAATAATTGGGTAACAAAGAATTATTATTATTATTACTAAAAATAATAATACAGTATAATAATTGTTATTTGTAAAATAACACAATTGTTCTTATAAATAGTAATGATAAAACAAAAACTAGTTCATTTTGAAAAGTCAGTTCACACTCTATACACTAATTTTTATTCTTTTTATTCAATTTAAAAAAACATAAAATTATCAAAGAGAAAAATTTAACTATAAAATTATAAAAAAACTGGAAAATTGTATTAGTTATTTTATTCATTATTATTCATTAGATAATTTCAGGTAGTATATTGCAACGGTTCAATTTTCTATTCCCTCCTTCCTGGCGTCCTCTTCGTCATGGCGTCCTCTTCGTCTTGTCGTCCTCTTCTACGGCGGGTTGCTCCAGTGGCGATATTTCAATCGGTCTCGTTGATGATTATGTCTAACTTTTAACATCAATTAGACTCTTCACAAATTGTTAAACTCACAATGATTATTGTTTTTACTCGAACAGTTTATTATTAATTGATACGTTAAATTTTATCAATCTCAGGATGAATATAGGTATTACTTAAATGCGGTGCATTAGTCGTACACCTTCCAAGAAATCTTGAAAGTGTCGTCACTTCCCTATGCATATAAAACTAACACGAAAAAGTACTATAATATACTATAATTTTTACTTTAATAATTAACTCACTCGTTTCTTTACGCGAAACTTCAAAACGAATATCAAGGGTTATTTTACGTTCGATTTTCTATGTTCGTACAAGAACTCTCGAACGTCGAGCACAACTTCACCTAGCAGATGGTACAGAAGAACTGTTTCGATCCTACCTTTACAGAGAATGAATTTTACTGAATTTAGTGTCTTCCGATTGGTTAAACCCAGGTCACATGTTTGATGCTTTCAACAGATCTAAGGTTTTCCAGAAAATGTTTGTATAAATACGCACTAGCTTGCATTGATTTTGCCTTCAATTTTTATTACCCTATTAATAATAAGTGTTTCAAATTGAGTTTTCCTACTTAAAAACCCTTTTTCTAAAATAGTTATCCACCTCCGAGTATACACAGATTGAAGCTATTTACATAAATAATCCATTGTCAAAGTTTCATTTCGATCGGTCAATTACCGCGGAAGATATTGCGATCACAAATTATCACACCTGCACAGGCGCACAAATTCACTCAAAAAATACATGACAATAAAGAACACTTTTTTATGAAGAATTTGGTGTACCCTACATGCTTATCCATTTCTAAATACAAAACTTATGGCTAAAAGACAAAATATTACATAAAAGCAATTTTAACATGAATATGCTCGTCATCCATGTGCTTAGATACAAACAACATAGCTTATCATCCTGTGTTCCGTTGCAGGATTAACCCCACCACGTGTAAAAAAAAATTGTATATGGAATATAAAACTTTTTTTTCTTTTTTTTTCCTAACCTAAATTGACATAACTTTCTCCCAATAATAATAATAATCATACAAATAATAACATAATAAATTAAAAATCAAAATAAATGAATAGCTTCTATCAAACAACATTCCTCAACTGTCACTTTGACAGCAGTAAGGTAAACAAACAAACGCACGTGGCTAGATATCAACAACATTCCTGAACACAGATAAGCATGTCAACACTTCTGACGTCATTTGGCTAATTCTATGTATACCACAGTTCATCCAAAACATTTTTCCAACATGATCCCATTTATCCAATTATTCTTACTTTACACACCCGTTTATACAATTTTCTAACAGTCATACCACCTATATCCTGGGATATTAGGTTTAATTATCTTTAACGTAATATTTTCTTAAGGATGATGCATGGAACTTCCCTATCACCCTGTTAGTATTCGGTTTTGTGACAATGTATGTATTTTTACACACTTTTCCCGATAAAATATATGGACCGTTGTATAAACTAAAGAATTTGGCTGCAGTATTATCTTCCCTGTGGCCTACATTTAAAGCTCGCAGGAGTACCTTCTCGCCAGTTTTGAAAGTTACCAGTTTGTGATCCGCATTAAACTTCTCTGTCCGTTCCTCAGAACACTTTTAATGCGTCTCCTGGCTTCTGTCTTTTTAACTAAATTTGGAATAGGCAAATTCTGCGTTGCAATCTTTCTGATGCACCCATCCCAGACACGCTTTGGCGTTTCTCCGCTTTGTAGTTCGTTAGGTGTAAATCCTGTCGTGTCATTGTAATTCCCGTTGATGGACGCCTCGAAAAACTCGAGATAATCCGGCCACCTACTCTGGTTGGTATTACAATAAGTGCGAAACAGACGCCCTAACTCCCTGTTGATCCTTTCGGCGAGGTTGCCTTGGGGTCTCCGGATTGCTGTCAACACTGCCTGAATACTGTACCTCTCTAATTCGGACTGCCACTTCTTCTTGGTGAATTGCTTACCCTGGTCAGATAGAATTTTCTTCACCGGAGCATATTTCGGAATGTATTTATTTAATACAACATTTAATACTGCCATCGTGGTAGGTTGTCTAATTGCATATAAACTTACGTTTTTAGAAAATGCATCTGTGCAAACAACCAGGTTCATCATACCCCTTGAAGCACGTGGTAGCGGACCTAAAAAATCAATATATAGTAGATCATTTTTATTCTTTGTAATGATGTTACCCATCTCTACATAGGTGTGTTGATTTGGGTATTTAGCTGTCTGGCATATGTGACATGTTCACAAAATACACTTAACTTTCCTTGCCATGTTCAACCATACGAAGTCTTCCCGCATCGCCAAATATCATTTATAAGCTCCAGCATGAGCAAGACTCTCATGACAAGCCCAAGTTAAATCTTCTACGAGATCATCAGGAACCATAATTTTCCATTGTCCGTCGATTATTTTATATAGTATATCCCTGTGGATTCTGTATTTCGGGTTGTCTTGACTTTGTATTTCCTCACTGATTTTTCTTAATTTTGCATCTCTCTGTTGTTCAATATTTACCAATTTCAATCTATTTTTCATGTCATCAGGTAATGTATATTTGACTGCCAGAATTTTTAAAATCGATTTATGTTTACTTAAATTATTATTTAATTGATTCTTTGACCCCTGTCTGCTTATCGCCAGTTCGTTGCCCGTTGCTCGTTACCTTAGCTATGCGATAAATAGCTGGATTTTGTATGTCAATGCGCTTATATCGATCAGCCGGGTTCTTGTCTATTTGTCCCAACTTAATAGTACGTAGTTCATTTCGAATTACGCTGGTTAATTTTTTGTTCCCAAAATCGATTGTAGCGTTTAACTTTCTTAAAGTGTCGGTGCCTAATACAAACATCATAAATTAGATTTTTCACTATAAGAACTGGTACTTCCATTTTAACACCTTGTGAACTTGTTGTGATCAGTGCTTGCTTACAAATAGTTTGTGAGCCTCGTGTTGCTGTAGTGACTATTGTATTGTTGACCGGCACGATAGGTGTTTTTTTAAATTGGTGATTATGTTGATGAATAAATTTCTCGTTGATTAGCAAAATTTGAGCCCTGCTATCGAATAATACATTTCCGATACATCCATTAACGTTTGCTCTCACAACAATATCATTGTCATTCTTATTTCTAACACTTTCCACGCCATCATGAACACAATTGTTATATATTAATTCATCTCTAATGTCACCAGGATATAGGCCTGAAGCAATGTATACGTTCTTATCACTAGTATTACTAACATAAGATTTTTGACACTGCTGTTTGTTATGGTATGTTTTAGTAATTGCCGATACATTACTTTGATTAACCCTTTGGAAATTATGTTTGTTTTTAAATTGTTGTGGTTGTTTTTGTTGTTGTTTGTTGTTGTTGTTTTTTGTTTGTTGCGGCTGAAATTGTTTACGAGCCGGTTCACTATTATTATTTCTATTTGTTTGGCTATCAACATTATCCCACTTGGTTAACAAAAGGAGTAGTTCCTCCACTGATTTAATACTTTGCGTAATTACCGAGATTTGAATACCGCGTCCAAAGTGATGGGCCAATTTATGTACCTTCTCTGGTTCTGATATTTCGGGTTATAGATACTTCGCTGGAGACATGAGTTGGATTAAATAATTTTCTTTAGATCCTTTTAAACTGGAATACCTACCAAACTCTAGCTGTACACGTATTTTCCGCTCTATCTCGCTGTTCCAGTGTCTCGCCCTAAAATGTTCTACCAGATCTTAATATATAACTATTTTATCTTGTACTACCGTGAACCATTCAGCTGCAGTACCCTTTAATCTTCTGATTACATAGTTTATTCTCACTCAGGCTGTCACCTAAAGCTTCCATGTCTCTCTGGCAGCTCTTAAGGAAATGAAGTGGATTATCAGTGTCCCTACCGAAGAATTTTAACTGCGAATTGTTTTCTTCTAAAGTTCTATAGATGAACGTGGTCTGGTTCGCTGTTGTCGAGGTACTCTGGAGTCGGGTCAGCTGTTGTTTCAATTCTTGTATCTGCTGATCTTGTTCAGCTATGAGTTCACTTACCGTATATGTGTGTTGAACTACTCTTTCCTTTATCCCAGTGATTTTAGCTTCACAGTCACTGATGCGAGAATTGTTCGCTTCTAAAGCGGTCTCAATATTGCTGCGAATTATTTCTACCTTTTTGCCTATAATTTTTTCTGTTGACTCTAACAGTTGTTTATTTCGTTTAGCCTGGTCATGAACGGCTGTATAGATTCTTTTATTCTCAACGTGGAGTGACTTATTTTGTTTTGCTGCTTCGTCGGCCATTTTCTGCATCGTGGTTTTATTTTCTTCCTTATTTGCTTTATTTTCTTCGAACAGCTTTTGCATATTTGCTTTATTTTTGTCAGATATTTTCTGCATATTAGCTAAGACTGCCGCTAATGTGTTCTGTAATTTGGCCGTATTGATTATTTATTTTCATAAATTTAACAAATATTATAGACTTTATTTATCGTAACGGCACTATTTTTAATACTTATTATTACGAATAACGGCCAGTTTATATGTTATTTATTATTATAGTCCAGTATCTCAATCAAATGTAAACAAGCTTAATCTAACACAAATACAAATACTAATTCAACCTCTACATAAACAATTACTACTATTGTTCAAATATCTGATAAGAGAGAGTATTCAAGCTTTTATCTACACTCCCTGATACCAAATAACGGCACACACAAATAGTTCAATGAATTTATTCTATACACACTCAAATAATAATTTGTTTTTTATAACTAATGCCAAAAAATCGAGCCACACGTTGGCCAGCGCCAAATATCCTTATGCAACGGTTCAATTTTAATTATATCTTATAAGGATATTGTGAGTGTGTAAAAATTACAAACACGTCTGTTATGGAGGAGAAGAAAAATTATTTATTATACACAAGAATATAGTGTTTTAAGATGTATATTGTATTACAAATTGTCATGCATTTATATTTGGAATAATAAGTTTATATTGCTCGATAATATATCGATTTTACTTGGTTGATGATACGTCCTCCATACCTGCGATCCTCTTCTTCCTATCGTCACTCCCGTCCTGGCGTCCTCTTCGTCTTGTCGTCCTCTTCTACGACGGGTTGCTCCAGTGGCGATATTTCAATCGCTCTCGTTGATGATTATGTCTAACTGTTAACATCAATTAGACTCTTCACAAATTGTTAAACTCACAATGATTATTGTTTTTACTCGAACAGTTTATTATTAATAGATACATTAAATTTTATCAATCTCAGGATGAATATGGGTATTACTTAAATGCGGTGCATTAGTCGTACACTTTCCAAGAAACCTTGAAGTGTCTTTACTTCCCTATTCATATAAAACTAACACGAAAAAGCACTATAATATACTATAATTTTTACTTTAATATAATTAACCCACTCGTTTCTTTACGCGAAACTTCGTAAAGAATGCCAAGGTTTACAGAATACCAAGGTTTATTTTACGTTCGATTTTTCTATGTTCGTACGAGAAGAACTCTCGAACGCCGAGCAAAACTTCGCCTAGCAGATGCTACAGAAGAACTGTGTCGATCCTACCTTTACAGAGAATGAATGTTAATTAATTTAGTGTCTTCCGATTGGTTAAACCAAGGTCACGTGTTTGATGCTTTGAACAGATATAAGGTTTTCCAGAAAAAGTTTGTATAAATATCCACTAGCTTGCATTGACTTTACCTACAATTTTTATTACCCTATTAATGACAAGTGTTTCAAATTAAGTTTTCCTTACTTAGAAACCCCTATATCTAAAATAGTTATGCACCTCCGAGTATACACAAATTGAAGCTATTTACATAAATAATCCATTGTCAAAATTTCATGTCGATCGGTCAATTACCGCGGAAGATATAGCGATCACAAGTTATCATACCTGCACAGGCGCACAAATTCACTTAAAAAATACATGACAATAAAGAACATATTTTTACGAAGAATCTGGTATACCCTACATACTTTTCCATTTCTAAATACAAAACTTATGGGTAAAAGATAAAATATTACATAAAACAAATTTAAACATGAAAATGCTCGTCATCCATGTGCTTAGATACAAACAACATGGTTTATCATCCTGTGTTCCGTTGCAATATATTTCCTATAGAAAAAAATTAAACCATTAGACTATGATTAATACTGTTACAGTTACTAGTAAGTGTTTAGTAGTAGGCCTAATAATATGTAGCTGATGCTTTGCATACCAAAATTTTTTTAATTTATTTCCACGTGGTGAACTCTTCTGACACCTCGATCAGAAGAGTTGATTTGATTTCTTACAGACCCACTTTCTCCCTTGACACTATTAACACGGGACACTTAGTCTACAACTAGCCCGCAAACATTCCTTCTTTAATTCATTCGCCACAGCTTCACGAACAGATATATATTATTTTTAGGTATCCTTCAAGGATTTGTTCAACAGAAATGTGGAAGTCACAACTATGGAACAATGTTTTAATATTAGCACTTTTTTTATTCATATCTGGTAAACACCATTTTTTTTCATTAAGAATTTTTTCAATTAAATTTGTGCAGCCTAAAGGCTCACGGTATATCTTCAGAACAAGTTTAATAAAATAAAAATTACAAATTATACCGTTTTCCGTTTTTCCAAGTTTATATTTTCTGCTCCTCTTTTTTGGCCTTCCTTCTGTACTTTCTGACGTTCCTCTTGTATTTTGTCTTGTGTTTTGCAGATGTCTCAATGATAAACAGCGTTAATTTCCTCAGACGTTGAACCAGCGCTTTGGCAACAAGTTGAATGAATGCTCATAGAACATGAAGGGTATGATACATATGTTGTTTCATTCAGATTGGGTGAACAAACAGTACATACCTCTTTCACTAATTTTGCAATTTGATTTTCATTCTGTCCTTTGCGGTTATGGACCTCTCTAAACCGTGTCAAATCATCTTCGGTGTCAAGTGGTTTGTAATATTGTTAGAGGACTATTCGTTGATGTTAATTCAAATTTTGCTTCTGTTACAAAAAGTGCTGTGTAGGTACGTACTTTAGGTATTATGGAGTTTTTGCCACTGCACTGAACGGTAACCTATTACCGAATCTGTACTTACAGTATCGTGCATCCAAGCACGTAACATGTTTTCAATATTCTCGTTGCAGCGCTCTACGCTCGACTGTGTTTATGGATACCGTGGTCTTCCATATACTATTTTGCAATCCGGCTACATAGGTGAATGTTCTTGGATGACGTTATCTGTGAATTCAATGTCGTTGTTTCTCTGCAACATGTGAGGCGCACCAAACTCAAAGTCTAAAAATACATTCAGCAATTCAAACGTAACTTCGGCAGCACGTTTTGTTTTCAAAAGTTGAAAAACATAAAATTTCGTTTCATGATCTTGGTAGTTTATTACAATTTGTAGCCTCTACTGGTGGTCGATTGAAAATTAATAAAATCTTCTTGACTTCAAATTAAAATCGTTTGTAGTAATTGGTCGTACAACAATATTACGCTGTTGTTTAGATGTTTTCGTATTCCACATTCTACAGTGCGATACAACAAGTGTTATAGCTATTCTAGGAGTATAAAATTTATTTTTTAAAGCAAACAGTATTTATTCTTTTCCTTTATGTCTAGTGGCCCGGTGATATTAAATATGTGTGTGAAAATATTCTTTAACAAAAATTATTACTGAAACAGGAGCGTCATAATTTTTCTGTTTTTAATTAAAACTCTCACCTACGTCCATTTTATAGTTAATCCATATTGGCTACTAGTCTTCTTGTTTGGATTATTTGAATCCAACATTTCATGGATGGTGATTTGAGCTTGCAATAGTCCTTGGGTTTTTAACCATTTCGTCGCTCTCGCTACTGTATTCTTTAATTTTTTCATTCAAGTTTACTTTCAAATTATAAAGTTGGTCTTGAGAGTCACTTCCACCTGTGTTACGGTCCTGCACATTTTTCACAGTTGTAGTTCTCAAAACATCCTCAATTTTTTTAAGTTGTTCAATTACGATAACCACACAAAACAAGGCAAAATAAAAACTCAAGAAGTCAGGAAATAGAACGCTGTGTCGAGGGCAAATGCAAGTTGAGATAATTAAATGTCTACTGAGTTTAGAAGAAAAGGACGGAGGGGAACGCTTCGGCGCCGTGTGCCAAGGCGGACGTAGCGAAGATGGACAGTTAAATTACATATGCAATTAAATGTAAGCTATGGCTGAGGCGGACAATTACTGGAAAAGCAGATAAGGTCTGACTGGGGTAGGAAAGATAGTTTAACACAGAGGATGGACGAGAGGATGGTTTTTAACACAAAATGTTGAAGATGGTTATGATTATGGCTTAGGTAGCAGCAAAGATGGTGATCTGTCACAAGGAAAGAAGACAAAAGACATTTTGAATGGAATGGAAAAAAAACTTTCTGTATGGTATCATTCAATTGGTTCCTGTCATACTCTCCCTCTCCCGCTCCCCCATACTCTGGTATTTATTGATATTATAAAATATTATTTTATTAAAGTATACTGTATAATTGTGTGTGTGTGTGTGTGTGTGTGTGTGTGTAACGTTTAGAGTGAGATAAGTTTACACTCTAGTGACGTCACAGCAGAAGTCTCTTAAATCGCAAGTGTTACCGGTCGAGTGTTATACTTCTGAGAAATGTTAACGTTGTAAGTGTGCTATTAACTCGCGAAGAAGTTAACATCGTCCTTGTTCTGGAATTATGGATTCTTGTGATTGTAAAGTTTCAATAACAAGAATGGGCATCAATAACAAGAATGGGCATCAATAACAAGAATGGGCATCAATAAAAAGGATGGGCATCAATTACAAGAATGGGCATCAATAACAAGAATGGACATCAATAACAAGAATGGGCATCAATAACAAGAATGGGCAAGCCGTCGTTAATAGTTTGTTGAAGGATATCAGTACCGTCTTCACATCTACACTTAACTAAGCTAAAACGAAAGTCAAGAAATGTTAGGGAATTGAAAAAAAAAGGCGAGAGAAGAATTATCCTTGCCAGTGAATGAAATTTTTATGTAGGATTTTTCAGAAGTTTCTACAAAATGATACGACTTATTTGCATAAATGCTAAAACATAACAACGTAAAAACTCGACTTTGTAGGAAAATGCTGATCACAGAACAGAACCTGCACGAGAGTTCGATGCTCGTATTCTCAGAAGAAAGTTTGCATGTCGCTAATAACTCGTTTTCCTCAAACGGTTTATACAGAAGAATTACGAAAAAGCCTTCTTATGTTGGCAGGAGAACATGCCGAAGACCTGCTCAATGACGGCAAATCTTTTTTTCTTTAACAACACGTTAAAACGTTTCCTAAACGTTTACGACATCACAGAACAATCTACGTGTTTATCGAACGTTCCAGAGGGATCCAGAATGTAATGCGGTGGTGTACGTGACTCTCGACGAATTCCCGAGACTTTTCATGAAGCCACCAGCCGCGCGGACTGTGTCAATGCCTCGGAATTCGTCTACTCGGAGTTCGAAAGAACAGGACAACGCCTCTGCATCCTCAATCAGACGGGATGGTTGAGAGATTCAATAGGACACTTGAGCAGCATCTTTCGAAGGTTGTTGACGAGAACCAAACAGACTGGGACCAACGTATACCACTATTCCTCATGGCTTGTAGATCATCAGTACACGACACAACATGCACGACTCCAGCAAAATTGGTGTTTGGGAGGGAGATTCGTCTTCCTGGGGACTTAATGTTCGGATCACCTGAGACTCAGTCCCAAGAGCCACAGAACTATTCCTCGCAATTAGAAAACCAACTGCGAGAAATGAATCGCTTGGTAAGAGGACGGCTGTAGATTGCCAATGACAAAACGAAAACTCCGTATGACATTCGCAGCAACAGGGTGGGTTTCCAAGAAGGAGATCAGGTCTGGTTGTTCAACCCAAAGCGCCGTCGTGGTCGCTCACCTAAGCTTCAGTCTAAATGGGAATGACCCTAGACTATGAAAAAATAAATCAACGAAGTTGTTTATTGGATTCAACAGGAAGGACAGCGAAAGTTCAAGGTCGTCCACCTAGATCGCCTGGCTAAGTACTACTTTAGAGATGGTTTGGCAGTTCGGGACGAACAAGGTAAAGGAAGGCGGAGTGTTACGACATCACAGAACAATCTACCTGTTTATCGAACGTTCCAGAGTGATCCAGAATGTAATACGGTTTTGTACGTCACTCTCGACGCATTCGTGAGACTTTTCCGGAAGCCGCCAGCCGCGAGGAACTGTGTCAAAGCCGCTATTAATTACGTCGTACACACGCGCTAACACGCGTTTTGGAATATTCTGGTCTGTGAGCCTTGTATAAATACCAGTACTCAACAACGTTCAGTTCAGTTATTGTCGGGCGATTACAAGCGATATTACTCTGTGCGTTCAAGTGGTTAGTAGTGAAGTGTTGTGATTTACAATCGGGCAATATATTGTAATACAATTGTGTTTTAAAATTAGTTGAAATTTTATTGCGTGTGAACAATTTTTATTTGATTTGTTGTAGGAGACTCTGTTGTTAATTACGAACTGCTTAACTGTGAAAATTAAAGCTGGTGATTAGTGACTTAATTGGTGTCTTGTAATTGGTTTTCCACTGTACCTACTTCGATCAAGTAGACCGTCATAACAGTGGTGTCAAAACTGGGATAGAACTTTTAACAATGAAAACAGTGGACACTTTTTACAAGACGAGTGTAATTCGTAATTAATCGGAAAAGAATGGATGCCAGTTAGATGATGGAAAATTTACAGGCGCTGCTGTTACATAAGGAGAAACGACAGAATGAGAAACGCAGGCAAGAGGCGGAAGAGGCAGAAAAACGGGAGGATGAAAAATGCAGGCAGGAAAGAGAAAAGACAGAGGAACGACGACGACAGGGGGTTGACGAACGGAAGCGTGAAACAGAAGACATCAAAGCATTAACACAGGAGCAGAAACAGATTCAAGAACATAGTACCGCAGAATTGGTTCTAGTATGAGGTCAGCTAAGTAAACAAGTTACTAAAATATCAGAGGTACAAGAATCAATGACATTGAAAATAGCTGAAGTAGAAAAATCTGTCTCGAGTGTTGAAGAATCGATGTCTAATAAAATCGCTGAAGAAGAAAAAATCAGTCACGAGTGTGGGAAAAGCTATGTCAAAAAAGATAGAAAACTCGATTACAAATATAAAAGAGCAGATTAAAAATGAAGTCGAGCAGTGCCTTAAGTTACAACCAAAACAACTTTGTGAACAGACTGTACCAATGATAAAGACAGAAAAAGGCGCAGAAAATAAGTTAGTAGAGAAGGTCACTTTGCTTGCAGTAGAGACAGTTCATGTCAAAGTTCCAACCTTTGACGTAAGCAGTCAGTGGGCAACGTACCTCCGCCAATTTGAAGCTCCTGCATGCGCAAATAATTGGACGGAGAAACACAAGGCAGCCTTACTCGTTCTCGCATTAAAAGGACCCGCGGGAGAACTACTTCAAAAAATCCCACCCGACAGCCAGAACATCTCTGCCGAGTTGATAAAAGCTCTAGAATTACGGTATGGTGATAAACATTTGCGAGATGTGTACTGCACCCAGTTGAGAGAAAGGCGACAGCATTCCGGAGAGAGCCTTCAAGAGTTTGAAGCAAGTATCGACAGACTAATTAGACTGGCCTATCCTGAAGCGCCAGAAGATTTTCGAACGAGTTTTGCGATACAGACATTTACTGCCTGTGTCCGAGATAACGAACTACAGCAAGTGTTACGTATGGCAAGACACCAGAACATGCGGACGCCCTGGTAAATGCTTTGCAATTTGAGGCCGCCAAAACAGCGACTGGTTGGACAAGTCATAAAGTGCGCGATAAAAGACGATGAGGAAGAAGAACAGGGAACAGGGACTCGACTGTCGGCACCACAGAATACAATTAGAAATGATGGAAGATCGAAGTGTTATAGATGTGGGGAACCTGAACATCTACAACGAGATTGTCGGCTTAGAATTCAGCAGCAGGGAAATGAGCAGTAATCGGTACAACGGGGCGTGTGCTGACTAACGAAGCGTGTCCGGAGGAACGAAGCCCCTAGACAATAGGCAATTTCTACACTTCAAACAAACAGCGGGAGCTTGGTGGTTACTGGATTCGTTCAAGAAAGGCCAACCTCGATTACAGTTGATACAGGTGCAACCGTTTTCATTGTGCGGCCCGACGTCGTGAAAGATCTCAAGCCAATCTGGTGCACTTGTAGTTTGCGAACAGCTACTGGACGGCCTGTAAAAGTGTTTGGAAAAGTAGAGATACACCTACCCCTCGGTCCACTTGAGTTTAATCATCAAGTACTTGTTGCAGACATTGTGGATGAAGCAATTCTTGGTGTGGACGTTATGAACGCATACGGATTTAAATTCGACTTCAAAAACAATGTCTTGGGAATCGGAGGAGAAGGGGTAATGCTCTCCACAATAACTACATCAGAAAATCGATGGACGTCATTAACCAAGTGGCCGTAACTGTTCCGCCAAACTCCGAAAAGATTATCTTGTTAGAACCGAAGGAGATACTGGGGTCAACCAGTGCTCTATATTCGAACCCCAGGTAGTCAGCACAACGGGCGTACTAATTGCCAGAAGTTTAGTAAAACCTGACGAAACCGAAAATGTACCTATTAGGGTGGCGAATATTTTGGATCAAGCTGTCACTTTATAAAGCAGTACGCTCCTAGGTAAATTGACTCCTGTGGCCTGTGTAGCCGGAATGACGCAACGAAGATCCAGTGCTACGGATACTAAAAAATTACCAGAGGAACTGCAGGAATTATTGAACAGATTTTCTAACGACCTCTCAAGTGGTGAGGTAAAAGTACTCAGACAGTTTTTACATGAATTCAAAGATTCTTTTGCAGTTCGGGGACAGTCACTGGGAAGAACCTCTCATGTGCAACATCGCATCAATACCGGGACACAACACCGATACGCCAACCTCCTCCAAGGCCTCCATTATCTAAGCAATAGGAAATGTCTCGGTTAGTACAGGACATGTTGACAGAGGGAGTAATCGAACCTTCGTCAAGTGCTTGGTCTTCTCCTGTAGTGCTGGTAGCGCAGAAGGATGGTGGATTGCGTTTCTGCGTAGACTACCGGAGGTTAAGTGACGTTACAAAGAAAGACTGCTATCCATTACCTCGCGTTGACGATACACTAGACACGCTGTCTGGAGCACAGTGTTTTTCCTCATTGGACCAGAAGAGTGGATATTGCCAAGTGGATCATCATCAAGAAGACAAGGAAAAGACCGCTTTCTCGACCCAGTGGCTTATTCCAATTTAATGTCATGCCATTTAGACTCTGTAATACACCGGCAACATTGAAAGATTGATGGACCTGGTACTCCGAGGCCTGGCATGGAAAACTTACCTTGTTTATTTAGACGATGTCGTAGTAATCGGGAAGCTTTTCAAAGACCATTTGGAAAACCTTAAGGAGGTTCTAACTAGAATTCACAGTACCCAACTGAAGCTGAGCCCGAAGAAGTGTTCTCTCTTTTAGAAGGAAGTACAGTATCTGGGCCATCTGGATTCGGCAGCGGGTGTTAGCATGGATCCTAATAAAGTAGACACCGTAAGAGACTGACCAGTGCCGAAGAGTAAACACGAAGTTCGGAGTTTCATGTGGTTATGCTCATATTACAGACGTTTTGTGAAAGGCTTCGCTACTATTGCTAAACCACTACATGAGCTAACGGAAAATAAATGAAACTTCCAGTTGTCGAGAGAGTGTGATCAAGCATTTAGGACTTTGAAAATTGCATTATGTTCGCAGCCAATTCTCGCTTCCCATCTTCCGAAGGGAAATACATTGTGGACACAGGCGCAAGCAATACTGGTCTAGGAGCAGTTTTGTCTCAAGTGCAGAACGGTGAAGAACAAGGAAGACATTTTTAAACAGGAGAGAAATTATTCCGTTACAATGAGAGAGTTGCTGGCAATCATCCGAGCGTTGGAACACTTCCATAAATACCTCTATGGAAGAGAGTTTTCACTACGTACCGAACACGCTGCGCTTGCATGGCTCTTGAGATTTAAAAATCCGGAAGGACAGTTGGCAAGGTGGCTTCAACGTCTGTAAAAGTACAACTTCAAGGTACAACATCGACGGGGGCGCCTGCATATAAATCCAGATGGCTTATCACGAAGACCGTAAGAACGTGCCCGGACGTCTGCCGACATTGCCACAGAAAGGAAGAACAAAACTCAAGCGAACATGTTCAAGCGATCACTGTTGATTTCCTGGCAGACGGCTGGACAACACAATACAGTCAACAAGAAAAGATGACTGATGAAGACATCGGAACGATCGTAACAGCAAAAGAGGAATGCCGCTGCCAGGATTGGCAAGATATCTGCCATGGTTCCGAAGTGCAGAAGGGCTACTGGACACAATGGGAATCTCTTACCTTAGAAAACGGATTGCTGAAAAAAGCTTGGGAAAGTGCAGATGGACGAGACGTGGTCATGCAGTCGGTAGTTCCCCGAAGTAAAGTGCAGCCTGTTTTGAAGGAGATGCATGATGGAACATCTGTAGGCCATCTTGGCGTTACCAAAACCGTTAACAAAATACGGAAGCGATTCTATTGGCTTCCGTCGCAAACACTATTGGCTTCATCGTCGCCATGACGTAGAGGAATGGGTTCGGACGTGTGAAATATGTGCTACAAGCAAGGGCCCACAAACCACAAGCAGGGGAAAAATGAGACAGTATAACGTTGGACTGCCTTTTGAGAGAATTGCCATAGACATTGCTGAACCATTCCCAGTTACTGATGATGGAAACCGGTACATCATGGTTGTAGGTGACTAACTTAATAAGTGGATGGAAGCCTACGCAATTCCAAATCAGGAGGTTACCACTGTGGCAAAGGAGATAGTTTACAACTTCTGTTGGCGTCATGGAGACCATATGGAAATCCGTACGGAACAAGGGTGAAATTTCGAATCAGGAGTGTTTAAATAATTATGCCGTCTACTCGGAATTCGAAAGACCAGTAGAACGCCTCTGCATCCTCAGTCGGACGGGATGGTTAGAGATTCGGGATGGTCAGACGGAACACTCGAGCAGCATCGTTAGAAGGTTGTTGACGAGAACCAAACATACTGGGACCAACGTATACCACTATTCCTCATGGCATGTAGATCATGAGTACACGACACAACCGGCATGACTCCAGCAAAATTGGTGTTTGGGCGGGAGATTCGTCTTCCTGGGGACTTAATGTTCGTATCACCTGAGACTCAGTCCCAAGAGCCACAGAACTATTCCTCGCAATTAGAAAACCAACTGCGAGAAATGAATCGCTTGGTAAGAGGACGGTTGAAGATAGCCAGTGATAAAATGAAAACTCGGTATGACATTTAATCCTGATCTCGGTAAGAAGGAGATCAGGTCTGGTTGTTCAACCCAAAGCGCCGTCGTGGTCGCTCATCTAAACTTCACTCCAACGGGGAAGGACAGTAGACTGTGAAAAAAAGAATCAACGAAGTTGTTTATCGGATTCAACAGTAAGGGCAGCGAAAGATCAAGGTCGTCCACCTAGATCGCCTGGCTAAGTACTACTTTAGAGATGGTTTGCCAGTTCGGGACGAACACAACACGGGACGGGCAGTGTTACGACATCACAGAACAATCTACCTGTTTATCGAACGTTTTAGAGGGAAGCAGAATGTAATGCGGTGGTGTATGTCACTCTCGACCGACGCATTCGTGAGACTTTTCCGGAAGCCGCCAGCCGCGCAGACTGTGTCAAGGCCTCAATTAATTACGTCGTACACACTGGCGCTAACATGCGTTTTGGAATATTCTGGTCTGTGAGCCTTGTGTAAATACCAGTACTCAACGACGTTCAGTTCAGTTATTGTCGGGCGATTACAAGCGATATTACTCTGTGCGTTCAAGTAGTTTTTAGTGAAGTGTTGTGTTTTATAATCGGGCAATATATAGTAATACAATTGTGTTTTAATATTAGTTGAAATTTTATTGCGTGTGAACAATTTTTATTTGACGTGTTGTAAGAGACTGTGTTGTTAATAACGAACTTTTTCAGCAGTGGACTGGGAAATGGAAAATTAAGCTTAATGAACTGAAATCTGTCCATATCAATTTTACAAACAAAAGGATAGAGAACAGTCTTCCAGTTACCTTAAATGGTGTTGTAGTACCATGCGCAAACACTGCCAAATATTTGGGGATGACCCTAGATACAAAGCTACGATGGAAGGAGCACATCAGAAAAAAAAGGGCGGAGCTTGGTCTCAAATATAGACAACTGTATTGGCTCTTGGGACGAAATTCTCAGTTGTCAATACACAACAAAATTTTGATATATAACCAAATTCTGAAACCAATTTGGCTTTATGGAATTCAACTGTGGGGTTGTGCGAAAGAAACGAACATTAGATGTATTCAAACCTTCCAGAATAGAGTGCTACGGAACATGGTAAGTGCTCCATGGTACATCAGAAATAGTGATATACATCGAGACCTTAGGATCCCTGATGTCGCCAGTGAAATTAAAAGGTTTGCTGTAAAACACGAATCTAGACTACACCAGCATATCAGTGTAGAAGCTATTCAACTGCTTGACAACACCAATACAGTGAGAAGGCTGAAGAGAACTAAAACTTTTGAATTAGTGTAGTGCAGTGTGTGCAGAAATCTAGAAAGTAATATATAGTACACCAGTGGGTGACTGTATAAGTAACTTAAATTATAACATTAGATGTAAATTGACGGTTGGTATTTTAGACCAGTTTCAATAATAAAAAAAAAATTACGAACTTTTTAACTGTGAAAATTAAAGCTGGTGATTAGTGACTTAATTGGTGCCTTGTATTTTGTTTTCCACTGTACCTACGACAATCAAGTAGACCGTCGTAACATTACTTGGCATTTTGATCTTGGCAATGCGCCTGATGACACAAAAGTCTATGCAGTCGAGACACACATTATTTTTTTTTTCAAGGGACGTTTTCGAGAGGCTCTAGGTTTGCTTCCTGTCGACGTAAACCTTCTTCTAGAGACACAAATGACATTTCATCTAAGAAATGCATTGGAAGAAATATATTTCATGATTCTGTGTAATCTATCAGTATCCTTGAGGTTTAAGGAAATTTTTTATTTCATATAGATTGTAAAGATTAACAGCCTATGGGGTGTTGGAATGTATCGCTTCGGTTGCTAACAGCTGTTTTATTATCCTCATTGATATAACTCAATTAAAATCCGAAACTTGAATTTAATCGCTATTCGTTTTAAAGATTTCCTCCTCGTGAAAAATAAGTAAAAACGTTTATTACAATAATTATTGTAATGGTACATATAACACAACCAACACCAACGTATCACAAATGAATTGAAAGCCACTACATATAAAATTATCTACAAGGTTGAACATACAATCATGAATAAAGGAAGTATCATAAGCCAAAACGGGTGAATAAAATAAATAATAAATTACCAGTAAATGTACAACTGAAGAAAATAAAACAAGACTAACGACGAGACAACATACATAATTACCCAATAGATCAAACAGTGAGAAGGAAACCAGTGACAACAACATCATGAAGAAACTTATTAAGAGTGAGGAAGGAATCAGTGCAGAGAAGAAAAAAACATATCCCGGTCAAACAACAAAGGGAGATAATATGAATTATAATGAATTATCAGGTGCAAATTAAAGTATTATTATAGAAGAAGAAAGTATAAGTGAAATAAACAACATGATTTAAATTTCTAAGCTGTAAAATTGACACTGACCTAAACTTATTAAGCAAATACCTTCCTTAACAATGCAATACAAACAGAACTCAATAAGAGTTAATTATTGAAAACAGAAATTAATAAAGAGAATGAATAACAGGATGATAATTTTATAGCTAAATGATGTATGAACATGACAAAAAGGACTATGTCCAAAACACTAATGACAGATTGTAAAGTGGAATTGAAATTGTAAATAACCACTAATAAAGACTGTGAAAATAAACAATCTGAAATCTAGTGATAAACAATAAATATACCAGTGCTACATAAAGTTAAATAAATCAGATGTAATGTAGAAATTCAAATCTGACAATAAACCATTGTTGCATAATTAGATTATAACATAGCCTAATCTGGCCAACTAGTTTTCAATAAAACAATAGAAAAATAAGACTAAAGCAATGTTGAACTAAAATGTGTTGTAGTATGACATAAATAGGTAACATGAGGAACATTTATTGTACAACAGATAATGTGTTAAGGAAATATAAAGGCTGAATTGATGTAATTTAATATAACTATATGCCTGACATAGGATGGTTGCATGAGACAACAACATTATCTAGTAAACTTGTAATAAAAGAGTAGGAACTTAACTAATAACATTGAATAAGGCAGAATAACGTTTAAATAAGTAAATTCAAGGATTATAGCCACCTGAATAATAATAATAACACTAATAATAAGTAAACCATAGTGACAGCTAGATGCAAGTAATCATGGTAAATTCAAACCAAAGTAATTGTCATTGTAAATGCAGAATTAACTACTGCACAATACTAACAGTGTTATCAGATCACTGATAATAGATAATAAAACAATAATGAGATTAATTTGAAGGAATTACAACTCATGAAAAAATGTAACTTTCAAGAGTACAGAACACTCACCTAACAGAATATAATTAAAGTAATAAACCCCAGTGATACAGAAAAAGGACACTACCAGAAGTGATAATGACCAATGCATTATGCATAGGCCATAATAATATATTATTATCAACTACTATTATTGTAATATTATTGATAAACAATGTATGTGACAATAAGCCTAGGATTTGAACCTAGGAAAGTGGATATTTTATAATTATTAGTACATGACTAGAAGTGAAAAGTGCATAATACTGTAATAATAAGTTATCACCATGAAAACATGGGATACAAACAATATATTTAAAGTATTAAGTAACTTAAGAAGTATTATTATTTTAAACCAAGTGCGGTTTTATCAATCCCAAATCAGAACTATATGATGAGGGTATGCAAATTACTCGTAATCAAAAGATAGAAACGATGGGAGTTATAAAAATATTGCCAGTGTAACTATAGATAAGATATTTGTCTTATAAGAAAAAATTAGTATGTGACAAGCCCTTGCGCTTGGCTATGTGACCAGTAAATCATAGGCTCGAACCCAGCTACTGACGCTAGGTTAAGCGTCTATTTTGACGAACCTCACCGAGAGTACACGACATAAAGACAATTAGCCAATCAGAATTCATTAAAAATTACGAAGTGTCGAATCCCGACCAGGTAACAATAACCAGTTCATCACCAACATTCCACAGATACTCTACGTTAGCGGAGCGGCCATCACAACATTGGGTTGACAGCCGACAGCTGATAACGCACTGCTAACCTCGAAACTTTGAGTTGAGGTTAGGTCGGACCGAGAGGATAGTGAAGTCTATTTTCAAGTGTTCTATAACGGAGTTCATGCGTATAGGCAGTGTGTGATGTGAATTAATAAAAATTAATTAAAATATTATTTAATTGATAAAAGTTAAAAAGTGTTAATTTTTCGAATCAACAGAATACGCAAGTATCAGTGCACATGATCATTATATTATATAACAAATTATTAATCGATTAAGGAACGCTAATAGCGGATTCAATTTGTGTAAATTAATTAACAAATAACCCGAATTCCTCAAGGAAGGGGACTTTGAAAAATAAAATAAACAATAATCAAATGAAAAACTTTGCTAATGACAATTTTAACTTTCGTTGATTGAAATCAATTGTAATAGTTTAAGAAGAGACGTTGATTAATCAACGAGGGAAAAATGAACCCTAACAATTAATAATTTTAAGATATTATTGTATTTAATTGTAGTACATGAACTCAAAGTCACACATGAGTGGACCCTAGTCGTAGCGAATTAATTTGAATTACCTGTTTTGTTTATATCTAATCTTGGAAATCATTCAGGAAAATAACACTGAATTTAATACATTATAATGATGTACAAAATAAGTAATGCCTCAAAGAAGCATCAATTAATTAAATTCAAATAGGTAAGGTTACAATGAACAGCAATTAACCTCAATTGTAAACAATGAACAGTCGTTCATATTTTATGTTATGTTAAAGCAACAATTAATATTTTTATTCTCCGCCTCTCATTATCACAGTAGTGCATTTTATTGTAGAAGTGTATCTTGCAGACTCAAAGAACCTACTAATTTTATAAAGCATAGTAACAAAATTATTTACAAACAGAAAATAATCGATTTGCCAATATGCAGTCTTACCACCCTGAGAATTTTAATAATTTTAAGAGTCCATGTTCAACTTTAATTATTTTTTAAAAGTAAAATAAATAATAAAATTGTAATAGCAACCTTTCAACTTGAGTTAAATAAATAACTATTGTTTCACGAACAAATTAAAGTGTTGGCCTTTATTGAAAAAGAATAAAATTACAGCTTAGATGAGCAACAAGAGACGGTTGGTACCAGGAGCCAGAGCGAGAATTCAAATCTAACAATTCTCACCAGCAATATTATCTCGTATCATTAGCATACTACAATTGCTAGTAAGTATCATATAAATGTTGTGCTTATGTTAATTTCCATACAGGAATGCACCGATCGACTCACTGCAGCTAATGGCAGAAAAGTTAACACAACTTATTCAGATACGAACTCAAGACATTGAACAAAAACATTATAAAAATCTAAACATAATTAATAAACTACGTCAAAGAGTAAGTGAATCGATTTATTCATATTGGATTCAATAATAGATTGAATTGGATTGAATAAATCACTAAAACAAAAAACTAATAATAAAAAACAAAACCTTAATAATAATTATAAAACGGATAACAAGATTTTACGAGACCCTAAATTCGTCTCCTTACATTATCTATGGCATGAGTACTTAAAAACTAACCTACGTACCTGTTCTTATTTTTCCCCTCAACACAGAGGATAGTGGGTTTATAATGTTTTCCCTTCTGAAGATGATGTCTTAATTTGTACATACTTTTTATTCCTTTGATTTGATCCGTATACTCATGTCTCAGCATTCCCCTTCAACTACGCCCCAATGCCCCAGTCCCCCAGTTAGAATGGCTAGTAAATGATCAAGCATACTGTTTCTCCTTTCCGCAATAATGTTGAACAGTATCCTTCTTTTATCCTTAATCGCTATTCGTTTCAAAGATTTCCTTTCCGTGAAAAATAAGTAAAAATTAACTCATGTTTGCGTTATAAAATGAGCTGCAAAAAAAATTTTTTACAAAAATTATCTATGTCATGAGTACTTAAAAACTGAGAGAAAGTTTTATTTCAATATAAGCTTTGTGTAACAGCTCAGACATTTACAAAAATCTTGTCGTATCAATGAACAATTTTTCAAACTTATAAATTACAAGTTAGACGTACTTCCCAGATAGGTAATTACTTGTATGTAAAAACTTCAATTGTAAAATTATATTTCAAACACCTCATGCTACAATCTATTTCTTGATGCATATATAATTTATTTGATACCGTACTTATAATTTCTTTACATCAAGATGTTTTTCCCTTATTTGGAACATGTTTCGGAAATCTTATTGTTCTCATACTCAGACACCTTAATTTTGTATCTTCTTAAGCACCTATGTTTTGGTTGGTTGTTCCTATGGTTTCCTGTTGGTTTCTGGTATTTTAAATTAGTATCTATTGTAATGTGATTATGGTGTATGTATGAGTTTTTTTTAGTATCTTTGATGTTGAGTGTTTTAAAAATTGTGTTATGTTTTGTATTGATTTGTATTTATTTTGTGTTTGTATATTTGTAAATTTTCGCATATGTTCATTATGGTGCCTGTGTCTGGTACGTGTTTTATTAGTGTCACATTGGTTACAAACAGAGAACATGAGTTCCCAGACATAACACATGATTTGCCTAGAACCTATGTGCCTGTTCTTATTCTTCTCCTCAACTGAGGATGGTGGGTTTATAATGTCTTCCCTTCCGAAGATGATGTCTTAATTCATACATACTTTTTGTTCCTTTGATTTCATACGTATACTCATGTCTCAGCATTCCCCCGGTCCCCCAGTTAGAATGGTGAACCAGTAAGAATGGCTAGTAAATGACCAAGCATACTGCTTCTGGAGAAGGGCATTCTGTAGCGTGACAGAAAATCCACTACTTATTAAGTCATATAAAATCATAAAGTTTAATTACATCAAATATGTTAAAATAATATTGAATGAGATTTAAGGAAATCAAAGGAATGAACCACGATAAAATAAAAATCCTCATTACATTATATAAAAACCACTGTTTAAATATCAAAGAAAGTATTGAAAGCAACTCATATTATAAGATCAGTAATTTACCCAGGAAGCTAGGAGCAGTAAACAAAATAAATAACACCAGATCAAGAAGAAAGAGACTCAGTTTAAGAGTGGTGAATACCAAAATACCCCAAAAACAAGAAGAGGGAAGAATAAAGTTTGTGATCAGGAAGAAAACAATACCCTGAAACCTTTAGAGAAGAACAAGGTCAGTATCAGTGAATAAATTAGATGCTCCAAACAAAACATCAGTCGAGATACACCAAGTACCTTGGTTTACCCAAGAATGAAGAAGGAAGACAAGAAGACCAGAAGAATGAAGACTAGAAGAAGGACATGAATGAAGACCAGAAGAAGGACAAGAATGAAGACAAGAAAGAAGATAAGAAGAAGGACAAGCAAGAAGACAGGAGGAGAGGAAGAAATAGTATGAAAGAAACACCGTTGTAAAACCTATTATTATAATTAAATACCATCAACCCCAAATCCACAAAAACGATTAAAAAGAAAGTATAACATACCCAAAATCCTATAAAAATGTAATTATTTAGAAAACTAAAGTGCTGTATAGTATTATAAGAAGTGAACCGACTAAAGCTATTGTGTGATAAGAAAATAAACAAGTCTTAACAGTCCATGATTACTAAAGGTCTGGTCTGAGATAATAAGACTCAAAATATCAGAAACAACAGTGAAAGTGAATTTGTGTAAGTGTTTTTTAGAAACGCAATAAACTTAAAGTTAGTGATAATATGACTTATCCGTATGCTATATAACAACTTTAATATCCAATAACAAACAGCATAATAAAATAATAAAATGCAAGATTTCCAGTATTTTATTATTTTAATGTAACTCTTTATTTACAAGACATTTGTAAAAAATGCTAATAAATAGAGTATGGGAGGTCATGTTTACTGATGTAGGGGGTCATAAATAATAATGGTTTAGACCAGAAAGGACTGGCATTAATTTAGTATTCATAGGTTTAAAATGTTTAAATATACTGTTTATTCACAGCCATAAAATCAATGGGTTAGTAAAATGTATTTGTAAGAGTTATTAGAAAATAAGATTTATATTATGTGTTTTAAAATGAATTATGTTTGCTAAATAATAGCCTACATACCACTAATAATGTTTCAATAAGTATGCTATGTTAACTCAAAAATAGTTAAAAGTATATGTTCAAACCATGTCAGCAATATGTTCAATTGTGCAGATTGCTAAATAATGTTCATAATTATTTATTTTAATAACAGTAGTGTTAATTAAATACTACACCTCACAATAAATTATAAACCATTTTATTTTCATGTAATAGTAACTATGTAAAGTCAGAGGAGGAAGTAGGATTAAATTTATTTGAGAAAAACAGAAATATAAAATTCTAAAATTGTAACATAACCAAATATGGCAGTTACATAAAACGAGCTTAAAGGACGGCAAGTAAGAGAAAAATATGAATGTAAATCTAGATAAGTAAATCCATGTATATATTGTGTGTATCTACAAATGTGTTAATATGAAAATCCAACTATGAATAAGATAATATCAACCTAGTGACATCAACTACGAAACATAAGAAAGAAAATGACATGAGCCAAAACAAAATACCAATTATAGACCCAATAGGATCCAAAAGTGAGGGGAAAACAACGAAATAAGGATTAACAAACTCAAACAGCGAGAGGAACAATTAAGAAATAATGACTACGATGAAAATAACGAGGAAGAAGAAAGAAGAAGGACAAGAAAGCTGACTCAGAAGAGAGAAGAAGATGAATAAATCATACCAGTAATCAATAAAACCACGTGTACCAAAGACTATATAAGTGACAAGTGAAACAATGATTATAAAATGTGAGGAAGAAAACCAGTGTTTAGCATTTAAGGAAACACAAACAATAACAGTGCGTACTTAATAGATGTGAAACATGTGAATAACTAACTATTTCTACTGATAAAACCACACAAACAATTATAGTGATGAAGTTTATGAGTATATGAAAATATGTTAATTCCATGATGAAAACAACAAGATGTTAAATAAGTCAAATAGACACGAACAATGAGTGTGACGCATTTAATAAAGTTGTGATCAACACAGAAAATCATAAGACCACCAGAATAAAACAAAATAGAACAATATAATTATGTTTTTTTTTTTTTGGTAAAGAACTGACAACAAATAAAAAACCCTTGTATCAAACAAAATGGATTGAATTGAATTCAACCTATGACTAGAAAAATATAATAAATAATACAATAAGATACGTGTTAGTGTTTAAGAAGGAATGTATAAACATGTGTAACAAAATAAGTAAAATATTATTGTGGAATACCATGCTGATACCTTGTAAGTAGTAGAGACATACTGCATTAAAACAGATGGTACATTGTTACATAACCCATAGAGAAGGTACCTGTTAAACAGAAAACCAAACATATCAAGGAAAATAAATGATTATCAACAATTATATCAATTAAGGAATTGTTATAAATAACAATACATCCTAACAGACAATGCATTATAATGCAACCATGTAAATAAAACCAATCAAATGCAATGGCAAACAGCTATAGCAAAGATGCAACAAATATGCCAATTCAATTAGGCAAAGTGCAATATCAAAACCAATGCTGAAGTGAATAACAATATTACCAGTAGTAGGATCAATATCTGGTAATGGTTTGAGAACAGATCATTAACATAATAACAACATTATTATAAACAAAATGTTGTAAACTAACTAACCATGTAAAAACAATCAGATGTAAGATGGATCACTGTATGGCCCATCAGTTAAGGAAAATAGTGTATTAAAGATTAAACACAGATTGTTCACAATATTACCAGTAGTTAGAGGGAAACTCAATACAAATTTGAGAACAGATTAGAACCATAAAAACAGTCAGTATATATGCAAATGATTAGAAACCAACTGACCATAGTGACAGAAATCAGATGTAAACAAACCATGTTAAGTAAGTTACTTAGGAAAATATGACCTATAAATTTGTCTAAGAGTAACTGAGAACATTACCATAAGTAGGAGTAATGTCTAATACCAATATAGAAACACAAACAAAATGTAACAATAACAGTTTAATTATTGTTTTTATGAAAAATAAATGACCACTATGATGAGACACCATAGGAACAAACCCATTATTGAAGAATTGAAGGGTTCTAAACTAGCTAGAAGCTGACCACTATATGTAATGCATTAAGTACAATATATGTACACTAATGATATTTAATACATAATATAATTTATATAGAAAAGACTAAAATTATATTGACAATTGTATGAAACAGGTAGAAGAGGAAGAAGACAGTATGTATATTATATTTAATACAATCATGTAAAGATATTTTAGTGTGAAATCATGTAAATAATCGTTTTAGTATTATTAGATTGTAAGATTACTTGTATTAAATAAGGGAAATTCATTTAAATACATTTATGTAAAAACAAAGATGGACGCCTAATGACGCTAAAATGAGCTATTGTTAAGGAAATAATTATTTCCAAATAATAAACTAAACCAAGTGAGAAATGGACTCCAAGTGTTTATTTAGAAAGTGTTTTTATTAAAAATAATTAAATCTGGTGACAAAGACTTATAAAAATAAGAAACACCAAAGATAATTAATAAAAACGTTATATTAAGAGAAGCGATGTAAATAAAATAATGTTGTTTAGACTTAAATTAAAGAAGAAAATGTCTATAATTCAATGACATAACTCATGTAACGATAGGACGTTCAGTAAGGAAGTTATTGTAATTATTAACTTTTCAATTATTTTTTACACTAGTGCTTACGTCACATAAACTCCAACCCAAAGTCAAAATTTGGTAAAACACCAAATATTTTAATAAAACATAGGCTTTTGGGGTGAAGACTATAGTGTTTACAACCAATCAAATCAACTCATTTTGTCAGACTCGAAAGAGACGCTCCGGCAAAATGTAACAGTCTACGATCAGCCTTCAGACGAAGTGGCCACGCAGCTCTACACCATGGAAAAGTATTATTTTCAAATTTGTGCGCGTCCATTAACAATAAGTTGATAAACATACATAACCTTGACACAACAAAAATACTTCCGAGTGGAATGTGCGGTATTATCGAGAGATACAAGTACGATAGTGTATAATCCCGGTCGTACTCGCGTGTGTTGTGATAAATAAACAGGGAGTACAATATTTTATTTAAATAACTTTGGTTTAAAAAATAATAATTTTAAATAGACATATATGAATTCTACGCGAGTCAAGTACTAGCGAAAGGTTAAACTTATAATGGAATTATTAGAATTCCAAGAAATGTCAATTTATACTTATTAAAATATTAGATAAATATTTTAATTAATTTTCATAATTTTAAAAATTATGTTTGAAGTAATTGTCATTAATTACAAGAGTTAACATTTAGTCACTATTTTGACTCAACTTATTATGTTTTGATTATTTCGATGTTTTGAATTAAAGAATATCAACTTTCATACAAAAGTATAAAAGCAATTCTAATAGCAACATGTCAAAATGTTACTAATAATATGTTCAGAAATATAAATTAAGAAATGATAACCGTTAAGAAATCATTTACCATAATAACATTACCTGTGATAGCTAACCTCAAAATAGTAGCGGTAGCTTGTTAATTTAACTGTTGCATCTGTTCTCAAATAATTTCCAAACCAAATGGAATTCATATCAAGAGTTTTTTTTTGTATTTTATTAATTTTTTCTCTTGAAAATATATATTTTTCAAACTAATTGATGAAAATAAAACGATACATTGAAACTGTACAAGCCACGAGTTTGACGCTGGCTAACAAGTAATAAGGTGCGTGCGCATTCCCAAGTACAGTAGTACCATAATTCTCAGATATATGGTACCAACTTTTATTTTTGATATTTATTTGTTATTTATTAACCATTGTTCAATTTTCTCAATTCTATTAATATTACATCTTGACACTGATATCATGTCACCTCAAAGAACCTAACAACCTGATAATACATTGACAAGAAAACATAACCTATTAAGTTCAAATTATTGTACCAATGACAGGACTACCAGCATTGAGCCTGGACAGAGATTTATGTTAAAATTAATCAATTGTAATTATTATTTAAAGGGTTATTAGCCCAAATGATTGTTAATTGTTTTGAAAATTTGCCATTTTAAAATTGTTAATAAACCTTCACTTATTTACCTATGAAAAAGAGTATCATTTCAAATATAAATCAAATTATTTCTTTTAAATCAGTTCTACCAAAGGTGGCGGAAGAATTCAAACAGAGAGTAATTTAAAGTATTATCTATATATGCTATTTCATTCATATTGTGTGTACTAACTGTTTTGAATATTCAAATTGAATATTGGTGTGCATTTTAAGTGTATGTATTTCAGCTACAACCGTCACAGAACAGGACTGAAGCAGATACTTTTGGTAAGTGAGGGAGGCATACAACAAAAGTGCGCGAAGCCTACTTAAATCAAAAGAGTGAATTATTCATACACTTATACAGGTTATACAATCACACTAATAACTCATAATAATTATAATTGGAGCAGTTTTTATAAAAACAACATCACAGCAGATACCGGAGCGTATCTGCAAGCACACTACACATCACATATATATATTACACACTTGTACTTGTTCTATAACAAGTTGGCGCTCCATCGCGGGGCTGAAGTGATTGAAGATTAAACATCAACACACTACAACTATAAATACAACTATACTTACACTGTATAGTATTACTTGTTCTTTAAAAAAATATAGGCCATTTGGTGAATTCACAGAAACGATATAAAGCAGAATAATTCACTTATAAATCCTGTAAACTAGCCAGATTTAGATAAAGTAAATCATTATTATAATAATTATAATAATAGAGTTATTAGAAAATAAGATTTATATTATGTGTTTTAAAATGAATTATGTTTGCTAAATAATAGCCTACATACCATTAATAATGTTTCAATAGGTATGCTATGTTAACTCAAAAATAGTTAAAAGTATATGTTCAAACCATATCAGCAATATGTTCAATTGTGCAGATTGCTAAATAATGTTCATAATTATTTATTTTAATAACAGTAGTGTTAATTAAATACTACACCTCACAATAAATTATAAACCATTTTATTTTCATGTAATAGTAACTATGTAAAGTCAGAGGAGGAAGTAGGATTAAATTTATTTGAGAAAAACAGAAATATAAAATTCTAAAATATAGGCCATTTGGTGAATTCACAGAAACGATATAAAGCAGAATAATTCACTTATAAATCCTGTAAACTAGCCAGATTTAGATAAAGTAAATCAGTTAACCACTACTGGGAATGATCCTAGGAGTTAAAATGATAATAAGGAAATATACCTTAAAATATTGTAAATTTTCAAAATATATAAATTAATTAATTTTAAAGAGCAATGTCAAATTCAGAGATTAACACAGAAAACCAGTTTAAAGGTTTAATTTATATGTATTTAAGGAAAGGAAGATGAATATGACTAATTAAAATTTATTATAATAGTATTAATGATACTTAAAATGGGGGAAATTTGTATAAAGACGGAAATCCAATTTTGAGCCTATATTTCCAAAAAGTAAAGAAATTTGTTAATTTCCACAAAATGTCTACAGATATGGACTATAATACATCAATTTAAAAGGAATGAGATGATTAAACCAATGATAAGGTTCATAATTCAAAAAGTGATGAATAAAATAAATAAATTCCATATATAATGTAATATTTTATCATGTGTATGGGTAATCGAAATATGTTAACAATACTTTTTCAAGGATTAACTGGGCCAAATTTTGACCAAGTTAATTAGTCTTTTGTTGAATATCAAGCTGAATAGTTGAGTGACAAAACGTTCTTTAAATCGAGTAGAAAATGGTACGTCTAATTACTATTAATGTCAGTGCAACGAGAGGTAGATGAATTGAACACTTGCATAGCTAAATTTACCTAACCTTTAACGGCAATAGTGAGCAATAACACCTAACTTCATGATACGAGTGATAAAAAACAGTAAAACAGTATATTTGACACAATTCACTCTACAACGCATAACCACATTTACAGAAACTAAACCCACAGGAGTGAACACATACAAAATAAACTAATTAACACAAGTTTACACGGAATACTTCTTCAGAATACACCAAATAACTTAACAGACATATTACACCAGTGCGGGAAGATTTCAGACATTCACAAAGGTAATTTTGTCGTGATTTTTGGACACGTCGATTTCGCAGTGAACTCGCCATATCTAGTAGCGGCCATTTTGAAATTCAAGCCTGCCTTCCTCGTCATCCAGCAGTGACGTCATAGTCTGCATATGGTTTGACGACACTTTCTTAAATATTACATATTGGAATTATTTAAATTCTGTTGAATAATAATTATTGTATATATTTTATTTGTTAATGTTATACTTTCTCGTCACCCTTCTCTGACTATTAATTTAATCGCTCAAAGAACCTGTTTTTATATAATACATATCATAAATTTTGTTCTGTATGCACAATCGATAATTCCCGAGACGGAGTCGATAATTGCTCTCCATCGATAAAAAATCGATTATTTAATTAAATTGTTCAATAAATCTTTATATTTCCATTATTTCTTATCTGTTATTTATTTCACAGGTTAATTTAAGAGTATTTATTAAGACTGAGGGACTTAAAGAAGAAGAAAATATTTTATTTGAGTGAGATATTGGACCAGCAAGAAAAATCACCAATCGATTGCTAACTGGAGTTAATCTATTTAACTCCAGACTTGGTTCAAATCTTCAAGAAGTGCTCGATAGTCAACAAATACCTGCCTGATTATCAAATTTTTTACAAGAACATTTAAAACAGATTTATTTCCTATAAACACACACTAGTAAACATAAACAAAATTTTTTATTATTTGAAAATTTTATTTTTTATAAAATTTTTTATTATTTGAAAATTTTATTTTTTATAAAATTTTCCATCAACTTTTTATCTTTTGTAACGACCGGCATACAGCGGTCTGGTTACAAAGTGGCGTCCAACTTAGAGGGCTTGATAAGATAAGCCTGGCAGCGATTAATTAATAGATACCAGAAAAATGCAAAGACGGGCTACTTCGAAAAAGAGGGCGGCAGAGGCCGAAAAAGAGGTTGACATGGGGGATAAGGAGGCAACACCCGTGGAGGATCCGGAAGTGTTACTAACCCAGGTGGAATCAAAACAACACACACCACCAGAGGAACAACCCGAAGTACCAACGCAGACAGGGGAGGTCAATGTCCCCGAGAAGGAGAAGGAGATAATTAAAACGATGGAAGAGAAGATAATGGAAATGCTTGCACAAATGAACAAGGACAATAAAGAAAATAATAAGAAATTGAGAGAAGACATGAATAAGCAGATGGAGTCCTCAAAGGAGGATAACAAATCAATGAATAAGAACCTAGAATCCAAAATAGAAGGAGTAACTAAGAAAATGGATTCCACAAAGGAAGATTTGAAGGAGGACAACCGATCCACTAAGGAAGAATTGGGCCATAAGATAGAAAATACTAATAAGACGATTGAAGAAACCAGTAAGAATTTAGAAGAGAAAATGGAAGACCTGAAAAAGGACAACCAATCCTTGAATAGGAAGATGGAAGAAAATAATAAAAATATAAAGGAAGAATTGAGGGAAAATAATAGGAATTTGGAGGAGAAGATGGAAGAAACCAGTAAGAAAATAGAGAGTGACAACCAACAATTAAAAGAAGAATTAAGGGAGAATAACAGGAAAATGGAAGAGACGATGGGGGAAAGATTGGAAGAATTGAGAGAGGACAATCAACTGCTGAGAGAAGAACTAAGGGAAGTTAACCAAAAGAACATGAATAAGTTAGACGAGAGGATTGAGCTAGCTAAAGAGGAGTTGAATAAAAAGATAACTGAGACGAAGAAGTCCATCGTAAAGAAGTTAGAACAGGAAGTCGTGGTTGTTAACCAGCAGATCCGGGAAGTAGACGAAAGATGTCGTCAAACAGAAAACGAAGTGCTGGAAGTCCGGGAAGTAATAACTAAGGAGATTACTCAGGTCCAAGAACAACAGAAAACGGAAATGGAGGAGACCAAGAAATTTGCCTTGGAAGAAGTGAATAAAGTGCGGACACAGGTAACCGAAAGATGCGACGGCGTGGAAGCCGCTATGTCAAACATAACCGGACAGGTGCGTCAGAGCCAGGAGGAGATAGAGTTGATACGGAACGGACCATCTGGATATCATAGTTTCCCCATGTCAGAGAACAGAGAATGGCTCAATTTCCGGCAATATAAACGGAAGCCTATGGAGTTCTTGGCGCGTATAGAGGAATACTTAGAGAAACACCGAGGGAACCGATGGGTCCAGAACAGAGAAATCCTTGACGAGTCGTTTCGGGAGGTAAATGACCATTGGTGGATGGCCAACCGGAGCGACATCGACAATTATGAATAATTCAAGAGCCTATTTAAGGCCAAGTACTGGTCAGAGACCACGCAAAATCTAATAAGAGATAATATATGCCACGGCCGCTACAAACCACAAGTCGGTAGTTCAATGACAGCTTATTTCCTCGGCAAGGTGTGTATGGCCAAGCACTTAGAACCAGCCATACCGGAAGAAAGCCTAATAAATAAGTTGTCCTATCATTATGATGAAGAGGTAATTCGTGCGAGGAGGGGCAGCCAGATAAAAACCATCCAGGCAATGACACAACTCCTAGAAAATTATGAAAATGAAGACTACTACCGACAGAGTCGTAGAAGAAGTGATGGGCCCGAACCAAGGACGTATCAGAACAATAACCAGGGTACGAACCACATAAATACTGGGTACCAAGGAGGCCGGGCATACCCGCGAAATAACGGTTCTAATAATAGTAATAATGTGAACAATCCTAGTTACAATGATAATAATAATACGGGTCCAAACCATCAAAACCCGAATCGGCCCTCTAATGGTTATCAGGGTAACCGCAATCCCTACCCTAATAACGCAAATAGTCAGAGAAGCCCCAATTATGGTAATAGTCATTACCCTAATAATACTAATCGTGCGGGTCCCAATAATGGTAATTTTAATAATAATAGGTTTCCTCGCCCTAGAGTGAACTTCATACGAGCTGAAGACGACCGCCAACAAAGAAACTACTATCAGCGGCGTAACAGTTTCAATGAAGAGGAGGATCGTTGGAGAAGCCTAGAACGGGACCAACCAAGGTACTATCCGGCAAGAAGGAGTAACAGTTTAGATGACCCTGAACGGAACATGAACCGAAATCAACCATCTAACCCTTATACGGAACGGACAGCAACCACTCAAGGTTTACCGACCAACACTCCGGTCGGACCTAACCGAGATAACAGTGAGAATGAAAATTGGGTAGTAGTCGGGGAATATCCTAGTCACAAAATACTGCATAACGAACCGAAAAACGACGGAGGACCCCGAATAGCTCAAGTCAACCATATCAAAACAGAAGGTAGTCAAAAACCTAAAAAGGATCCCAGCCAGAGGAAGGAGAATGATTACTCCAAGATTAACATCGATAAGTTTGGATCTGATAAGGATCCATACGGATACATAATGAGGTGGCAAAAGGGATGGATGTCATGATAACCGACGAAGGCAAAAACCACCACAAAGAAGATGAAAATAATTACCACTGAGGAAAAATGAGAAGAAGAAGGGACAAAGAACCAAAACGGGATTTAAGAAAAAAAATTAATTAAGAAACTACACCTTACAAAGGAAATATGAGCAACAATGCACCATAATAAAAAGCACCCACCTGGGTATAAAAGAAAAAATAATAATAAGAAATACGTTTGAATAAAGACAAGAAAAGAGTCATACAATATTTATGAAACTAATATGATATGTTTACCACATTATATAGAAAACTATTACCATTATTTATGAAAAGTATCATGATAAAGAAAAAGGATTTGGACTTAACCATCAAAATTCCAAAGACAAAGTAAGTACATCTTACTACAAGATTATTAATGAAACCATTTAGAAGATATATGAAATTAGAATTTAAAATAAACAAAATTCCAAAACACATGTAAGCCCACCTTACATACCAGTTATTTATGAAAAATCTATGTGGCAGTAATATAAGAAGAAGTTTGAATTTTAAATTAATCCAAATTCCAAAGCAAATGTAAGCCCACCTTACATACCAGTTATTTATGAAAAAATTTTATGGCAATAATATAAGAAGAAGTTAGAATAAAACCAGCAAAATTCCAAAGACAAAGTAAGTACATCTTACTACAAGATTATTAATGAAACCATTTAGAAGATATATACAAATAGAATTTAAAATCCTCAAAATTCTAAAACACATGTAAGCCCACCTTACATACCAGTTATTTATGAAAAAACTATGTGGCAATAATATAATAATAAAGAAGAAGAGAATTTAGATGAGAAATCATCAAAATTACAAAGACAAAGTAATACTTTACATAACAACTATTTGGAGAAAACTTTATGGAATAATATAAAAGAGTGAATTTTGAATTGTGTATAAATCAAGTTTCTAAACCAAGAGTAAATACAACTTACCAACCAGTTATTAATGAAACACTTTGGTGAGATAAACAGAAGAGATTTAATACCATATTTATGGTAAGAATAAAATATAATTACCATGTTTATACAGGATCATAATGGGATGAATAAAGGAACCAGACTTTAGAATTAAAACAAATAATTCTGGACAGTATGATCATGTCTAATTTCAATATGAAGAGTAAAAACCTTTCCATAAAATGATGCCAAAGGAAATTAAAAAAAATTCTTTGATACGATTTGAGTGATTGAATATAATAAAGTACAAAAACTTATATGGAATTATGAGATAATAAAACTTTGAAGTGGTATGAGGAGAAATTATGACCTCATTATGAAATTAATAAAAAACATTCATTCGAAAGTATAATAACCATGACAGGAATAATGTGAGAATAATATCAAAGATTTATGTAATTAAACGAATTAATATAAAATGATTTATGAATTAAATGTCAATTATGATAATGACAGTTATAAAAAGTTCTAGAAAATAGAACAAGTGGAAATAATAAGAACAAAGAAACAGTCTAAAAATGTCATAAAGATATGCTACTATAAACAAAGCAGATTATAATAAAAAAAAACCAGAAGGTAACAAAGAATTTATAACCAAAAGATTTATATGATAAGAAAGGTTGAAAAATGTAACAATAGAAGAGCTTCCTACCATAATATCAAATGAAAGAAACATCCAGTTAACGAGTCAGAAGAACAACTGAGATAGGAATATTAAAATCTCTGAGAAATATAATAAGTAATAAGTGAAGTATCCCAAAGATATTTTTTTTAAATAGTAACAAATGTGTACTATTCTGAATAATTTTTTTTCTAATCTGTCTGTAGATAATTCCAGCAGTATTAATATGTTTTTTGAGCAGAGACGATTTGCCTCTGTACTCAAATATGTGTGAAGTATTGGACAGCAGAGGAAAGTAGCGTACAGTGCCTCTCTGAACTGAACCAGCTCACAAAGTAGGGAACGATAGGGAGGAAATATCCCAAGGAGAAAATACTAAGAAGAAATATGAAAATGAAATAATAAATATGAAACTCAGATGACTATTACTATCAAGGAAGATCCAGTGAGAATGAGAAAGATATAAACTCAAATATAAATAAGAAAATTTTTAAAATGGAAGGAAGTCCAGAATAATAACAAACATAGAATAATTATCATAAGCAATTGTTTCAGACAAAGCAAGTATAGTCTGAAAAAATTACTTCTGGAGAAGGGCATTCTGTAGCGTGACAGAAAATCCACTACTTATTAAGTCATATAAAATCATAAAGTTTAATTACATCAAATATGTTAAAATAATATTGAATGAGATTTAAGGAAATCAAAGGAATGAACCACGATAAAATAAAAATCCTCATTACATTATATAAAAACCACTGTTTAAATATCAAAGAAAGTATTGAAAGCAACTCATATTATAAGATCAGTAATTTACCCAGGAAGCTAGGAGCAGTAAACAAAATAAATAACACCAGATCAAGAAGAAAGAGACTCAGTTTAAGAGTGGTGAATACCAAAATACCCCAAAAACAAGAAGAGGGAAGAATAAAGTTTGTGATCAGGAAGAAAACAATACCCTGAAACCTTTAGAGAAGAACAAGGTCAGTATCAGTGAATAAATTAGATGCTCCAAACTAAACATCAGTCGAGATACACCAAGTACCTTGGTTTACCCAAGAATGAAGAAGGAAGACAAGAAGACCAGAAGAATGAAGACTAGAAGAAGGACATGAATGAAGACCAGAAGAAGGACAAGAATGAAGACAAGAAAGAAGATAAGAAGAAGGACAAGCAAGAAGACAGGAGGAGAGGAAGAAATAGTATGAAAGAAACACCGTTGTAAAACCTATTATTATAATTAAATACCATCAACCCCAAATCCACAAAAACGATTAAAAAGAAAGTATAACATACCCAAAATCCTATAAAAATGTAATTATTTAGAAAACTAAAGTGCTGTATAGTATTATAAGAAGTGAACCGACTAAAGCTATTGTGTGATAAGAAAATAAACAAGTCTTAACAGTCCATGATTACTAAAGGTCTGGTTTGAGATAATAAGACTCAAAATATCAGAACCAACAGTGAAAGTGAATTTGTGTAAGTGTTTTTTAGAAACGCAATAAACTTAAAGTTAGTGATACTATGACTTATCAGTATGCTATATAACAACTTTAATATCCAATAATAAACAGAATAATAAAATAATATAATGGAAGATTTCCAGTATTTTATTATTTTAATGTAACTCTTTATTTACAAGACATTTGTAAAAATTGCTAATAAATAGAGTATGGGAGGTCATGTTTACTGATGTAGGGGGTCATAAATAATAATGGTTTAGACCAGAAAGGACTGGCATTAATTTAGTATTCATAGGTTTAAAATGTTTAAATAGACTGTTTATTCACAGCCATAAAATCAATGTGTTAGTAAAATGTATTTGTAAGAGTTATTAGAAAATAAGATTTATATTATGTGTTTTAAAATGAATTATGTTTGCTAAATAATAGCCTACATACCATTAATAATGTTTCAATAGGTATGCTATGTTAACTCAAAAATAGTTAAAAGTATATGTTCAAACCATATCAGCAATATGTTCAATTGTGCAGATTGCTAAATAATGTTCATAATTATTTATTTTAATAACAGTAGTGTTAATTAAATACTACACCTCACAATAAATTATAAACCATTTTATTTTCATGTAATAGTAACTATGTAAAGTCAGAGGAGGAAGTAGGATTAAATTTATTTGAGAAAAACAGAAATATAAAATTCTAAAATATAGGCCATTTGGTGAATTCACAGAAACGATATAAAGCAGAATAATTCACTTATAAATCCTGTAAACTAGCCAGATTTAGATAAAGTAAATCAGTTAACCACTACTGGGAATGATCCTAGGAGTTAAAATGATAATAAGGAAATATACCTTAAAATATTGTAAATTTTCAAAATATATAAATTAATTAATTTTAAAGAGCAATGTCAAATTCAGAGATTAACACAGAAAACCAGTTTAAAGGTTTAATTTATATGTATTTAAGGAAAGGAAGATGAATATGACTAATTAAAATTTATTATAATAGTATTAATGATACTTAAAATGGGGGAAATTTGTATAAAGACGGAAATCCAATTTTGAGCCTATATTTCCAAAAAGTAAAGAAATTTGTTAATTTCCACAAAATGTCTACAGATATGGACTATAATACATCAATTTAAAAGGAATGAGATGATTAAACCAATGATAAGGTTCATAATTCAAAAAGTGATGAATAAAATAAATAAATTCCATATATAATATTTTATCATGTGTATGGGTAATCGAAATATGTTAACAATACTTTTTCAAGGATTAACTGGGCCAAATTTTGACCAAGTTAATTAGTCTTTTGTTGAATATCAAGCTGAATAGTTGAGTGACAAAACGTTCTTTAAATCGAGTAGAAAATGGTACGTCTAATTACTATTAATGTCAGTGCAACGAGAGGTAGATGAATTGAACACTTGCATAGCTAAATTTACCTAACCTTTAACGGCAATAGTAAGCAATAACACCTAACTTCATGGTACGAGTGATAAAAAACAGTAAAACAGTATATTTGACACAATTCACTCTACAACGCATAACCACATTTACAGAAACTTAACCCACAGGAGTGAACACATACAAAATAAACTAATTAACACAAGTTTACACGGAATACTTCTTCAGAATACACCAAATAACTTAACAGACATATTACACCAGTGCGGGAAGATTTCAGACATTCACAAAGGTAATTTTGTCGTGATTTTTGGACACGTCGATTTCGCAGTGAACTCGCCATATCTAGTAGCGGCCATTTTGAAATTCAAGCCTGCCTTCCTCGTCATCCAGCAGTGACGTCATAGTCTGCATATGGTTTGACGACACTTTCTTAAATATTACATATTGGAATTATTTAAATTCTGTTGAATAATAATTATTGTATATATTTTATTTGTTAATGTTATACTTTCTCGTCACCCTTCTCTGACTATTAATTTAATCGCTCAAAGAACCTGTTTTTATATAATACATATCATAAATTTTGTTCTGTATGCACAATCGATAATTCCCGAGACGGAGTCGATAATTGCTCTCCATCGATAAAAAATCGATTATTTAATTAAATTGTTCAATAAATCTTTATATTTCCATTATTTCTTATCTGTTATTTATTTCACAGGTTAATTTATTAGTATTTATTAAGACTGAGGGACTTAAAGAAGAAGAAAATATTTTATTTGAGTGAGATATTGGACCAGCAAGAAAAATCACCAATCGATTGCTAACTGGAGTTAATCTATTTAACTCCAGACTTGGTTCAAATCTTCAAGAAGTGCTCGATAGTCAATAAATACCTGCCTGATTATCAAATTTTTTACAAGAACATTTAAAACAGATTTATTTCCTATAAACACACACTAGTAAACATAAACAAAATTTTTTATTATTTGAAAATTTTATTTTTTATAAAATTTTCCATCAACTTTTTATCTTTTGTAACGACCGGCATACAGCGGTCTGGTTACACATTTCATGACTTTTATTTTTTTCTTGTTTATTGTTATGTAGCCACTAGCGTTTACTGTCTTTTCCATATAGTGGAGTATATTTTGTAGTCCTTCTTGGCCGTTTCCTTAAAGCGCATGTCATCTGCGAAGCGGATGGTCTTATAGAATTCGCTATTAACGTTACAGTTCCGTTGTTACAGGGTGTTGCTCCTTCCCCGCGTGCTCTACATAAGCCATGAACAATGTTAGGTATATCCCACAGCTTTCCCGTTTTTTGAAACCGTTGCTTCGAATCTGTGGATTTTTACTGGAAAATAATTGTTTTATACTAAAATATGCTTTTACCCAGTTCGTATTTCTTCGTAAATCCATTTACAGTGTACTTATTATAGGCATATCAGCTATGGCTAAATCGTAATTTACAAACAGAATTATCACTGTTGCACACCACTATAGAAAAATATGCCGATTAGCGCTTTCAACCTTCTCAGCTCATCGTCAGATCGGAAATAAACAAACGGACGTAAAACCAAACCCTTCACCACCACCCGTGCTCAATCACAACAAGCTATAATTCAAATGTCCCTTCCCAACCTCTGAGCCCTGTCACCCCCGTCTGGACAGTTACATATTTTTGTAGCACATTCCTTGTGTTTATGTGTGTGTGTGTGTGTGTGTGTGTGTGTACATTCATTTTAAACCTAACCGCGTTCTCATTTAAACCTTTTAGTCTCATTCAGTTTCAGCTGAATGAGAAAGGCGGTAACGCTTAAAAGGAATGTACACACACACACACACACACACACACACACACACACACACACACACACACACACACACACACACACACACACACACAACACATAAACACGAGGAATGTGCTAGAAAAATATGTAACTGAGCAGACGGGGGTGACAGGGCTCAGTGGTTGGGAAGGGACATTTGAATTATAGCTTGTTGTGTGTGAGCAAGGGGGGGGGTCAACGGTTTGGTTTCACGTTTGTTTGTTTATTTCCGATTTGACGATGAGCTGAGAAGCTTGAAAGCGCTATTCGGAATATTTTTCTATAGTGGTGTGCAACAGTGATAAGTCTGTGTCTTATTATGACCACTAACACAACTTTCTTAATTAAAAATCGTAATTTAATTACGATATTAACTTACTCTGGTTTAACGCAAACTTTTTATACATAACATTATCAAATCAGCCGAATACTGTATATCAATATTTCCTGTATCACAGATATAAAATATGGATGTACTGTTGGCATTTCAATATTTTATTACTTTTACGACACTCTGTACTATAAGGAAACGGAATGTTATGTAGTGGAGCTTACTGTAGTTATGAACATATAAACATTAACCAAGTATTAATTTATTTGCATGTCTACGTATGTATGTGTGTCTACGTATGTGTGAATGTGTCTGTGTCTGTGTGTATGTGTGTGATTGTATGAAACCTGTAAAATTGTGTTAGTAGAGAAACATTAGACGAATAAAATACCAACAAAAGTTATAACGTCTCCATTCTGTCTTGTCAAAATGTGTACTCTTTCTAACAAAAAGAATACAGTTTTCTAGTTATATCTTCTTGAAGAGTGGATATCAAAAGCGGAAGCAAAACGTAAAGTAAAAATTAAAGTAAGCAATGTTTTTGTGCCTTTTTTGTATAAAACGCAAAGTTTTAATGAGAAACAAAGTCATTTAGGCATTACTAATGTAGTGCTAGCACTTGTAAGTTTTAATGAAACTTAATAGTACGTCAAAGTTTCAATAAAAATACAATTTTTCTATACTGAAAGACATAAAAAGCGTAAACATTTTGTTAAGTCATAAAAATTTTAAACCAACATTATTGTATGCAGACATGAATATGATTTCAATTTTTATGGAAAAAGTGTTCTATTTTATTAAGTTGAGGAAAAATTGGCACCGCTTTTAGACGGCTAAACATGAATAATAAGCAAGGGAACATGAAAACCATAACAAGGAAGACGTTAATATTAAAAAATCTGATTATGTAAGGGAAAAGTAAATCTAAAAAGGCAGGAAAGTAATCTACGAAGACGGACGTTTTGTTGTAATAAATATGAAACAACTACTAAATTAGGAAGTATATATAACGATGGCTACATGTTATACGACACTTGCTCTACTTATTTTGTATTAGTTACTACTTAAATCCAATGGTTATCATTCCGTGTTACTAGTTATTTTTTATTACATCAATATGTCCACTTACTTGTAGCTCCTTCGGGTTCTCAGTAAGATTTGTTATTTTATCATTTCTTCTACAATTAAACAAACAAGTAGATATTGCTACCGGTTGGACTCTAGCTGTATGTTGGATGTTCCTAAAGTTCCCAAATAATTTTTTAAGCAGCACTTATTGCAGCCAGGTGCGAGCAAACGTGCCGTGGATCAAACAATGTCGTTCACAAAAGTGCAGTTGTTTTTTTTGCTTGATTTAATGTTTAAAATTAATTTTATTAATGATGTAGACTTATGGATCCTTACGTAGCATAAAATGAAGTAAAAGAAAGAATTTTTTGGTTTCCATATTATTAATCCCGTATGCTCAGGTTGTCCCCTAGACATTATGTGACTTGATACATTTTTACAAGAGAATTATTCTCTTTTCTGTTAATAAATTACTGGTTATGCACACCTTATGCTCTAAATTTAGTTTCGCCAGAAATTTTATAAATAGCCTTATTTAATATTTAAATATGAAAATAAACCCTTGGTTCAGTTCTACAGTTACTTTCTATTTTCTTCACAATATTTCTCCAGCTACGGTTAGATCTGATTAGAGAGAACGATGTGCATGTAAGCCGGGTATATAATAAAGGTGACAATTATAAAAAACAGTTAAACGGTTAGTGAACAACGGTTTTATATGTGATTAATTTTTTTTTTTAAACTAATGAAGGGTTTGGTTCTTAGCAGACAAAGGTACGGTATAAATAGGAAAACAACAATGCAGGTGTTGTTTGATTTTTCAATGATGTCTTTCAACCGCTAGGCTTATGAAATTTTTTAATTTTTCATTAGTTAATAAGAATTACTTAAATGTATGATTTAAATTGTGTAATATTTAGGTTTTCCTAGAAAAGGTTATTTTTTGTTTTTAATTTTGTTGGAGCTGCATTTTGCTTATTTTGACAACATGCTGTTTTACAATTCTTTGAGTTATAGCTTTTGAAAGAGGGTACTGTTCATAGTACAATTACACGAACAAAAATAAGTAGAATTCAGGTAGTATTATTAACTGTAGATGTATTTAAAAATAAAACATTGAAATATAAAACTTTGGAAAAAATAAATAGAAAGTATAGTATACTCTAAGCACATTTTGTAGAAAAAAGTTTTGCCTAAATCGTAACAGTGAAGTCTTGTTACAAGAAACACTACATTACATAATGTAGGAATGTGACATTAGGGGAAAATACTTTGAGACGTATCGTCGTGCGGATGCTCGTAATACTTCTTGTTTAATTTCACTAAAATTATGAATACACAAGAGAGTGCACAAACTCAGATTTGGGCGTTTCGTGCTACCATTGCTGGCAGATTCTAGTGTTTTAATTTTCATTTGTAAAAATAATCTCATATTGTGACAAAAAGTAAACCTTGTGTAAAAGCTGCCTTTTTGTCCATGGTTTGATAATAAAGATAAAGATAAAGATAACGTCGACTTTTTGTCCATGGTCGAAATAAAGATAACGTCGGCTTCAATCACTCTTTTATTCTTTACACTGTGCAGACAAAACATGTGTAAGAGTATCTGCGAATTTGCTGATAGTCGTTTCATGTATTGTCTTTGTTACGTCGTCTTTGATTATTCTTTACAATACCACATGTCCTCCTAAAATTTCTGTCTTCAAAACGTTTGTAACCTTATATGTACAGACAATACCAGGCAAGTATAAAAAGGCACGCACGCACACACACAAACACACACACACACAAATAAACACTTTTATAAATTGGAAATGAAGGAAGCCTATTCTTAATTACGTTTAGTTATGTAATTTGTAATACGCTGAATAGGGACTAGTTCCAATAATGCAATCACTCAGCAGATTCCTACACTTACGTCTAAGAAATGAAAGTTTCCTTTCGTATTAATTAGGAATGACTAAAATAGATTATATTAAACTGTAACATATTGTTACGACAGTACAGAACAATCTACGCGTTTCTCGAAAGATCCAGTGGAATCCGTCTATAATGCTGTTTGCGTACGTGATTTTCAGCATGCGTTGCGAGATTGTACCGGGCTAACCGGTCGGCGCCTGCTGTGTGTAAGGCCGCAACCAATTATGTTCTGGTGTTTTCTAGTAGCATTCTTTTTGCGCAGTTAGCGAATATCTGGAACCTCAGTGGGGTATAATTACAAGTACTCAGAGACGTTTAGTTTAGTTTGAGTTGCGAATTATTACAGTGCGGTTCGACGTATTGTGGCGGAGTGTTACGTGTTTTATAATTGTGCGGTACGATTGTAACACAATTGTGTTTTATATCAGTTGACATTATTTTTATTGCGTGTGAACAATTTTTATTTGATTTGTTGTAAGAGACTGTCTTGTTAATTACAAACTGTTTACTTGAGATAATTAAAGCTGGTGATTAGTGACTTAAATGGTGTCTTGTATTTTATTTTCCACTGTACCATATGACGATTAGTAGACCGTCGTAACAATATTCTCTTACACGTAATTAATAAGATCCGGGGCACACATGACAGTACGACAGAAGCCGTTCCCTAATCAAGTTAAAAATTTAAGAATTTGTGTATGACAAAACATATAAATATAATGCAAACGGAGACTATTTTATAAACAATTATCCTAACACTGTTTTATAAACACATTGTTACAACACTGTCTTAACATGTGTTCTTTCTAGCAGGCAAAGTTATTCTATTAAAACGTTTAATCTAAGAAAGTTTAATGTTAACGTAAGTCTTAAGCAGCTGCTTTCCTTCAGTAAGTAACAATACCCTCATATGTTTTCTCCACAAATAACATACGTGTCACACGACTTGAGTGCGCTTCAGAAATGTTTAAAATGGCTAAGCTTACAACGATTTGTAATTTGCTTTCCGCATTCAAAACTGAGAGGTATATGGTATATTTACTTAAAACTAAAAAAATGTATGCGTTAATTATTGATTTTAATAATTATCAGCACAGATACGTAATAACTATATTAAGTGTTAGTAAGTTTCCAAATTAAATTGGTACATTTTTGTGTGATAATGGTCCGGGTGACACAATATTTGTTTTGTAAACTACTATAAGACTTGAATGTACTGTAATAGTAATTTTGAATTAAACAATAGCAAGCATAGGAGAAAATAAGTAGAGGTTATTTAATTCCAAGGTTTGATTAAAATTAGCAGAAGAGTTTTTAAAAAAGCTTACAGTAATCAGAAATAATATAGTTTAAGGGAATGGAACAGTAATACAAATATTTTGAATTATAAATTGGGTTGAAATTTGAATACAATCTATACTGTTCGTATACACAATATGGATGTTTATAGGGAGCCCCTATAACAGTGCCAACAAATTATATTTTTGAAAAAGCATGACTTAAAATAGTGTGACATTTAAGTAAAGTGTTGTCTAGGAAAGGGCAATATTAACAAGTATAAAATATTTGCAAGTACAGGTAAAAATTCCGAACTAGTTTATCCTGCTATGGCGTGCACTACAGTAAGAAATTCTTAGAATAGACGTTAGAAAAAGGAAACAATTACATGGGAGGTGTCAGTTGTATAATATGTAAGAAATATGTGACATGCAATTGTACTAGTCATTAAGCCAGGCTTATTTAAATTTTAATTGTACTAGATACATATCATAGATGATGTTAATTCTGTCGACACTTTTAAAAACAATAAAATGACAAAAATGACAAAACCGTTATTTTTACGGTTGTCATCTGCTAGGTTATCGTGACAACTCAAACAGCTGGCATAACAAATATAAAGTCGTATAAAAATAAAACCGTGCTTCTGTGTTTTCATGTTTATTTAAATGTGTTACGATAATTTTTAAATTTTTTGGAATATAAATATGGTTGTCAGAAAAAATGAAAAGCTATTAAAACAAAGCTTTTTAAAAATTTAAATCTGAATGCTCAAATATAACATCATGTTTCTATATGTCAAAATAAATTACACGACTCAATAACTATATAAACTATTTTAACACAGAGCGGTGCGACTGTAAAAACTTTTAAAAGTCAGCAGCAAAATCCAGATTTAATATTTTATTATCAGTATGGCAGTATCTGTTGTTTAATTATTAAATTACACTTGTGTAAATGCCAAACGATTTTCAAAAGTTAATATTTACTTTTTGTTTATATATAAATTTTATTTTAATATTTTAAAACAATAATTATATTGGGAGTTTGCAGAAGCGGTATAACTTGAATTGTGTAATACTCGGATTTTATGTGATTACATACAATTCTGTACTCACAACAGTATTCAAATATTAAACTCAAATTTTGTAACGGTATACTTTAAAGTAGTAAGTCTATAAGGAATTAAAATATATATATAATAAAACAAAAATAAACAGTATACAGGTCTCTTAAAATATTTTCCTGGTAAAATTGTAATATAATAAAACATTGGCTAATTACTTTAGTTGCTGCTGATAGAAACATATTACTACGTCCACGTAAGCAGGACGTACAAGAAATAAATACAAGCAATCAAATGTAAATCCTGTCTAAAGCTTTCACGACCGGCTTCAATGTTTTGAGCATTTCGGCTTGCCGGCTGTAAGGCCGTGGTCCATGATTGTTTTGTGCAAACGTTTCGGTCGTTACTTCGACCGCCATTGTCAGTGCAGAAGGCTGCAAAACACTGACAAAGGTTTTGGATTCAGTGATCATTGAACTGTGGTTAAGGCTAGTGGCTGACGACGCTCTGGGCTGTGCGATTGTGCATCGCAGAGACGAACCGCTCGGTATCTGAGTTTCGAGCTACCTTCTGGAGCTCCTGCCTCGTGGCCATGCCCAACTAGGGCGTGTGCTCTATAGCAGCCCAATTCTCGGGTGCTGTGCTAGCCTACACTAGCGCAGTATACACCGAGGTCGTTTCCACGAATCACCTGGACGTATACGGTACCTGCCCAGCCCAGCCACAAGAGGATTGTCTGGGAACCTCGCAGCACGTACACAAAATTTATGTGCAAGCCGCCTGAATGTTTCGTCTAAGGAGCGGACGCCAAGTCCTCTCCTTAGAAGGCGTGATGAGAAGCGACGGGGACATTGGCCGCTAGCCGAAGACCCCTGTCGAGGACGCCTTGCAACTTATTTTTATGCATTGCGGCGAGGTAACCCCAAACCGGGCAAGCGTAGGTAATGACCGGCAGCAAATATGTGCCGATGATCATCTTGCCCAATTTCCTGGTCATGGCTGAGCTGATCAGGAGTGGAAACAGTAAGCTCAGACGAGCGGATGCTCGCTTAACAACTGTCTGAGCGTGGGTATGCCAGGTGAGCCGACGGTCGAGGTGTAATCCGAGGTACTTGACCTCGTTGGACCAGCGCAAGTACGTTCTGCCGATACGTAACTGCCTAACAGGTTGCTTCCGTCGCTTCGAGAATTCGACGGCTACACTCTTGGTAGCGTTGAGTTGCACTCTCCAATTTTCCGTCCAGTCTCCGAGCGTGTCGAGCTGGCGCTGCAGTCGTAAGACGGCTCTTTCTACATGACGATCGGCCGTAAACACGGATGTGTCGTCCGCAAAGAGGGCCACCTGGACTCCAGGCTGTCTTGGCACGTCGTTGACGTAGAGTGAGAACAGAAGGGGGCCAAGGATACTACCTTGAGGGACGCCGGCTGTGATTCGTCTCTAGGAAGAGACTGAATCTCTAACACCCACGCAGGAGGTCCTCTCCGTCAGAAAGCTAGCAACCAGATGGAGGTAGCAGTCCGGGAGCTGGACTTCCCTAAGCTTGAATAATAGGCCATCATGCCATACGCTGTCGAAGGCTTTTTCAACATCTAAGAAACAGCCAACGGTCCGTTCTCTCCGACACCCGGCTTCCGGGATGTATTCCACCATTGTTATCAGTTGATGAGTGGTCGAATGCCCCACACGGAAGCCGAACTCTTCGGGGACCAGCACGTCAAAGTTGGTTAGATGCTCTCGTACACGACGCTGTACGAGGCGCTCAAAAACCTTGGACGTAGCGGAGAGTAGGCTGATAGGCCGGAGGTTGTTGGAAGCATCCTTTCCCTACTTCGGGATCACGATGACCGTCGCCTTTCGCCATTTCTTGGGAAAGTAGGATTGTCTGAGACACGCGTTGAACAAATCAGTCAAAAATTGAACTCCAGGCACGGGGAGAAGTCGTAGAGCGCTGTTCGTGACACCGTCCGGGCCTGGATCTTTCCTTGGCTGAAGTTCAGCGAGCCGATGTGAGACCTCTTCCAAAGAGATGGGTTCGGGCTCCGCCGTGATCGGAAGAGACAGAAAGTCTTCCACAGCCATCTCGACTTGTTCGTCGAAGTCGACGCAAGCCCAAGTACTCGGCCTTCTCCTCCGGGCGACCCAGGAGTCGTCCGAACGGCCCAACTATGGCGGGGATAGGAGGTCGTCGCCTCCGTCCCGTCATCGCGGTAGGTATTCTATACGGATGACTCTGCGGGTCCACATCCCCCGTTCGAGCCACAGCGAATTCCCAACAGCTACGTCGGAACGCCTTCAGACTGCCACGCAGTCGTCCGGTGAGCCGATTGTATGCTGCCTTATCGGCCGTTTCACGGGTCCTCTACCAACGTTTCCGGAAGTAATTCCTCTCGCGAGCGGCCAGGGATGCGTTGGTAGTCAGGCGTGAAACCAGCTCGCGTACGTGAAGACACGCCTATAGGCGAGATGATTGCCTCTTCGATTCCCGCTACTGCTTCGTCTAGGAGGCGAACGGAATCGAGTGGGCCCGCTGGCGGCAATCTACGGCACAGAGCCGGGCCGTAGCGGTCCCAAATGATAACCTTCTGTTTGTCAGAACGTGCATAGGCGTGCTGGGTAGCGACGTGGACCAAGATGGGGTTGTGGTCGGATGTCAGCTCCGTAAGCGAGAATACCTCGACATGACAGACAATTCCTTGGGTCACCGCAATATCCAGAACATCGGGAGCCACGTTAGATAGTGTCGGAAAGAACGTGGGTTGCGCTGGACCAAATACCATCGCCTGGTGCGATTCAACATAACTGAGCAAGCGGCTCCCGTTCGGAGTAGTCAAGCGACTATTCCAAACGCGATGCTTGCAATTCAGATCGCCGGCCAAAATTACTCTTCGGTGGGAATCGAAGATAACGTCCAGGCCGCCGACAAGGAGTTCAGCTTGAGGGAGCTTGTATGCTGAAACCACGAGGACGCCGCCAAGAGCTCCGTGGACCCCAATGGCGGTGGCCTCTAAATTAGTGCGCTGCGGCAAAACGACACGATGATGACCTATAGAGGTCCTCACAGCGATCGCCGTGCCGCCTCCTTTTCGGCAAACTCGGTCATCCCTATAGACCACGTAATTCGGCAATCGAAACCGGTTCGCCGGGGTCAGGTGGGTTTCTGTGAGAAGTACGTTGGGTTTGAACCGAGCCAGGAATTCTAGAAGGTCGGAATGCTTGGAACCTATGGAGTTAGCATTCCAGGCTACGAGTGAGAGGTCTCGTCTTAGGGCTCTGTTCATTACAAGCTTCTACCAACAGCATGAATCTCTCAGTTGGGTCAGCAGTTTCCAGGCGGCCTCGGATCGACCTGAAGGTGGATGCGACTTTCTTGAGGTCGTAGCCAGACAGAAAGTCGCGGACGAACTGTGCGTCATCGGATATGACGGACTGGGAGGTTTGCCTGGAAACTGAGGCAGCGTAAGTGCGACCAGGTGTAACGGCAGATAGGGTGTTGTTGGTGGAAGCTATAGGACCAGGAGTAGTCGAGTTTAAAGTAGCGAAAGGAAAATTACGCTGTTGTGCTTCGTCGGACTTATACCGGGAAGCAGGACTTTTCTTGGGCTGTGGGCAGGCAGGAGCTCGGGGCCGAGCATCCGGTGTGATTATCCCTTTTGTAGTGTGTTCAGTTTTGCCTGCTCGCGGATATCGCGGAGGTAGCAGTGGTGGCGAGGCTACCTCTGGTTCAGAGGTAAGACTTGGTGGTTCCGTGGAGGTGGAGGGTTGATTCTCCGGCTCCAATACCGAGATATTGGCTACAGGGCTTGTCTCTGCTACGAAAGGCGACGCGGTACGTTTTTGTGGCTTTTTAGGGGCTGGAGGTGGAGCCGGAAAAGGCGCGCGCCGTGCCGGTTGTGCTTTTGGTTGAGGCTTAGCCTGTAGTTTAGGCTGCCTCTGTGTTTGGGCTGCAAAACTGGTTGCCTCGGTTTCGGGAGGGGCCCCTGCGGCTTTTGTTTCCGCAGGAGTTCCTCCCTGTATACCGGGCAGTTACTATTATTGGCTGCATGGGCTTCGCCACAATTGATAATAGGACTTGTCTGCCACAGTGCAGGCCTACGTGGAATGTCCCAAGGAACAACGTAAACAGGCCGGGGCACTGCGACAGACTTCTGTGTGATGGCTGAACCTCTGGGACCGATGGCATTGCGCGAGCTTGCCCGGGGGGCTACTGGATTCCACCTTGACGCGAAAGCCAAACAGCCGCGTCAGGTGGAATATCTTATCTGCAGCCTTGCCCTACTCGAGGTGGAGACGGACGAGTGGGAGAGGTACTCGGATCTCTGAATTTGTGAACAGGCGGAAATTGCCTGCACCGGGTAGCCGAGTTCGCGGAGTTCCAAAAGGATCTCCTGGGGATCAGTGTGCGCGTCAAGCCCACGCAGAATTACAGACAAGGGCTTGACTCGTTTGGGGGAAAATGTATGGTTTTGCAGATTATTAGACTGCAGAAAGGCCTGGACCAAGCGGTGGTCCTCGATCCGACGGACGACAACTTTGACCGTGTCACCGCCAAGCAGCTTGAGGCCAAGTTTGTCGGCCGACAGGCCGTGGGCCGCGATCAGCCGCCTGTATAAGGCGGCGACATTGGACACCCCGTGGACGAAGAGGGGCGGCGCACGACCAACAACGGAAGCAGCCGGAGCTCTTCTCGAAGCAGTCGGAACCGCAGCCTGTTGGCCCTGAGAAGGACCGATGTCATTGGCCCGGGGTCCGAGAGGAAGCGGATTCGGTGGAATGGTTTCTCTTCGTCTCCTTAGCCGGGCGTCTACGCCGACCAACGGTCGCGAAGTCGTCCGACTCGTCCAACGGGAGAGGAGGTAATGGGTGAGGGAGAGGATCGTCCGTCTCCATCGCTCGAGGCGAATCAGGCAAGTCGCCCGCGTGGGGCAAGGCAGAGCCGAGCGACTCGGCACTCGTGCCGTCGCCCGTAGTGGGCATGCTGGCCGAGTGTGGCTGCCGGACAGAAACTGCTCTAGGCAGTCCCTGCCAGACGCCAGGGATCTTGGGTCCGGGCGAAGCCGGGTAACCCACGCGACCTCCCTGCTCACGGCGATGCGGGAGGAGCTGGGCTAACGACCAGCTTCGTTAGATACCAGTCCTTACCAAGACTGGTGTCCACTGGTCCCTTTACCCCGACGATATCCAATATCGCTTTCTAAGCTGGTGGGGGCTCGCAAGGATCGTCCGGGGCAGTGTTACCTAATAGCCGTGGGCAGGTTAGGGAAAAAGCACTGATGCGACACTCACGAATGAGCCCAGAGCAATCCTCTTCTTTCCTGGCCGGTGAGATTGTTGCCGGCGACAGATGGACCTTATAAGGGCAAACTTCTGCCAGCTGCTTCTTCTACCAGCTACTCAATTCACCGGCAGCAGCTGGCTCCTGGTTCTTCTTTCCCTGAAGAAAGCGGTGTCCTCGTCCAACGGAGAGGCAGGTGGTAGCAGCAAGAAGCTGTAGCAGCGTCCAGAGCAGAGCTGAAGAGAAGAGTCCTGTTCAGTCCAAGGTCTGGAAGCGTGAAGTGAAGTACCGGCCGGTCTGGCGTGGCGATGAAGTGTCCGCTGCACTAGTGGCTATGAGTAGGTCAGCAATATTTATAAACTTTTGGTGTCCGCACGAAGTTGTTGTCTGACACCACCAGCCAATCATAAGAAAGGAAAATTCTTATTGGTTCGTCACAACTCGAGTCCAAAGAGGACTCAATGAGAGAGACTCACCCCGCCGATTCATTGCAGTAGATGCGTGTTTCTGAATCTGGACAGACTGCGTATGCAGGCGAGGGAAATACGCACTCACCAACGACAGAAGACTCGTCTCTTCAAACAGTACGCCATGGTCGGCATTGGAGAGTGCGTGCTCCGCTATAGCAGACTTTTCCGGCTGCCTCAAACGACAGTAGCGGCTGTGTTCACTAACGCGGCCATGGACAACTGGCCGCATGAGCAAGGGACTCCATACACTCCGCACAACGAGAGCGGGTCTCTGACGTCCTTCACTGATCTCAAAAACTGCTGGATTGTCTTGGGCGGCTTGAAGATTGGTATCATGCCGCGCCGGATCAGCAACCTGCCAATACGATCAGTCACCCCATAGACATAGGGCAACACAACGAAGCCAAAACTGAGACACCGACTCCACCGGCCAGGCTTTTCTTCTCGGCCGGACTGTACGTCTCACCTCCTCGACGGAATGTCCTTGCTGGACGGGCCTGCAGCGATTGCTCGAGATGCCGCAGCTCCTCGTTGAGATACACAAGAAAGATTTTAATTACAATTCAAAGAGGACCTGTGAACCCAGGTAAAAACCCACGTTTTTGTGCGGACACAGCTAACAACGACTGAGATCTATGATAGACGACAGAGACCTGCTTGTTTTGTGTGGTGTGTACATAGTTCCTGCTCCTACAGTATATCTATATAGACATTCCAAAGCGTAGTGTCAACACCCGCATCGCCGAATACCACAGATACTGCCGTCTAGGTCAACCTTAAAATTTTTCTGTGGTGGAATATGCATTCTCCAGTGAAGGGCATACAGTCTTGTTTGCGGAGACCTAAGCCCCGTCCTAGCTCGTCGGTGTGTTGTTCGGTTGCAGAGAGAGGCAATCGAACAATCCACAGATGGCCTCCGGAGTCCTTGGAGACACGATAGAGACCTCCGATAGACACGAGGAGTACCTGGCCCTCAGTAAATGCTTATTGGAAAGAGGCCAATCAGGGAGTAGAGCGATGTGATTGTCTTCCTAATCGCATAGCGCAGGCGGCAATAACTGGAGTAACTACGAGAAGTTATAAATAAAAGCGTGTTTCAAGTTGGACTGATCGTAACTTTGTCCTTAGCGAATGTTTATAACCATAGTTCATGCTCCTCTGATGACGGCCGTCGTTGGCACGACCATAAAGTCTGGCGTTTTACTAAGTGAAAGTTTTAGTCAACCTCCTAAAGCCTGGACAATCTTAACCCTTCAGCATTCAGTGTTGCTTATAAGCAACATTATTTTCCTTCTCTATAACTACAGTAACACAGATTGTTTTTCCTTAAAACCGATTGTGTGTTTTAAGGAAAAATATGTTGTTTTAGTTGTAACGCCTAGATGGTAGACTATATGTATACTAGATCTGACTGTAAGTAGTAGATTGTATGGATGCAGATAGTAGACTATAAATATTCCACAACATAGAATAGCTGATGAAAATTGTGAATAATACCTAGTGACCCTAGTAATTTCTGTGACAGAATTAATTGATATTCAATTATTATCGGAAAAATTTCCGATTCAATAAGCAGGAAAAATTTCTACAGTGGTGTGCAACAGTGTTATTTCTGTTTTTAATTAATTATTAAAATTAAATTTTTTATTTACTGTAATTTTTAACTTTATATTTTCATATTGGCCGTTAGTTTTTAGTGTTAGTAAAATCTTATAATATTATACACTGACTTGTTACCTATAAGCAACAACGGCCACTTATGGGTGGATTATGTTTGAACTGTACAGCTGGTTTTCCACCCGCATTTGAGGTTAGGTTTGGTTGTGTTTGGAACTATGTGTTCTCCGGTTTCAGACTTTATGTGGGAGAAATAGGATTTTAGCAATTCTCAACTAGTTTTACACTGCTGACAAGACTAAAATTTTACCAAGGGATTGTCATAATAGATATAAATTATGCAAAGCTCGTGCTTTGCTTTAACAGATATACTTCATTGACAACAGCTGTACATTCTCTTCCCCTGAATAATGTCAAGCTGCTGATGAGCAGTTTATTTCATTTAAGAACAGGTAACTTATGAAATAATTATTCAAAACAAACCTCATAAGAAATTTACAAGATACAAACAAACATCAAGGTATTTATGTGAGCAGACGTTTTAGGAGTTATAGAAAATTTTTAAACAAACAAAACATGCTCTAAAATTGGATTTTGCTTCTAGAAAACATAATGTTAGCTCTTTGTAAAAATATATACTAGAAAATAAAGTTTTCAAAATTTTTTGTGATAATAGGTTTTCATTTATGCCATTAGCGATTTCTTCAAAGGATAGGGAGATAGTGAGTATAAATATCATGTACCATAACATGTATCATGTGTCATGTGTATTTTAGTCATGTACTAAAATTTGTGTATACTTATGTGATTTAGTGTGTAAGGTTTATTATGAATATTATTATTAATAGTGTTTATGTTGACTAAGTTGTATAGTAAATTATTAATAAAAAAATATATTAGAATAATATTGTTACTGTCCATGTTACTTGCTCCGTTAAAGCCCGTTGTTGCTTATAAGCAATATGAGCCTAATTGCAACATCACATTGAAAACTCCAGTTTTGAGAGTTTGCGTTCCCTAAAGGTAACATACTTTTAATAATATTCTTAATCGTTTCAGTCTTTGAAGAATAAAAAGTGAGATAAGTTATTATGTGTCCAGTTCATAATATACTACTACCTACACAAAATATGACACAACAATGCAACTACTTACACACCTTTCTTAAATTAAGAAGGATAAGTTGGCAAAAAACGTCTCAAACATATCATTTATGAAAGTGATAGTAAAACATATGACGCATTTCCGATTCAAATCAAAGTGACGAAATTTTCTGCAAGGTAGTTTAATATAATTTACTGGTATTAGTTAGTAATTAATTAATAAATTTGAAATTTCAGCGTATACTTCTGTTGAGTTTTCTATACCTGTTTGAGTAAAATTATTCTACATCACTATGAATGTATTATTTTTCACAATAAAAAAATCCAGAAAAAATAAAATTTATATAAAACTTATTAATTCTTACTGTTGTTTACAGTCCTTACTAGGATGGAAGAGAAAATAAAAAATAATTTGGAAACGGAAAACACATCTGTGCGTGATTTCCCCTCCACCATTAATGCCGCATTGAAGACAGGACAAAGGCTACTGTCTGTTTATACGGCACATTACATTTAATTTTGTCCACTTAAGGACAGATGGCGTTGTCTTTACGGCATCCGCCTTTCATTCTTTATGTTACTTTTTCACTGGAATCTACTGTATCAACAAAACTATTAAAATTCCCATTTAGTATGTTAAATACAACACATAAAAGCAAATAATTAATACTATTTCTGTAAATTTGTTTACACACCTGCTATATTAATGAACGTTATATTAAAGACAAATACGTATTTATCTTATTCTGAGAAGACTTACTTGTTTCTTACTACAATTTTTCTATTTTCAACTTTTTAAAAACCGAAACACTATCTCTTCCATTACGTCAATTAAGTGGAATTCAATTTTTAAACTCGATTCTGTTAAGGTAGGGTGAGCTCTCTTTAAAAATTATATACATACATACACACACTCACACACAAGCGCGCGCGCGCATTGTATTTTCTGAGCATTAAAAATTAGTATTTTTATGGTGATAATATTTTTATATTTTTATGGCGATATTTTAATATTATTTTTAATATTGTGATAATGTTGTTTATACAAAACGACGATATCTTTTCAGCATACGGCTTAAGTAATGATAAGTTAACTACTTATTAGTCTGCAATTGGAATGCAAAGCTAAAAGAAATAATAAAACTGGAATATACATACACATATTGTAGCATGACAGATATTCCACCAATAATTAATTCATTTAAGATCATAAAAGATAATTAAATTACATATACTCAAAGAATGTCAAATGAAATTCAATTAAACTTCAAAGGAAAACACCACAATAAAAGAAAAACAATAATTAAATAATAAAAATACAATTAAAAGGTCAAAGTAAATAAATTAAAGAAAACTCATATTAAAAAATCAGGAGATTATCCAGGAGATTAGGAGCAGGTGATAAACAAGATACCCCAAAATCAAGAAAAAAGAATAAGATTAGGAGCAGGTGATAAACAAGATACCCCAAAATCAAGAAAAAAGAATAAGATTAGGAGCAGGTGATAAACAAAATACCCCAAACACAAGAAGAAAGAAGAGTAAATTTTAATATCAGGTAATAAACAAGATACCCTGAAACCAAGAAAGAAGAGTAAAGTCAGTATCAGATAATAAAGAAGATACTCCGAACCAACCATCAGACAAGATAACACTGAGTACCTTGGGTTACCCAAGAATGAACACAAGAAGGAAGACGAGAAGAAAGGAAGAAATAGGATGGAAGAGCCACCATAAAAACCTATTATTAACTACCATTAACCCCAAACCAATTGATACCATTAAAGAAAGTATAACATCCCAAAATCTTATGAAATTGTAATTATTTATAAACAAAAGTGTTGTGTAGTATGATAAGAAGTGCACCAACTAAAGTTATTATATGATAAAAAATAAACAAATCTTCACAGTCCATTATGACTAAAGGTCTGGTCTCAGAATAATAAAACTCAAATATAAGTCAGAACCAACAGTGAAAGTGTACTAGTGTAAGTGTTTTGAAATGTAATAAACTTCAAGTTGTAGTGTATCTATAACTTAAACAATATGCTATAAAATAACTTTTATATTTTATAATTAACAAATAATGAAATATTAAAATGGAAAAATTTTCAATATTTCATTAAATAAGGTCACTGTGTTATCTCAAGACATTCGTAGGAATGACAATAACAACTAAAGTATGGGTGGAAATGTTTACTGTATAAGGGGATGATAGGTAATAGTAGTAAAATCAGAAAGGACTGGTAATAGTTTAAGTTTTAATAGAATTAAGAAGTTTAAATGGCTGATATTGTTCAAAGCCATGAACTCCATATTTTTAAAAGAGTTCTAATAGAATAAGGTTTATATGTTTAGAGTAAGTTGTATTAGTTTTATCACAGCATACATCCAAATTAAAATGTTTCAGTATGGATGCTGTATTAATTTACAAAGGAGTTAAATGTATGTTCAAAACAGTTTCAGCAAACATGTCCAACTTTATAGAATGCTGATTAATGTTAATTATTATTTTTGTAACAGTAGCATGAATTAGATGCTACACATAACAATAGTTATGTAAACAATTTTCTTTTATGTCATGTTAACTATTGAGAGTCAGAGGAGGAGTAGAATTAAATTTATTTGAAAAAACCATACAAGTAAAATACTAAACTCTACGCCAAATAATGAATTCATAAAAATTAAAATAAACCAGTTAATTCACCAATGAACCATGTAAACTGACAAGATTTAGGTAAGGTAGGTCAATTAACAACTACTGTAAATGAACCTATGATTTAAGAGAGTAATATAGAAAAATATCTTAAATTATTGAAAATTTTTGAAATGTATCATAAAATAACTATTTTTAAAGAGGAATGGGAAATTCAGAAATTATCACTAAAAGACAGTTCAAATGTTAAATTTATAAGTGATTAAGGAAAGCAAAGAATTTGTGACCATTTGAAATTTATTATAATTATATTAATAACATTTAAAATGGCAGTAAAAGTGTGGAAGGAGTTTTTTTGGGCCTAGATTTCCAAAAAGACAGAAAGTTGGTAATTTTAACAAAAATCCCAACAAATATGGACTATGACATATCAAATTAAACAGAATGAGATAAATAAACCAATTATATGGTCAATAGTTCATGAAAGCGAGCAATAAACTAAAATTATTCCATATATAATGTACTTTGAAATTATGTACATGGGAAGTGAAAATTATTTTAACAATACTTTTCCAATATTAACTTGGCAAGATATTTACTAAAGTGGAGGAAGTAAGTTAGTTCTTTGTTAACATTCAAACGGAACAGTCGATGCGGAATCGCGTTCTTAAAACAGTATAATGGAGTGTGTAGGTTAAAGCCTAAAATCAGTGGAAAACGGGAGTTACATAAATTAACACCTTTCGAGTCAAAACTAATGAAATAATCCACGAAAATAGTGAAAACGAACAATACACCACATAATACAAGTGATTTAAACCATTGAAACTACATAATATTAATAATTCACTCTACAACAGATTGACAATCCTTCATCACGAACAGACAAAGTGAACACCTCTCATAGAAAACAATTAACACCAGTGGACACTGAACACTCATCCAGAATACCTCAAACAACATACTAGACAGTATACAGAATTTCGGAGATCTTTAAAACAATTATAAAGGTGAATTTATTGTGAGATTTTCTTATGACAATATTGCGTATAACCTCATCAATTCAGCTAGCCGCCATGATGGTCCCGTGATGCACTACAACCTTTGACTGGTCTAATAGCCTGCAGCATTGGTTTGAAAATTCAAATACATTAAACATTATATATATTATTCACAATTGTTAAATATTAATTATTTAAGATTATTTCTTGTAAATGTTATACTTTCTAGGCCTGCCCTTCTCTGACTATATTATAAAATAATCGTTGAAAGAACCTTTTTTAATAATTATATAAAATTTTAACCTGTATTCACATATCGATCTATCCCTGTGACGGAGTCGAACAATTGCTCTAAATCGATTTAAAATCGATTATTATTAATAATTGTCAATAAATCAATTTATTTCAACTGTGTGAATTATAAAATTATTTCACATTTTACTTTAAGTGTTTAATTAACCACGAGACTTCCTGGAAGACGCCAAACATTAACGAAAGGTGAGATACTGGAGCAGCACTGAAAATCATTAATCGATTGCTGAAAGGAGATATTCTGATTAACTCCAGATTTTGTTAAGCTCTACCAGAAGTGCAAATTAAACCAAAAGTACCTTACAGAATTTTAAAAATTTGAATAAAACATAAAACCAGGATTAATTCTAAATTATATACACAACAAACAAACATAAAATTTTTTTTTACACAATTTTTTTTTAATAAAATTTTTTCGTTCTTTTATTTGTAACTACAGTTAAAAGGTCTTGTTACAATATTGATATACATGTACAATTAACTCCAACTTCCTCATGTTTCTTTGGTAAACTGCTAAGTGTCATGTTCTGGACGAGGCCTTTCAGTGATTCCTCCATTTTCACGTCCTAAACCTCCTAAAGCACGGAGAAGTTGGAGTTACGGAGACTGCTAATTTAAATAACAGGATTAAAAATATAAAATTAATAGTAAATAATACTTTAGATTTTTGAAACAAGTCTATATTTTTTATTATTTGTTTACAAAGTTTGACAGCTTAAACTTGTCTATTATCAGAAGTATAATGTATAAATATTAATTTATACAACCGATTCAATGGATTTTTCTTTTGAAAACTGATTTGGTAAACCCATGTTAACATTTCCTACCCTTATTAAGATAAGCAAATAAATATAGACTTATTCTAAGCATTTTCTGTTAAATTGTAATCTGTAATCATATGTAAGTTATAAGATTATTTTTAATTAACCACGCAATTTTTTGTATTTTTAATAACTTATAGATGTTGCTATGCAAGATGAAAGATAACTGCATGATATTTTACGTACGTTGATTACGCATCGCTGGATGTGATTCGAGACGCACGTTGAAGACGTTTGGCGATCATTCTGCCCGGCTTGTTCAAGGTCGGACATTGACAGTTTGTAACGTGTTCAAGAGGGGCTGTAACTACGCAATTATTCTCGAATATTCTAACACCATCAAGGCCTGCTATGTTACTACGATTCTACATAGCCGGGGAATATGGGAATCTCTTAGGGGCAGAAACGGTCTTGGGAAAATGCAGATAGACAAGATGTTATCAACCACCAGATAGTTCCCAGAAGTAAAGTGCATTATTCTGGTTTGAAGGATATGCATGATGGGACGTCTTGTAGTCATCTCGGTGTCAATAAAAAATTTGACAAAATACGGAGACGATTCTACTGTCTTAATCATCTCCTCCACAATGTAAAGGAATAGTGTCGGACCTGAAAAATATGTGCTGCAACCAAGGACTCGCAAAGCAGGAGCAGGGAAAACATGTCAGTATAACTTTGGACTGTCATTTGCTACAATTGCTGTAGCCATTTCTAGATCTTTCCCAGATAATGACGATGAATGCTGGTCCATCATGGTCATATGTGAGATTATTTTACTAAGTAGGTGAGAGGTTTTGCTATTCCAAATCAGGTTATCACTGTGACAAGGCGTTAGTTCATAACTTGTTGGCATTATGGAGTTTCGATAGAAAACTATTCCGATCAAAGGAGGAATTCTGAGTTGGGAGTTTTTAAGGAATTACGTCTCCTACTTGGTATTCGAAAGACCCCGACAAGGCCTCTCTATTGAACCTATCGATGGAATGATTGACAGGTTCACTAGGACATATGAGAGCAACCATATCATCATTCAAAATGGCGTACAGGTCATCAATACACGACGAAACAGGCAGAAAAGCTAGTGTTTGGGTAGGAGAACCGTTTTTTTGAGGACTTAGTGTTCGGCATCGTCATCCGAGACTTAGTTTTAAGAGCTGCAGAATTATTTTTTTCAATTAGATAACCAACTGCGAGAAATGAGTTGATTGATAATTAGACAATTAAAGATAGCCAGTGACAAAATGAAAACCTTGTGTGACATTTGTAGCAATAGTGTAGGTTTTGAAGAAGGAGATCAGGTTTGGTTTGACACAACAAAGCGCTGTTGTGGTCGCTACTTAAAACTTTAAGCTGGCTGGGAAGGCCCAGTCAATTTTTACTGAGATACTCGTAAATTCATTTTTTGCCATTTAGTTTCGAATCAGGTAATAGTGTAGGATTTGACAGATGATAGCATCAAACAGAATTAGTCACTCGTCATATTTTATCTCTTAGGATGAATATGTATTTTATTATTAAAACGTAAACGCTGTACTCATAGCCACAGAGTAAATCATAGCCACAGCCGCAGTAACTTCTGCATTTGCTATAAAATTTGTATGTGTTTTTGTGGCAGGCTACCTAAATCTAACAATTTATTTTCATGGAATATGTAACATATGTTTAGTATTTGGTATGTTAATAGTATTATAAGAAGTATAACAATTATTTATTGGGTTGGTATATTCAAGTCAACCATTACAAGTCTGAAATTCCAACAGTATGTAAAGAACACGTAGACTGATGGGAAGAAGGTAAGATAATTAAAGTTGGTCTTAAATTTTTTGTCAGACCTGGTACATTGAAGGTTAAGACAACGTAGCACTCAAAATTTATATAAATTTAAAAAATAATTCAGCTTTGCTGTAAGGTAATTATAAAACATATAAAGGACAGTACTTAACTGAAAATAAGATCTTTTCTTTGCCATATATTTGCAAAAATTAGAGACATTCTTATTTTAGATTTTGGTCATACATAGAAAGCTGTATACTTAAAAAGTAAGAAGGAGAACAAGAAGTGTATTTAAAAATGATTACCAGTGTGTATTTTAAAAAAAATAAATTAACTGATGTAACTGAAAACACTCTTATACTTAAGATAATAACATGCTGAAAATTAAAGGAAGGTAAAACAAGTACAAACTTTTTAATACATTTACTCCAAAAAATAGTTGGAGGTCTTAAAATTGAAATGGACTCATTTCCGAGTAAATACTGTACTAGTATTGTGTATGCCGATGACTTAAGCCGCCAGTTCTCAGTATCACTTTATTGATCAAAGCTAATTGGCAAAATACGATCTCTTTTGCACAGAGTAGAATCATATATAACACTTTCTTTTTTAAAATCAAATATTTTTCTAATATAGTTGTGCTTTTTAAGCTTAATACTTTAAAGTACCATAAACCTTTTAGTGTCTAAAGAAAGCAATTTATACTGTTAAAGATGGAGTAAACGCATAAATTAAACGTTACCAATTTATCTTAGTACCGTGCCTGTATGTGAACTACATTCTGTAAATGCAATTAATAATATTGTGTGGATTGTATGCTGAAGTGTACACCACAGACACTCAATGTGGCTTGCTGTTTCTGTTAATTGCATTCATTAATAACGCAGACACTATTAATTTATCGTGGACTAACATACTGAACAGAAGGATTTTAATGTTATACATGTTGGATAATAAATTAATAGTTGATTGCTTAGTACAGACCATAGCAAAAATTGTACAGCGCTTAGAGATTTACCATTAATAGATAAACAGAGAGTATGAACCAGTTTGGACCTTAAAGTGGTATATTCATAAATTAAGTTTATATTCTATGTTAACATTAAATTTCATATATATGGCTTTGAAGTTATACTTTTACATCTTTATCCAAAGTAAGTATACGTTAGATGAGCAATCATAAGGAAACAAAAAAAGCCAAAAACAAATTGATAACCTGAAAGTAGTTTAATTAGAAAATAAACCTCACTTACTCATATTAATTAGAAGTGTGAATACAATTATTCAGTTGGTTTGAAGTATTTAAACCAGGCAGAGCTTCCACCTTGTCAATGCTAAACTCCCAACATATAATGGCCGACGCCAACAATTAACGCCAACTTCCCAATTCGTTCTAAATAAAGTTTAATCTTAAATGTACATTTCATACTGTTCAGTTTAATGTGTACTATCTGAAAATCAGCACTGTTAATGTCACTTATTAACACATATTGTTTAACTGTTCAGTATTATGACTTAATTATGCGGGCAAAATATCAGAGTTTAAGTGTTGTGTTTAAGTTAATATCAGAGAATAAGTATCGTCATCTGTGAATGCAAATGAGTAAGTTTAAATTTTATTACACCTTTAGATAATATTAGTTTGTTCTGTATACTGAAGTTCATTTGAATTAAAAAAAGCATTTTCCAATCGTCTGATCTTTTGGCCTTCCTGTAATAACTAAAGTAAACAATAAATAATTAAATGCAAGCTATAGTGCACAAAGGCATTTTTCAGTATTTTGGGTACATGATAATAGGCCATGAAAAGCATACGCTCTTTGCGGTATAGCAAGTAATAAATATCTTAGTCCATATACCTACAATGCAGTACGTGGGCCGTTTTTACTTCTGTGTTCCCTAAGAAAGGAAAAAATCGTATTCCAGGAACTGATTCTGATTGTACTACCCTCAAAACATAAAGAAAAGTAATTTTCCGTAAAGTATGTGTGTGTGTGTCTGTGTGTGTGTGTGTGTGTGTGTGTGTGTGTGTGTGTGTGTGTGTGTGTGTGTGTGTGTGTGTGTGTGTGTGTGTGTGTGTGTGTGTGTGTGTGTGTGTGTGTGTGTGGAATGTTTTCTATGGTAAACGTTAACTGCCGAAAATGCAAACAGAATAAAATAATTTTTTTTCATGTGTGCCCGAGTTGTAGAGGACTGAAGGGCTATTGATTTTGGTGAAAATCGGTTAACTGGTGGAGGCAGTTTACCTGTAATGTTTTACGTTTTGACAAGAGTAAAGTACTTAATTTTGATAGAACAATTATCCTGAAAGGAGGTCATAATAATCCACTATAGAAAGGTATATGAAACATCTATAAATGAAAAGGGTTGTTAAGGGGGTCAGGGTAATTTTCTATAAATGAAAACGATAGTTGAAGAGAGAGGAGGTGGTTTTTGATGTGTACTACGTTATCGGCAACAAAGAAATAGTTTCTATGCAAATATTTCATTTTAATTTATCAAACTTGTCAAATATTTCAATTTGTATTTAAGTTATTTTAAATATAAATGTTAGAATGTGGAAGTCATGTATGGTCTCCATACCAATTTTTTATATGTGTACTACGTTATCGTGAACAAAGAAGTAGTTTCTATGGAAATATTTTATTTCAATTTGTCATAAATACAACTTGCTTTTAAGTAACTTGAACCGAATTTAACTAAATGATTTTAAACATCTTAGAACATGGAAGTCATGCCTGGTTCTCCATAACCATCTTTTATATGTGTACTACGTTATTGGCAACAAAGAAGTAGTTTCCATGGAAATATTTCATTTTAATTAGTGAAACATAAAACTCGATTTACAAGGTAGGGAATATTTGTTTTAGAAATTATCGAACCGAATTAGAGTAAGTGATTTTAAATATAGATAATAGAACATGGAAGTCATGTATAATATGACTCCATACCGATTTTTTAATATTGCACTGCAGTTTGTTGTACACAATAGTTATCCATATGAGGTGTGTTGTCTTCTACTCACATTTCAGGGTTGTTCTTTAATTTGTTCTTTAATTAATTTACCTTTAATCTCCCCTCTCCAATTTCCTATCTATTTTAACTATGAGTAGTTTACCATTCGCGAAATTTGTCCTCTCTAGTTATAGTAGTGCGATGAATTGGGTAAAGTCAGTACAATATGGTCTATTACTGACTTAAACCACAATCAGTCACCAGCTTTCTCGAGGATCAATCACGGTTTTATCCAGGCCAGACCTGCGAATTCACAGGGAATTACCTACAAGATGCTATTCATGTCGATAGTTATGGAGGGCTATAGAGAAGCATATCCTTTGCAGCCGCTACGTACATCAGAAGAAGTACAGGCTTTTTTGTGAAGAAGAGGGTAATGAAATCTGGTCATATAATGGTAGTCTACATTAAAATTTACAAAATAACTGCATGGTAACATTATGATTAATTATGTGCTTACCAGCTACATTTTGTAATGTTTGGTCTGTGTCTATTAACATTTCTAGAAAAGTCCCGTTATTAACGGTTTGTCAATCAAAAATTCAATTTTACATAGGAATAAAACAAACGCAGCATGTATGACTTCAGGTCACTTGACGACCTTGCCACAAAACTCCACTTTTCTCCACGTGCACATTTGAAAAACCAAATCCTATCCCCCTATTTCCTTACTGTAAACCAAGGGTCACAACAGTTTGTATTATCAGTTTATATACTGTATGTCATCCACGGGTGATAACATAACAATCTTAACGTAGTTCCTTATTAATTTTTTTTCACATGTCAAGATGCATTCATCTAAAAAATAGGTTTATTCAGGCTTCTTTACCCAACATAAATGTTGTTTTATGTTTTATTTTGTGCAGGTGCATACATGGCAAATATGTTGAATTTTGTTTTGGCAGTTATGTACCTGTGCACTATCAGCCTTGACTATAAAACGTCTTTTACATATTTCACAAACAAAGAAAATATTTTCTTGCAATAAGTAAATTTTAAATTAAAATATTTAATACCTTATGTACTGATGTGAACAAAATATACATTATTTCTCTCCCTACTTCTGCGACTAGGCAATCTATCTATTTTAGAGACACATGTTTCAGTTACAAGAAGTATCAAGAGAGTACTCATTGACAATTTCAAAGAAAAATATTGAAATTATTGGACTTGAGAGTAAATATGTACTAAGCATTAAGATAGTTATAAACAATAGTACTTTAGAACATGGGACTTGCTTTAAATATATCGGATATAAAGAAAGCTATAAGTTGGAATATGATTTTAAAAAAATAATAATAAATTTAGGAATATTTGTGGAACGATTCTTAGAAATCTTGGAAATAAAACAAGACACTCGCACAAGAAATCAATGTTATAAAAGAATTGCAGTACCCTAATTGAGAGAAATGTGGATCACAAGAGAAGGGGATTATGAAAGATTAGGAGTGCTGAAATGCACTCCCTTAGAAATACTTTAAACTCTACATTTAAAGATAGAAAAAGAAATGTGGTGCAGGAGCAAAAGTAGAAGTGAAAGATATAAATGCAATTAATTTAGTTTATAGAAAACAATGATGTGATCATTTAAAAAGAATAAGGGAAGACCGATTGCCAGAAGTGGCGCTGGATCGTCCGAAGAAGAGAAGAATGACGGAACAGATCTATATAACTATAGATGCAATATAACTATATATAACCTAGTTCTTATAGTGAAGAAGACGAAGAAAACCGAACTTTCATCTTCGGAATAATTGAAAGTTATCTCTTTGTTGGTTTATTAAACAACCGATATCTAATTCTCTCTTACTCTCATGTGCTTCATAGCTAAAAAAAATAAATCTTTACCCTGATTTCTCTACCGCTGTATTATATGCTGTTTTATTGTTACTTTATTTTCGTCAAGTCTGTTTCAGGTACTGTTGAATCGCAAATGTCACCGGATGTATTAGCCTAAAATGTACTTAACAAATTAGTCATATATTGTGAGTTGTGTGCGCGCTCAGTAAATTATATTTTAATTACTAAACAAACAACAGGAAGAAAATTATTAAAGGATTTTTAATAACAAATATTTTAGTGGCCCTCTGTTTAAACACATACTTGTTTAATGTATAATGTTAACGATAACATTTAAGTGTAACTACAAATTTTGTTGTCCGTTATTTGTAGGCCTACAGAATTATTGTTACTGCAGAAGGAACTTAAACCTTTCTTTATCAAACCATTCATAATGCTACTAAATCATTGCGATGCGTAGTACGAAAGAAATGAAAAGACTTAACAATTTTACCTGAAGACGTCAAAACGGCGGAGACACTGTTCTCGTACTTACAGATCTCTATAAAATATTGTTTCCTTTTGGGAGCAATAACGACTGATATATAGTCGTCTACGCACAGAGTCCACACTTCTGAAAGTAAGGAAATTTTTATCTTCTTGTTCGACTTGCTTGGAGGACATGAAAGATTTATTAGTTTATTTTCTAATAAGCCATTTGCCTTAAGTTAGAGACTACGTTTGTATTCAAAGTGATTTCACTTCTAAACTAAATTCTTTTTCGTTAATTTCAATGGGCCTGTACGTAATAATCGCTGTACAAAATAATGGCTAAATTATCTAATTATCTACATACAAATTAGCAAAGTTACTGAGAAAGCGGAAATGGTCTGATCTCACGATGTACACTAAGCTGGCTTTGTGCGTGGACGTGTATGTTCTAGCATGCAACGTTAAATGAGTAAACGTTTATGATCAAAAATCTTTATAATAATTGTTGGTAATGCCTCTTGATATGAATTAGAGGTGTAGCCCTACAAACAATGTACTTTATAGTTATATTGATAGTATTGATGTGCTGGAAATAAATGTTAAAGTAGGCATTGTTTTTTAAGGTTTAAATTAAATTATGAATAATAACTTATAGAAATCAATTTCAAAAAAGTTTAGAAATTCCAACGGCAAGAAATAATTTTACGTTAAATATTATTTCCACATGTCACAAAAATCAGTTTGGTAATGCATTACCAAAGTGGTCATTTATCGTTGAGGCAATTTATTAGCACCTCATGGTTTAACAAATTTATATGTGAGTAAATTTATGTTTTAAACTTACCGGAATGTTAATGTTAAGAATTTAATGCCAGTGCTTTGTGGTACTGCATTCGCTATGCTAACATTTTATATAAAGTTGTACACGTTGTAAATGGTGTGTGTGTGTGTGTGTGTGTGTGTGTGTGTGTGTGTGTGTGTGTGTGTAGACATATATAAAAGTGTGATGTGTGATTTTACATACCATTAAAAAATCACTTCTTGCTTTTATTTTCTAACATTTTATTTATATTTAAGGTAGTAAGTTTAGAGATTTAATAGTGATTTGTTCATTTGAAGTCTGTGTCTACCAAGGTTGACTACACTGTACACAAAAATGTTTTCATAATTGTGCATGTACTCAATAAAAGTTGACTTTTATAAATATCAAGTTTTAGCATGTGTTAGTTTTTTGCTGAAAGGCTACTGTGTCAAAATGTTTTGGATATTAGGTATTTCAAAATTTTAAACTTAATACAGTATTACAGTTTAATTTGCTATTATTAGACTGAAATGTAAATTACTTTTTATCGAACTGGTTAATTTAGATTTTCTATAAAATAGCAATATTTTCAAGAAAGTGTAAAACAAATGTATCTTATACTAGTAACGTGGAACGTAGTAAATGTAGGTCACAGTAAAGGATGCAGCATGATCGTTTCATAACCTCTTTAAACCTGTTTTTCATGCAAGCGTCAAATTTTATTTGAATAAACTCTATCGTTCAAGATATGTTACAAAATTAGGGTCAACTCAAAAACAGAAAAAATTGCAAATGTTTTTCATCTAACCATCTGGAGTACATCGGAATCATCATCATTGTTAAATATCTTTCAATCATGTTAGTTTATAGCTTAAAATTCGATATTTAAAATGTATTTTTAGTATAATTGTGTAAGTTTCGGCCTTCCATCTCTACGGCATAAACCGGGTCTGTGCCGGAGCACGGTGATAGATGGAGAGGGTTTAAGCTTGCCATAGGTGTGCCTCGTGCCGCCTTTTGTGAGTGCTTCTTCGTTTTCTGCTCTTCCGTGACTTAGTATTGCAAATCGGAGACTTTTCCTGGGCCTGTTTGTGGGCGAGAAATTCCTGCTTCCCAAAGAAAGTTCACTTAAGACTCCCCCATTCCGCTGTTGTGAGTCTTTTCAAAATACAGAGTCCACAAAATTAACATCTATCTATCACTTAAAAAATACAGTCAAATGAGTTTCTAATTCCTGAAAGCACTAGATCGCTATTTAAGGTAAAAAGCAGGCAACAGCCAGTTATCGGGTTCCCCTAGATGTTTCCTAGATGTGGGAAAGGCCTTTGACCCTGTCTGGCACGACGGGCTCTTATTCAATATCGGTAAATTCCAGCTCCCAGACTGCTGTATTTGTTTGACTTCTAGCTTTCTGATGGAGAGGACCTTCTGCTTGAGAATAGACGACCACGTATTACAGCCGGGGTGCCTTAGGATATCGTCTTAGGAACCTGTTTCCTGTTTCTCCTGTTTCCCGTCTACGTCAACAACATACCAGAAAAACAGAGAGGTGTGTATTGCCAAGGGGGACGCTAACTGTGCGATCGGACGACTTTAGTGCGTACCAATGTGTTTGTGGTCTGGACGAAAAACTGGAAAGTTGCCGTCAACGAGACCATGTGCTCCGCGGTCTACAAACACTGGAAGGAACCGCAAGGAGGAATGAGAATCGGCAGGACGCACCTGCCCTCAAAGTTAAGTACCTCGGTAAGAGTTAAATACCTTCGTTACCCCGAAGAGAAATTTAGTCCCTCGGTGTCCACCACGATCGTTTTTCACCTGGCGTACCCGTGTCTAGACGGTAAAAACTATAGCGTCAGCACGTCTGGGATTTCTGTTTCCAATAATTGCCAACAAGACTATGATCTGTAAGCTAGGTAAGTTGATCGTCAATGCGTATCTGTTGCTGATCATCACCTATGCTGCCCCATTTGGGAATAACTTGCCTCTGTTTATAAAGAAGGTGGAAATCGTTTTTGATAAGAGGATTCGGCCAGCGGTCAAAGTCCCCCGTGCGTCGGTTTCCTTCTCGTCTGTTGATAAGTAAACTCGATGTCCGCTTCTTGGAAGACACCGTGGGGCGCCTTGCACGTAAATTTTTCATTGAAGCGGTAAGGATCTATAAAAATCCTCTCATAACCGGCCTTGGCAGATACTGTGTATGACCCGGCGAATAGTGTAAACGGCCTCGGCACATACTGTACTAGTGCAACCTAGTACGGCTCCAACAAAAATAATATTTATTTCTGGACAGGATTACATGGCAAGAGGTCCTTCCGGAACATGTAATCCCAGGGGACGTTTCAAAGTCCCACTTCCCCTCAGCTCTCATGGACTGATGGACTGTCTTCGATTCATTGCAGCGGAACGACGTTTGAAGATATCACCGGACTCACGATGCAGCTAAGGGTGGTAATCACTCATCGAGGACAGGATCTTGGTTTTCTCAAAGTGAACGCGTTAGCGAGTTCATGCTTGGCCACTGCAGACTTTTCCAGCTGCCTCAGACGACAGTAGCTGCTGTGGTCACCTATGCGGTTGCGGATTCTGTGCTTCTTGGTACTGATGTACACCTCCTCACAGAGAAAGTCATAAGTAGACGCCGCACGAAGGAAGCTGATCTCTTGTGTCTTGCACCAGTCTCATTATTTGATGTATTTTCCTGGTCGGCTTGAAGATGGTCCTCACGCCCCGCCGACTCAGCATACTACCGATGTTGTCCTTAACCCTAGATATATAGGTTAACACCGAGAACTAGAAGCCGACAGTCTCCTGTGACACCGACTCCGCCGGCCTGGCAGATGTTCTCGGCCGGCTGCACGTCTCACTTCCCCTACGAAATAGGCATTCACCTGCAGCGCCTGTTTGGTTCACAGATCCTTGTAGCCCGGCCTACCTAAATCTTCGAAACTGCCCTCTTTAGCCTCGAATGTTGATTGGACAGCTTGTGCAGGTATCTGGCGGTGTGCGTCGGCTTCCTGTTCACTTTGTGTCCCTTGATCTTCCTTCGCGGTGAACTGGATCCGATGGCGGTGAGTAGTATATGTCTGTATGCGCCAGGACACCCGAAAACATGCATGTATGCGCTAGGACACCCTAACCCGGAAGTATGCGCTGGGACACCCGAAAACATGTATGTATGCGCTAGGACAGGACAATCGTGTCCTAGGTCATACTTAGTATGTTCTGGGGACAATCGTGTCCTAGGACATATTTTGTATGCGCTGGGACAATCTTGTCTGTAAACTGTTTTTTTCCTTTTTATAGTGTAGATAGTGTCGTCTATTACATTTTATATGTAACGATTGTCATTCTATAGTAAACCGTGACCTTGAAACACACTGACCTAGTAAAAATGTAAATATAAACAGACGGCGTTTGTTGACACGCGTAAACGTTGATGTACACATAAACATTCCGAGTTCGTTGACGTGGACGTGTAAACTGTTTTTTCCTTTTTACAGTGTAGATAGCGTCGTCTGTACCCTAAATATATTACATTTTATATGTAACGATTGTCATGGTATACAGATAAGATATGAATTAGCTTAGTCGGTAACGTGCAACTGTGTTATTCTAATAATAGATTATATGTAAGGTAAGTATCAATTGTTCAATCCCTAGTTAATTCATACTTTTTTATTTTTTAAATATATTTATTCATTATTTATACTTTTTTATTTTCACGTTTTAACATGAATTTGTTTTTAGATATGTTAACCGATAATAACGTTTATAATACACGTTAGCAGTTGGTTTATTAGTGTTCCAACGTGAATTCTGAAAGTAACATTCTAGTTAATAACATGTCGGTAGTTAAAAATTTACTATATATAGTAATTGTTCAAATATTACTAATAAATTCGTTAGCCGATAATACAGCACAGATTGAAGTAGATAAAGTTAAGCAATATTTATATGAATATGGTTATCTTCAAACAGATGATGAATCTTCGTTGCAAACGGTAAATGAATCAGATATTACTAATGCGTTACTTATATTTCAAGAATACTATAAATTACCTAGTGATGGTAAATTAAATAATGAAACTATAAATTTAATGTTAAAACCTAGATGCGGTAATAGTGATATTATTTTTGGTTATCGAGTATTCAGTTTTAAATGGAACAAGCCTGAAGTAACATGGCATTATTATTTAACGAATCAAGAGGTGTTAGAATTGACTAAACAAGATTTTGCAGTATGGGAAGAAAAGTCTGGTATACGTTTTAAACATGATAGAGTAAATACAGATATATTAATTTCTAATAAACGATTGAAACATATGATGCAAAAAGAATCGTGGCAATGTACGAGAACGTTTGACGGTAAAGGTGGAACATTAGCACATTCATATTTTCCTGATTATAATAATTCAAGGCGAGAAATTCATGTTGATGAAGATGAAAAGTGGTCATATTCGACTGATAACGTTGTTCCTCTTGGCCACACAAGTTTGTATGCAACGTTAATACATGAAATCCGTCATGTTATAGGTTTATCACATTCAGATGTATCAGATTCTGTAATGTATGCTTATTACAACGGTAAAATAAAGTTAGGTGATGATGATGTTTTAGCCATTCAAAATTTATATGGTAAGGCAGGAAGCACTTTTATATCATCTTTCATACCGATGTCACCATCTTATTCAGTACCAAAAATAGAAGACGAGCATCCTATAGATACAAATAAAATCGATCTTTGTAATTTTAAAAATATTAATTTATTTTTAATTGCTGATAAACGATTATATATATTATATAAAAAATGGTTGTGGATATTAAATCCGGCAGAAATGATATATACCAAACCGCTCATAATAGAACATTGGTTAACATTTCTTCCAAAAAACTTCACAAAACTTTTAGCTGTATATCAACGACCATCTGGTGAGATAGTTATGTTTATAGATTCTTTGGTATTCATGTTCGATTTAATGAGTCTTAAATTAAGTCATGGTTATCCGAGGCATATCCAATCTTTATTTAACATACAACCGGATAATTTACATGCGGTATTCAACAGTTATACAGGTAAAACTTATATATTTCATGATGATAATTATTATAGAGAAGTCAATGAATGTACGTTCACTACTAAATCATGGGGTTATATATCTGAAACATTTCCTGGAATACCGCCTAAAATCAATTCATCATTTAGATTTTCTGATGGTATTTTATACTTTTTTAAGAACAATACTGTGTTTGTCTTTAATGAATATACGGGCGAGTTAGTTAGAACAGAAAAAAATAAACTATCGATATTCGGATTGAAATGATGATGTACTATACAAATTAAAAGAATTAATATTACAATTGATAATTCAAAAGAAAGACCAATCGATATCAAATAATAATCGATAGTAATGTTGATGAAGAAGAATAAAAGTTCAGTTTCCAAGAGCATAATGATTTGAACGTATAGTTGTGAAGAATACGTGAAGCCGTTAATATGGAGAAAGGAAATATTCATGCTTTCAATTGGTGTATATATTGCATAGAATCTACTGATTCAACGTTTAATGAAATATGTTATTTTGTAAATAATGAATTTTCTGAAGCCAATGTTACTATAATTGAAAATGAACAAATTATCAAGATACAATCCCCAACGATTTGCTGCTATGACGATATATTACAAAGGTTAGAAAAATATCGAAACCAATTAATAATCGATATTGATTTTGAAGAAGAATACAAAACTCCCCGTTGGAAGTAGTTAGTTAGTAGAGCCTCAAAAAGTTGGACGCAATGTCAAAAATGGCGAAGTTGTGCGAAAAATTGAACCCCTGTAAGTTATTGCAAGATTTTTTTGAAGAAGCAGGATTTATTTTTAATGGTGATTTAGACAGTATTGTGTGTCGTGAGTGTGGATTTAAAACAAGAGGATCTTTATCTATTTCGCATATTCAATTTATGCACAAACTTTTTAATTCAGAATGTAAAATGGTATGTTATAAATATGATAAATATAATAATTATGCACTATACAGTATATTATTACATATTGATGATATAATGAATGCGGAAAAATGTATATCAGAAACTGAAGAAATCATGAAGTTAACATTTTGCTGTTGGCCTAAACGTTTACCACGAGTTGATAATTTAGTACCGGCAGGTTTTTTGTATACTGGTGTGGACGACGATGTAATGTGTATAGACTCTAAAGTTATAATTCACGATTGGCAAGACACAGACGATCCATGGTTTGAACACGCTAAGGCATCTCCAAATTGTTTACTTGTTAAATTACACGGAGTCATAAAAGATGGTTTCATTAAGTGACAAAAGTGGAAAGTGTATTGAAGACGTTTTTAAAAATCAAAGATTTGTTGATGATTCGGATAATATTGTTTGTTCTAAATGTGGTTTTAAAACTACATGTTTTAATACTATTACGCATATTCAATTTATGCACAAACTTTTGTATCCGACATGTAAAACTGTGCGTTATATATCTTATAAACATGAAAACTATATCAGATCAAAAAAGTGTGTTGCTAATTTTGTTAATATATTAAAGTGAAAATAAAATTTATAAAAAACAGAGTTGATGTGTTTTTGTTAGATATTTGTTTAACCTTATTACATTTTATATGTAACGATTGTCATTCTATAGTAAACACACTGACCTAGTAAAAAATGTAAATATAAACAGACGGGCCGTGCAACTGTGTTATTCTAATAATAGATTATATGTAAGGTAAGTATCAATTGTTCAATCCCTAGTTAATTCATACTTTTTTTATTTTTAAATAAATAATTACATTAATAAATAATTAATTACATTATTTATACTTTTTTATTTTCACGTTTTCACATGAATTTGTTTTTAGATAATGTTAGCCGATAATAACGTTTATATAATACACGTTAGCAATTGGTTTATTAGTGTTCCAACGTGAATTCTGAAAGTAACATCCTAGTTAATAACATGTCGGTAGTTAAAAATTTACTAACGAAACCGTCATTTATGAAGAGTACAGCAGATAACTCCATTGAACCTTTTGTAATCAATGTAAACATGACCTCAAGATTAACACTGACCTATTAAAAACATGTAAACATATACAGACGGCGTTTTTTTGTTGACACGTATACGTTCTTGTGATAACGTTGTAATCAACGTGAACATGACCCTCGAAATACACTGACCTATAGCGTCGTCTTAAAAAATACTTCAACTGTGATAGTTCAGTGAAAATGAAGAATTTAACACTGCAAGATGTCTTATCTCATCCTATGTTTGAAAGATTCATCATGAATAAAACAAAAGTAGAGATTGAATTTATGCGAGATACATTGTTGGTACTTCTAAAGTATCGTAAAGTGTTGGAATTTTGTAATTCAGACGGATTGAAAGAGATTACACCGGAACGTAGAGGACAAAGCGGTGAGGCGTTTATACATTTTCTTGAATGTCCATGGGCACATGAATCTACTGTGGATGGACCAGACACATGTGTTTGTTGTTACGTGTCTACACATTGTGGTGATATCATCAAGTTTCTCGATGAACGATTCAAGTGACTTTTATATAACGGTAAGTACTTCAAGACACTATTGCATATTAGAATTTTTGTGTAATTAAATATATAGAATGTATAAAAAATAAAATGAGAATGTTACAGATCTTTAAAATGACAATAAATCATTTTTTTGTTGTTCAGGTATTAAAAACATACACATACATAAAAATATGTTACAGATCATTTTTATTATTCGGATACTTAACAAAACAGTTTACAATATAATACATGTACATAAAAAGATTAAAAAAAAAAAAAATATGTTACATATCAATTAACATGTGATAGCAAGGGATTGATTTTTACTAGATAGGTAAACTCACTATATTTACAAAATAAAATGTTATTGTGTTTTAAAAACTTGTTTTATCATTACGCTAATAAATATTTTATTATTCGGGTACTTGACAAACAGTTTTACAATATAATAAACGTTAATTCAGGTATTAAAAATACATGTACATAAATAGATTCTAAAAAAATATGTTACATATTAATTAACATGTGATAGCAAGAGATTGATTTTTACCAGATAGGTAAACTCACTTTTATTTACAAAATAAAATATTATTGTGTTTTAAAAAACTTGTTTTTATCATTACGCTAATGAATATTTTATTATTCCGATACTTAACAAACTCAGTTTACAATGTTAATTCAGGTATTAAAAAAACATGTACGTAAAAAGATTCTAAAAAAAAATATGTTACATATTAATTAACATGTGATAGCAAAAGATTGATTTTTACCAGATAGGTAAACTCACTTTTATTTACAAAATAAAATGTTATTTTGTTTTAAAAACTTGTTTTATCATTACGCTAATGAATAATACCGGTACGGTAGTGTATCTACTTTATTATCACAAAGGATTCTTTTATTGCCTAAATTACTTAAAGCTAATTTGTTACACATAATTGTTTCAACTAAATGTTTTTTTGATCGGAATAATTTCATCATTCTATAATTATTTATAGTTTCAGAATAGACGCACTTATTGAATTCTTCAAAGCTTATATGTTTGCTGATAACGTTTTTTTAATTCCTTTTGCTCTTTTTTAACTTTGTTATCTACCGTTTTTAATGTATATAATTTAGAGCGTAAGCCGATAAATTCTTTAATTGGTACACCCGAACATTCATCTTTAAATTTACCGATAATTTTTTTATTTTCAATTGAATAGCAGGGATGATATGATCTGACGTATCAAAGTGTGTAACTAAATCCGGTTCTAATATATCTTTATAAAAATCTACAATACAATAATACAATAAGTTAAATATTTAATTGGGTTAGTTACATCAAACGTTTCTGGAATATATTTATTATTAGCAACAGATTCTTTTTTTATGCAAACACTCAACCCCCCCTTACCCCATTTTCACATAGGAGGTACATTTCAGTAATCAGTTAATAATTCTAGTTTAATTTTTGTATAACTTAACATCGTATCAAAAGCAAAACCTGGTACACACACCTGGTAAAGTAGTGTGCACAGTCTAGTTTATAAGATTGCATACAAAGAGATCTAAAATTTTCAAAAATATCACATAATATTAAAACATAAATTTTTAAATATAGATCGCTATACTCTCCAAGTGTTTGTATATTAAAATGATTCCAAACTTTACAAGCATGTTCATAATCAGCATTTCCAATTTCTGAATCATTTAGTGAACTATAAAAACATTCTTTTGGTAATAATCTACATTCTTCCAATTTTTTCTAGGAATTCGTATATTCATAAGCACCTTTCCTGGTAACTAGTGGCATACTGTTTGCAGAAAAAAATTTTTCAGTATAAAAAAATTTATCCTTAGGCAGATTATTACTGAGCTCAGCCAACGGATAATTCATAAAACGAAAGTGTCAATAAATCTAATACTAAAACCCGAACGTGTTTTTTTTTGCAAAAGAAATATACTTTTCTCTAGTATTAGGAATTACATGAATATTTTTTATATCATAACCCAATTGACGCACTATAAAATGCGAATCATAATTAGAACTACCATGTATGGAAACAGGTACAAATTGCTGTTGTTGTCGTTTCAAGTTACACGTATTACATAATGTTGAACGAAATTTACCAGTTAAATGACAATGATCTCGAACTTTGGGATATAATAATGTAAATTCCTTGTTACACATCTCGCAATGTGTGACCGATTTAAATTTCATTTTATCATCTCGAGTCATATGTAACGGAATATTTTGTTTAATAAGTGAACCGATTAAATTAATTTTTTCAACTAAAAATATCATAAATTTTTTCGCAGCATTTTTACCACGATATAAGTACGGTTCCGAAGGCAATTGGTTTCTAATACTTTCAGGGATATTGCTATCTATAACAAAATATACTCAAAAACTCATTGGAATATGAAATTCATTAATTGCAGTAAATTTGTTTTCGGGGTTGGGCAAACAAGTACTAACAGGTTTCAAAATACATTCGAAATCTGCGTATACTACAATAGGAACTCTATATTGATAATGAAATTTATTAAATTGTAATATGTTGTTATCAGTGGTTGGTAATACTATTTTTACGGGCGAATACTTTCCGCAATATCTATTATGAATTTTCAATTGTTTTGACTTTTTAGTAAAAAACGACAAACAACGTTTACATATTTCAATTTTTTCTGTATGTTTTGTTAACTGTGATCTTATTAACTGGGAAAAATTCTTTATATAACAATAATGATAATTAGCATTATTCGACATATTTAATACTAAAAGGTCAAAATGAATATTCTTTTCTTCCTTACACACTTTAAGAGGAAAAATTGATTTCTTTTCATCAATAGAATAAATGTTAATAGAAACATTATTTTTTTCGAAACGAGAAATTTGGTTTAAAGGTGTAGGAAAGTCTAATGTGTTATTAATGTGTTAATATTGTTGTGTTATATTAATATTTTAGTAATAATAATTTGTTAATATTAATAAAAGTTTTTGCGTTAGAGTCTGATGTTTCTTTCGAATATTTTTTCTTATTTTTTTAATTTCATTGATGAGCTTCTCTTGCTTGTCAAGGGAACGTGACTTCTTCGATGACATATTGATAAGTAATAAAAAAAAATTTCGATTACAAATTAGTAATATAGATACCAAAATCAAAACGATAACGACCGCCACAATTCATACCACATTCTTTATCTATAACAAAAAAAACCCTTTTTACGTCTTGTCCATGCTTTAGAACAAAATTCTTTAAACATTTCAAATGGTATATCAGTATTAACATGATCTCTGTATATAAGTTTTAAATTTAGTTCGTCTTGTTCAAAAATAATTATTAAATTCGCGTTATCACGAATTAAGTGTTTCGGAATTCGAACATACGTTTGACATATATAAATAACATTATTATTTTTATGTCTACATATTGTAAAATGATTTCTTATATTACCTTGTTGTTCACATCCTACATCATCAAATATAATAACTGAATTTTGTTCAGTATCATCAGGATGAATGGCTTGATCATTTTCTGAAAATGTATAGTATTTTATTGTTGGTATACCTGATAAAACAGTTTCTAAAATTTTGTACTTTGACTGATACAACGATTTTGAAAAAACATAAACGTTCTCAAAACATAAACCATTAGGACTGAACAAAAGATTAAGCATTAGGTTTGTTTTCCAGTATTACTTGGCCCAATGATAAGAGACCTGACATTATTTGGTAACAACTCGCTATGGACTCTTTCTTTTGTCTCCATAGATTTATCAAAATTACAAATACGTATTTTTTTTGTTTTCTGTACTATTTTCATGATTGAAAAAAAATAATTCAAATGATTTGGTTTTTATCAATCCAACTCTTATGCGACTTATCGTATCCTAACCACTGAACAAGTAATTTATTACCTTCACGTTTTAATATTTTTTCAATTAAAAATATATTTTCGTATTTTGTTTTACTAATTTCTTGTTCGTAAAATCCGCCATCTAATACGGTTCCTGAATCATTTTTTAAAGTATATGTTCTAGGTACTGTTTGTTTAATATTATGAATTGTAAATATTTCATTTGTCCAATATCGTAAATAACCCTTGGTAAAAATTTGTTTGTATTTATTAATTCTCACTCTATCCCCAACTTTTTATTTTGCAGGTTTCTTATTAACAGGTATTCGTTTTTTATTTATTTGTGTTAATACCCTTTTCTCATTATTTATATTAACATTTTTAGGTTTCATACTTATAGTTCTATGTACAGTATTATTATATTTTTTCAATAACTGAGGAAGTACTTCGATCCATGTATACTTTCCACTGGTAGTAAACCACTTCCACATATGGTTTTTTAAAGTACGATTAAAACGTTCAATAATAGAGGCTTTTTTATCTGAATAAGTCGAATAATGATTTATATTATAATGATTAAATAATTGCTGAATCGGTAAATTGTAAAATTCTTTTGCTTTATCAGTTTGCAAATGTTTCATTTTGTTTACATGTAATATAGTGTACCCCTCTTTCCTTTCATGTCTTTTATGAGTATAAAACAACTTATTTCATTTTAATATTTTTTTTTGAAAGAGAAGCCACAAGTCAATTAGGACTAGGCTGGAGCCTAGAGAAGCAAAAATTGTGCCGGGTCCAGTATGACGGGACTTGCAATGAAACTCAGCTGTAATGTAACAATAACAAGTTTATTGTATGCCTAGAATTCATACATGCAGGCCAACTCTATGACATAATTATCCCCCCCATGAATCATAAATATCACGAATAATTTAATCCCACCTTTAACAGTATTAAAGAAAAACAACATGTGTATAGCATAACAAGTGTGTATAAATTCAGTAAATATATATATAAATATAATAGCATAACAAGTGTGTATAAATTCAGTAAATATATGTATATATAAATATAAAGTTCTCCCCCATCTTGTGGCTAGCTAGACACGGACAAACATAACACACACAGAAACATAAGGCACACAAACTCACAATTACATCAATTCTAACACGAATGCCCCTGGAATGCACCCGCCTAGCAGGCAGTGTGGCTATAATACTCATAACCCAGCAGTGATAAAATATTCGCCCATCAACAACCCGTTTTTGTAGAATTACATAAAAGCCAGAACCCCAGAAAGGATGATAAAAACTCATAACGCATAAATAAACCCGGACCACCCATTTGTATAGCATTCCACTGATCAATGACCCATCATGAGCGTATGAACCTTAAGTTCCTTTCACAGCATTAAATAAGAATTTACAGAACTACATCACCTGATTTCAAACAGTTGTTATACAATTCTAAACGGTTACTTTACTTCACAAATTCCGAAGGACTTAAAAATCAATATGTCCTTTCACAATCAGAAATTATTCACTCGAGGCTTTACAATTTCAGAAAAATTTAGACAATATATGTTTTACAAAAAAATAATGAGTATATGTTTAATAGTTAAAGAAAATTAAACAGCAGATACTACAAGTGAAAGTTAATCAATATGTGTTTTGCCAGTTAAGAAAGACAATCAGTATAGCCCTTTGTAAGGAGCAAAATCAACTAATATATGTCCAGAAGAAAAAACAAATTATTTTCTATTAACCCCGAATGGCTATATAAGTATAATTAAAATGAAAAAGTACAATAAGGCGGTTGTGCCCTAGCAGCTGTGGCAGCGCGCCAGCATGTGGTTGACAAAGTTTGACAGGCCTCCAACCTGCCTGAGGTTGCACCAACATGTGTCAGAGAAAAACTAAGTCCCCTTTTAAACCCCAGAAAACGGCCAAAAAAAACACAGGAAACCCCCAGCCCTTAAATGTTAAACCCATAGTGAAGTTAATATTTATTCATTCCTGTTCCAGCCGGAACAGAGCTACTAACCTGTTCTATAAATTTTGTAAAGAGTTAAATGATAATGAGATGCAAACTGTAAAATGGCCAAGTGTAAAAAATATCTGGCACGCTCCCCCAGTGCAGCACACAATTACAAGCAGTGCACTTAGTGTTATGTAAATCAGTTATAAAAAAAAGTGTTCTTGAATTTAACTTATAATGTTCAGAGTTATGATCAGCTGCTCCCCTTTCTAGCAGACAGTCTGGACACGTGGTCACATGGCTTCAAAGATATTTAATGTAAAACAGGCGCACTGCCGGCCCGGCCCCAAAAAGGAAAATAAAAGTGTGAATATCACCTTAGTACTGCTGGCAAGTGCTACATCGAGAACCAGTCACCAGCTCCCTCTTCGGACAGGATCTTGTTTAATGGTCCATGACTGATGCAGGTGTACGGCTATCAGCAAGGCCAAATCTCCGGCTTAATTCAAGAACCCTGTTAATTCATATAAATTAGAGAAATGTTCACCAAAAATATACACCCGAGTTCAGGTAATTAACCTCAGAACGGGCCTCCAACTAACTCTCAATAAATGCACAAGTTTCATTAATAAAGTTTTTGCAACCAGCTTAAAGGGTAGAAAATCAGCCATGGAATAAGTAAATTTGAATAATGAACAGACTTTATTAAACGTGGCGTAATATAAAAGTCATAAGCTCACTGGCTACATGCCTCGACAGAACTTTGCAGGTTAAACAGCCACGTGGTGAGCGATAATCATGATTGGACCAAAAAAATTCAACTGCAAGGCACTCACAGCATTAAGAATGTTTTAACATTAATTAAATTTCATCCATGGAAGTTCTCACAATTAATTCTCTACTGGGAAGTTAATTAACAAGCTCCCCGACAGTCTGCTGCATGAATTGACACAGTTCACGACCTGACTACGCACTGCCTTTTAGCCATTAATTTTTTAATGTAGTACACTTTTATCATGACAATGACAATTGCAATACCTCTCACACTATTCTAGTAATAATAAACGGAACATGAGCTATATACTGAACATTAAGTAATTTACTGAACAATGAGTTTTCTCTTAATATAAAACTTGTCGGGTCGCACACACATAATTACGTATTTTATACGGTTGCATACACCTTGTTATTAATTATCCATATATATAATTACTTGTAAAGACATAAGATAATGCACTTCTTACCGGGAGTCGTTTATGCTTCAGCCAGCCATGTAGAAACAGAAACTACGCCGTAATTGTTCGAAGAGAGAGACGGACCGTTGTATCTCGCAGCGGGGCAGTGAGTCGTCTGCCGTTAGCAGCAGAGAAAATGCTCCCCTTTCTACGAGTTGCGCGCGCAACCGTCCACGCCGGACAAAGGTCGCTTGCATTCGCTCTATTTTACAATTAGACAAAAACTTTTCTAAAACTTTTTCAACGGCCGGATTTACACCGGCACAATAGGTCTTAGAGCTTTTACAATTTCGTGTGAGGTTTTTGATTTTAACGGAACTGCAAATGCAAATTTAATAAAACAATTTATCACTGTTAGTATATATTTATAACCTTTATTAACTTTGAAAAAGAAATCATTTCTACAAGGTCAGCTTGATACAAATCGTGAATACCTTTCAGTTCGACATTGCGTGTAGGAAAATTCCTTCTCGCTTGTTTATGCAATTCAGTACTTATCGCCTGTCTGATGCTCATTATTCAAAGTACAACAACTAATTAAAAACTGTTTACATCTATGACCTTAGTTATCAGAGATTACTTTGTATCAAAGTACAACAACTAAAAAGGTTATCGGTATCCTATATTTAGGTAAAGACGAGTTGCACGGCCGTCTGTTTATATTTACATTTTTACTAGGTCAGTGTGTTTCAAGGTCACGGTTTACTATAGAATGATAATCGTTACATATAAAATGTAATATATTTAGGTAAAGACGACGCTATCTACACTGTAAAAAGGGAAAAAACAGTTTACAGAAAAGATTGTCCTTACAGACAAGATTGTCCCAGCGCATACAAAATATGTCCTAGGAGACGATTGTCCCCAGAACATACTAAGCATAACCTAGGACACGATTGTCCTGTCCTAGCGCATACATACATGTTTTCGGGTGTCCCAGCGCATACTTCCGGGTTAGGGTGTCCTAGCGCATACATGCATGTTTTCGGGTGTCCTGGCGCATACAGACATATACTACCGCGGTGGGCCCTAGAAGGATCTATTTTCTCATCAAACCGATAACATTCAACAGATAAAATAAAAAAACATAGACATTTTTATTTAAAAAATTTTTTATAATATTCCTCAAATATAAAAGTAGCATGCCTCTAATAATTTTGTTTGAAGTACAATTAGCTAAATGCTTAAACTTTTAAGTGAACTTATATATAACCGGGTTTATAGTTTATCCATTAGTTTTATTAGTAATTTTAGCATATTACTACACAAATATTAATAATCTATTTAGTCGTATCGTAGAAATATGATTGCTAAGGAAGATACTACTCTACCATTTCTAGAAAAACTATGCTACAAGGTCAGCTCCTCTTGTTTTTCGTCATAGGAATCAAAACGCGTCTAATTAACACAAAATAATTTACTTTATTGTAAAACTATTTTACATTAATTCAATTAATATGACGCTTTTACGAATTTTATGCCAAAACTTTTAAACAGTCTAGGGACATTTGTGTCCTATTGTTGTTAATTAACTTTTAACAAAGCTTGGTCGTGATATAGTGGATAGTTCGTTAGTTTACTAACAAATTCAGGACTTTTTGGACCTCTAGAAAAAATATTACAGACTTTAGTCCATAAACCAATAAAATCCAGTAATTGATATGATGTCCTGTTTAGACACTTGTACCCATCGTATAAATGTAGGTTCCCAATAAACTTGTAAGAAAATGTAGGTACACTCTCAGGATGGATATACTCTTACAGGGCTCTTACTTTTGGCTCAAGCGCTAAGAATAAAGAATTTTAATTTTAATTCACAAATTTATATTAAAGTGCGATTTGAGAAATTTTAAAGGGTAGAGTTTAGTTTAGTTAATTGTAAGGTTTCAGTAATTTATTCTATGTTTTAGACGTCATTCACTGTCTTGGGTTAACAAAAACGTCTTGATTTTAAACTCTTTGAATAGTTCAGTTGAATCAATAATTGTTATTTAGTATCAAAAATTATATCTATAATCGTGAGAAATTTATATTTGCCAAAAAATTGTGTACCTGACTATCAAAAATCAAAATTTTTGATTTATCTGACACTTGAGATAAGTGATATTAAAGTAAAGAATAGCAATCTCATTTTTCTACCTTTGTAATAAAACTATAGGCTATTAGTCATAAACAACTTTTCTTAGCATAAGTTTTCGTTCAAAAAAGACGTCGTATCGTATATGTTGACCATTTTTTAAAACATATGTATGGTTCTCCATACCGACATTTTAAAACATAATGGTGGATTTAGTTATTGTGACCTATGGACTTCTCGTTTCTTTCATAGATTACTTTCCTACACTTTACAATACATATACTGTAGATATTCTCGCAAGGTAGTTCATTATATGGATGTACTTTATTTAGACTAATAATATTGTTTCCCGAGTATTCAAGTATTCATGTTAATGATTAATACACATTGTATAGATTAAAAATACATGTAGAATATTGCCTTTTTGAATAAGATTATAACTTAGAACATAAAAATGCGATTCTTCAATACATTTAAATTGAATAAAGTATTTCTGGCCAAGCATTAATGAAAGAAGAACTTTCCAAGCCATACAATACATATAACATATAAAGCATTTAACATCCATTTAAATTCAATTGTAATATTGTAATTAAACTATAAATTAATACATACAGATAATAGGAACAAGGACACTTATGCAATTGTTTGAGTAACATAGCATTCCTCAGACATTTGTAACAGAGAGAAGAAAACGCGTCAGCAATCATACGTGAGTATTAATTTCGTGGAACGTAATCGCTAAAGATGAATCGTTCGTTATATGACTAAATATGAATACTTTACGTACACGAAGCATATGCTAAAAAGTAAAGTGCGGGCGCGCACATACAGACAAGCACACACACATACACATATATAGGCTACTGAACTGCATTACTCTGACTATAAAATTCAAGCCGAACTTGGAAAGCTTTTGGAAGAGAAAAACTGTTAGAATACTTATAGGGAAAATAAGGAGATGCAAGGGAAAAGCGTAATAAATCTTTGCTCTTCTCCAAACGAAGTGAAATACAAAGATAAAAATTCACTTACTCTCAGAAGTCCCGACTCTCCACTAGCAACGACTGTATATCGTTTATTATTGCTCCCCAAAGGAAACAATACTTTATAGAAACGCAGATGAAGAACGGGCCTAAAGTTTGCTGTTTTACCGTCTATACGCAAACTTTTTAACGTCGTTTTGCCTATTGTGATTGCAATACGAATAAAAGTATTATCACAATTGGTTTATTCATTACTTTTAATTGAGTTAGTACTTGCAATTGTTTATTTACAATAATTATTTTTTAAAAATAATAAATTTAGGCTTAAGGTATTTGAGAATGTTTATATCACATCACACATAGACCCATGCTTTTAATGCTTATATTTACATTGAAACATACCGAGAATAATACATGCTTAGGAAATTGTTATCTAAGTCAGAGTATATTATTAGGATAGTTTAAATGTTAAAAAATCCAATTACAAACCATTTCTGTTTTGTCTATTTTTAAAACAAGGGCAACAATATAATAAATATTAGACTTTCTCAATACCACAATAACAAAGAATTGCAATTTTTCAAAGAGTAATAGATTTAGATTATTACAAATTTGGTTTAATACAAACATTATTATACTTCCACTACTCTGACGCTTCTGTGAGTGTCATTAACTCCAATCAGTCTTCCGTATGCGTCTCTTGTAATGATAACATTTCAAATTATTGATAACCTAAAAATAGATAATTACCTAGAACAAACGATTTTTACCATCAAAAACATTCGAAATCAGCCAACCATGTTTTCCACGTAAATTTATTCTCTTCTGCAATAAAGTTAAGTGTCCAGGCATGGTTCACACAGAAAATTAAATTGCAGCAAATTTATTAAAAAGAGGAAAGAAGAAGTTGGTATGTAGCTAAAAAATACAAATAAGTTTTGGCTTGTGGGAAAAAACTCTTAACTGTCTCTACATAACAAAATATTACTACATAACTATTTCTTACGTCAACTGGATGTGTGGCATACGACTGTGGCCATGATCTAAATAAGACTCAGACTTCACAAAATAAAGTATAACAGATTACTGTCAATTCTACTTTGTACTGGTACGTATTAGCGATATTCATAGAGACTTTGGTATGGTTAATTTTCAGTACAAATAAACCAAGCACAAGGAGCGTCTACGTCAGTACACCAGCTTGCCAACGTTGAAGTGTTACAGCTCCTCCGCGATGACAATTTGAGAAGAATGCTCAAGACGAGTACACAGACGTCAGATTTACTCCTAGTAAAGTGCTAAAATTAATGCATCCAAGTGGTTGTTTTCCGCAGTATATTAGCTCTAACTGTAGCATATCAATACATAAATTATAATTGATAAGTATTTAATACTTAATTTTAGAGTAAAATTTATGTTTAGTTTAAATGATTAAAAGACGTGTATTCATAACGTGTTTTCATTACAAATAAAGAAAGCGGTTTGATTGTTTAATGACACAGAAACTAAAATTTAATTGTAATTTATTTTAAAATTTTCGTATTTACATAATATGTTTACGTATCCATCTAGAAAATAACGTTCATTCATGAACATTCATTTGCGTGGTTTTTAGTCAGTATTTGTGTTCATATTTGTTTATAAAATTATAATTGACTATCATTTTATTCTTAATACATCTTAAAAACTTTTGAGTAAAGTCACTCAATATTAAAGGTTTTGAAAAAATACAAAAAATTATTGAGATATTTAATATAATATTGAGCTAAGTTCATTTAAGTAAGGTAGAATCCTGTAATGCCTTTAACTATGATTTTCAAGTCCCCGAAGTAACCTTCTATTGAGAACTCAACGTAAGAATTAAAAAATCATGTCATTAGTGTTGCTAGACTTTTGTGACTATAAAATTAAATAGGTCACTTGTAAAAGCTCTGATGTCTATCACTTAGGGTTTCCAAAGTTTGATGGTCGCAGACCTAATGATGAGACGATAAATGATGAAATGATGACACGAGCAGCCATACCAATCAACGCGCCAGGCGTCTTAAGGTGTCATACAGGGAGCTGACACCTTTGACCACACTCAAAGCTTGAGAAGATATCCTACTGGGGACTTTACATGCAAACGTAAGTCCCCGATCGAGAACGCTCTGGAGCGCCGATCTATGTCTGCGTGCAAGGTACTCTACACGGAACAGGGGTAGCACGTACATGTTGACTATGAGCTTACCTAATCAGAGGGTCATCGGCGGTCGAAAGAACTAGCCACAGTCTACTAAGTTGCACCGAGGCGAGTTGTCTGATTTTATGTACGTGGGTTCACCATGTGAGTCGGGAGTCTACGTGCAGAGCACTTCGACTGGACCTACGATAAGCGGCCGAGTCCGCTTGCGGCGTCGCGATAATATTACCGCTGCACTGTTAGTAGCGTTAACGGTAACTTACCAGTTCTCGGCCTACCCGACATACTCGTCGAGTCGTCGTTGTAGCTTAATAGCTTTAAAGTTTGCTGTCGTCCCCTCAGCAAAAGCCGCGGTGTAGGCAAACAGAAACAGCCTTATTCTAGGCACACTGGGCATGTCATTGACAAACACCAAGAACAGGAGAAGCCCAAAGACGCTGACTGAAAGACGCCAAGGTAATACCCCTCTTCGAAGGTGGTCTACTCCCGCTCGAAAGCTACGGTCTCGAACAAAACCGCCGATTAATTGAACATACGAATCTGGGAGAAGTGTTTCCGTAATTTCTACAGGGCACCCTCGTGCCTGTTGCGGTCGATGGCTTCCTCTACTATAGAAAAAACGCATTCGTTTGTTTGCCCTGGCAGCCGGCCTTGGTCATGCTCTCTACAAGTCTCATCTGTTGAGTCGAGGAGTCAATTTTACGAAAGCCGAACTGTTCGGGGATCAGCAAGTTCATTCTTTCCAGGTGGTTGCGGATCCTACACTGGATCAACTGCTCGAAAACGTTCGTCGCTGCGGACAAGAGGGAGATCGGCTTGAGGTTCTCCCAGCGAGAAGAATTCTTTCCCGCCTTTGGTATCACGATCGCGATGGCCGTTTTCCGTTTCGCCGGAAAGTTGTTTAGCTCAGGAAAGTAGTTAAACACTACCGTCAGGAAGCGAGTTCCATGCTGCAGAAGGCGCTGAAATGCGGTATTCGTAATACTGTCTAAGCTTAGCGCCTTCCGAGTATGACGTGTCGACTACGTCATAATCCAGGGAACCTGTGATAATTGACGCTAGCCAGTTATACAGGCTGCCTACGTTGTAACAAACTGAAACTCAAAACACAAGACTAACAAAAATACAATTATTCTAATTATAGGAAACAAGGGGAGGGATTTAACTGATTTATGCACTCACTTTAGTATGTAACAAAGATGACATCCCTTTTATTCACATAGTATACGTAACACATTACAAATAAAGATATTATTTACTCTGAGATTGTAAGGGGGTTTCCTATCTAAAATAAAATGTTCATTTAGATAATGAGTTTACCTCGGATCCGAGTCTTTCTTTTTCTTGTTAAGAATTTTCAAATCTACCATACTTGATTATATGATTACATTATTCCTTAAGTACCATTTGAAGAATGGTTTTATTTAGTTGAGCAACTTTTGAAGTTACATAACGAAAGTTAAGTTACAACGTATGATTACAAGAATTGGTGGTTACACCAGTTTAAATCTTAGAGCTTATTGATTGTCTTTTGAAAGTCTTTTTCATCTTTAATTATTTATATTTTAAAATATGTATAACTCACGGAAGACGAGCTCCCGCGTCACCTCTTATATTATGGTTAACTGTCCGTGTCTTGGCGAGTGATTCTTCCGTACTCTCGTAGTCGAGGAATGTCCTAGGGGTAGTCTGTCCAGTAACGATGAAATGGATGTGATGGTGCCAGCTAACGTGAAGTCGTCAGGATTCTCGGCGATAGAGTAAAGGCAGTATAGTTCGAAGTCGTCACTTTTCACTGTTATTCACATCACCTGTTTAATTGCACCGTAGTGTTGGAGTTTACCTATTGTTTGTACATTATGTTGGAATTTATTTTAACTTGAACAATATTTGACTGGTTATTTAAATTACAGGAGATGTCATCTCTTATACACGTTTTTCCTTTTTCTTACATATTTGTTTCACAAAAATTTACTCACTATATTTTCGTTACTTATGTCTAGCTGTCCACACTTTTAGTGGAAGTTAACACTTAAATTAAAATACACACAAAATAACATTTTGTGTAGAGCCCCAGCGTGGAGCTGTTTACAGTTAGAAAGCCGCATCGTTAATCCCTAGTTGTTACAACAGGAAAGTTGCAAGGACGCGGAGCGAATACTCCGCCATAATATAGTTCCATCTTTTATTTAATACTACAGTCTTACAGTTAGACAAAACAAACAATCGAGATTTTCCTCGTATACTGAAATTATTACACCTATTACTAGTGACTTTAAATTATTAATTCTTTATATTATGGTTTACACGTATTTCTTATTTAATGCCGGCTCGGTATACAAGTTGAAACCGGAATTCACAGGTCATAGCCTGATAAGTTTAATAAAGGGTTAACAGTTTTATTCTTTAACTTTTGCTTCCACAATTTTAATTAATTAATACTAGTTAAATTTTCTTATTTAAGTCTCATCACTACCATGAGTTAGTCCAGGGGTAATTGGTTTAATAGTGCGATTTAATGTTTTTTAACTAACTTCCCATACTTCGATTTTTATTATTAATTTATTATTTTTTTTTACAATTTAAATCGTCACACGAGGTTTGAGTTGGACTACTTTTTCAGTGATCAACTCCAACGAGATGGGCATCGGCTCGACGGTGATACCGGTCGAAAGAAAGCGCTCTACCTAGATCGAAAGATGTGGTTAGTTTGGGAGCAAACTGTCGCTAGAGACAGTCAGCGGAGGTTGTTTGCGCTTACCCGTTAGAGCACTAGGAATCCTCCAGACCTTGCGGTCCTCGGCAAGGCCACTAATTTGTGTTACAGCCACTTTCCAGCTGCGTCTTCAGAAGCCCAGCATGTCACAAAGTAACTTGCCGGACGCTCTGCTGAACGAAGCATTGTCGGCCGGGTCACGGCTACACTGCCAGCGTCACCAAAAGCGATCCCTTCCCCGAGCGAGCTAAGCACCTCTTCAGGGATGCGCAGGTAGTCAGGCGTGAACCCCGGCTTCATGTAAGAGGACATGTTCACCGCCAAGACTATGGCGTTGTCAAACAAGGCAACAGCCTCGTCCACGTGGTGGACAGTGTCTAGCGGTACTTGTTCGGGTAGCCGGCGACTAAACGCCAGGCCACATTGTTCCCACTCAACCATCCGCTGCTCGTCGCAAACGATGGGGTACTGCATAGCCAGATGTACACTGATAAGGCAGTGATCCGAAGATTGTTTCGAAATGACGGAAATGTGGACCGGCCAAAAAAGCCCCTGACTGCAGCTCTCTCCATTACATCAAGGCTGCAATTAGTTCTGGGTGAATATTAGGTAGGCTCTGTAGGGCCCATGACCGTGACCCAAGCCGCATCAGCGTACCTGTGTAAGCGGTCCCCGTTTCGGTTAGCTAATCGGCTTTCCCAATCGGAATGCTTAGAGTTTAGGCCGCCCGCCAGGACTACCCTCCTACACTCTTGGATGAACCGACGACGAATTCGCTAGACAGAAACTCTGGTTGTGGACCCTTGTAAACGAAAACCACTAGTAGACCACCGAGAGCACCATGGAGCTCACCACGGTGCACACGAGGGTCCACCGCTGTGGCAATACAACGCGGTGGTGGCGAACAGACGACCTCACCGCGACGGTCATACCTCTTGCTGTGCGATCCGGTCGGCAGTCCCTAGTTGGGTAGCCAGAACCGACAATGTAGGCCAGGTGCGTTTTACCCAGAAGAAGTAAGTCGGCCTTGTGGAGGGCAACGAATTTTTAGAATTCGGGGGAAACCGTTCGAAGTCTCGATTGAGGGATTGCCGTGTTTGTCCGTTGTTCATAACAGACCGATTACACGACAGGCTTCCACCAGAAGGAGGAACTTATGTTTGTGAGAGGCAGTGGCCAGTCACGCACGTGTGGATCATAAGGTCAAAATTACTTTCTACAAATCGTAGCTTGGAAACGTGTGGAACTGGAACTTTCGTATTCCAGCCACTGGACCACTCCAGGCGTTCCTATGTGCTGCTCCAGATCACGCGGACGGTAGTTTCTCTGATTCTAGGAACAGTGCTTTCTGCCGTTCCCATGATTCATTTCTTTCAAAGTCATATTTATCTTTTCCATCTTGCAACTACTTCTGATTCTCGTTGCCTGTTGATTTTATTCTTGCTGTTTTCATATTCTTTTTCCGTTAATATTCTTATTTTTTACACATTTCTTTGGTTTACATAAAGGATCAAAAAGTTACTGACTTTTACCAGCTTTGTAAATCACTAACCATAAATTAACCGAACATTAATTACGAGAACAGAAAAATCTTATATTATATACGTTTACTTATCCTGTCTCTTAAAGGTACTCATTAACCTGTTAAAAAGATCTGTCTGTTATCTCGGACTGGACCGACTCCGTATAGAAAATTTAATAACTTATTAAACGCTAAAGAAATCGAAGTGACAAATATTATTAAAACTTTTTTATATAAACTACACTCATATTAAACATATTTCTCAGTTATACAATCACCCAATTTTTACAATCTCAAATAATTATATATGTCACAAATTAAAATAAATTACAATACATAATGAATAAAAACAACTAGAAACAAAGAATCTGTCGAGGAATTATGCGTTGTCCACCGTTATATGAGGACGAAACAATATATACAGCCAAATTAACTATGTCTTGCATAGACCACTGGTTCTTGAAACTCAACTAGTAACATCCTACAGTCTTTTGTATAATCGCGAGACATATCGGTGCAGGCGCGAGGTATTTACGTAACCCAGCCAGCGTCACATATTGACTAAAAGGAGCAGCTGGTACGTTGAGAATAGTGTTGTCTAGAAACGTCTAGATGTCCCAGAATTAATGTTATCACTTTTTACAGAATGTGCATGTGTTTGCCAGTTCTCACAAAACATCGTGCTTGCTTGCTCACTCTCCAAGTATGCAAGAAGGTGTGTAACAATAAATTTGTATGTGCATATAGCAAAGCTTGAATTAATTCCTTTTATATAGTTTTATTTTCTGTAAGGTTACTGGCTAACATATTAACCTATGAAACTAAAAAAAAAAATAATTCTGCCGGCATTGTTGCAACAGAACGTTCATTACTATAAGGCGGGTACTATAAAAACAATCACCCAACCATATAAATAATAAGCGCACCTCTAACTTCTATGTTCCTCTACTACGAACGGTGCAAGTTCTCGTGTAGTGTTGTTATTGATTTTGGCTACATCGGTAACATCCGTTTTAACGTAATTACAATTCTGACGGATTGGGTACATTAAAATCTTTGGACTGTTGCGTAGCTGATATGCGCATTTGTACAGACGAATGATTTGTTAGCATCTGATGTGGCATAGGAGTGGTGTGTTGGATTTAAGCTTCATGGTTGATCACCACAATGACATTAGGATTATAGAGAAGCTTGAACAACGCAAATCCTACCTGTTTCGATATGAGATAGTATGCAGCACGTAATAGTCTAAACGTAAATGACTACTTTATAAATCCTAATAGGATTTACGTTTGAACTCCAAAACAAACTCTATAACACACTGCCTTTACGTAGGTTTCCTTTTTCAAGTAAATTTCTTATTTCTTTTTTTGTTTATTTTACTTCTAAATACCTTACAAACATTATTCTATTTTTTTGATCGCACATTTTAAGGATCAACATAAATGTTTTTCTGTGTTTTTCTTTAGAGTTAAACAAATAATCGGAAGTAGTAATATTTATTATCTACCGCATCTTCTGATTTTATGTTACTACCGGTATCTCAGATTTTAGAGGTTATAATATTATTTTTAAACAGACCTCAGAAGAATGGTAAATATAAAACACAATTCCACCTACGATTTAATAATTTTCTAACTATAGTTAACCCTACAAAGTATATTAGTCAAGTTTGTCTTCGACAAAAGTACCTTTTTAAAACTGCGAGAATTATACGTTACTTAATAACTACTTTTTTTATTCTTGTAGATATTTATTACATCCATATTTATTTTTTAAACTACACAAAAAATGAGCATATATACTTTGTTGCGGATACTGTTTTAGTCTTTTTATCATGCTATAAATAATCAGCTAATTTTTCATGATGTCTTATAACTAGTTTGAACGCAAGTGCACATCGACCGTGCAAAGAAAATTTGATTAATTGTAGTGTATCGTGACATTACCCTAAAACAAACAACGATCAACACACTGGACTGTAAATGAAAGCCATAATTAACTATTACTTATTCTCCTCAAAGCATTTCCAAGATATAGAATACTTAGTACGTTATTTTGCTTACTGCATAATTTAATTTAAATGGTAGATCTAGATTACATTGTGACTCTTTGTTGGTCCTGGCAATTCATTTCTGTTGATCGTTAAGCTTCTTTATTACTATTGTATAATTAAATTGTGATAAGCCAGTAGTCATCCAAAAACAATCACTTCTAATCGGTTATAAAAATTGTGATGAAAGTTGTTAATCGGAAACGTTGATTATCTGTCTAAATAGAATATCAAACCCAATAAAAATTATATCGACCCAATCAAAATTTTATCGTTTGTCTACGTTTGTAACAGTGCACGCTGTAATATTTGCAATGTTGTAGCATCGTTTTTTGAAATTTGAACCTTTATTAAGTATTATCCTTAGTATAGGAAAGTTCTATGTATTGTCTTGGTTTTCTAAATGTTTCTGTTGTTTGTTTTCAGTTTTGTGTAGAATTCTGTCTATTAGTCTTTTGACGTTTGCATCGGCTTCGGCTACGTAACTAATTGTGTTTTCTTAATCTTGATAATCTTTTTTTGCAAGCATAATGATTTTCACATACGAGTACATGCTACAACAAACAAGCTCACATATTGTACAACAAACAATTTCACACACACACACACACACACACACACACACACACACACACACACACACACACACACACACACACACACACACACACACACACACACACACACACACACACACACACACACACACTCACTCACTCACTCACTCACTCACTCACTCACTCACTCACTCACTCACTCACTCACTCACTCACTCACACAAACACATAGGTCTATAGGCATATAAGGAATATGACATTTCAAATTTGTTTGTTAGACAAGGGCAACCGGAATTTGAACCTAATTAACTACCAAAACAGCAGGCGACATCGTTTAAGGGGTTGCCTTCTAACCATAATACAAGGACAGCATTATCTTCCCCTACCAGAACAACAAGCTTATTATTGTACCTTGCATAGAAGGATAAAAATAATTTAACACGGTTACAATACGGATAACTATCCGTATGGATACACATATGGTACATATGTGTATGTGTAAGCGTCCCGTATTTTCTAATTTTTACAATTTGAAACAAATAAATGTTCTTCCATTAAGTAGTGGCTACAGTCTGCCAATTAAAGGAACAATTACCTATTTTGTTAAAAATTGAATTGTAATTCTGAAATAAGGACTGATTCAAAATAATAACGTTCGAATATCTGGTTCCTGGTGTTGAACACGTGACATTGTCAGCTCATTTACTGCCTTTGGAGAGTACGAAAACTGAGCTCTATTATTTTTATGTATCTAAATAAATGCAGTACTATATAACCGAACTCACAGATAAACTCTCCATACTCATGCAGGCACATATCTCTTTCTGAGTCTGAACTTGTTTGATCAGTAGAACCAAAATATTTTTATATAAAAAATTAATATGGAAAACAGATTTACGGTTTTTTCATTAATTTGATATTAAAACTAAGACGTTTGAGCGTTAACTATAATAGACTTATCAGACCAGTTTTACAGCACTATCAAATATTTTTTTAATATGGTCTGAGATGTATAAATCTATAAAACGTACATTAAAGTTTTCAAAATTGTATTGAGAATTTTAGGTGAAGCCTCAAAACATACAGGTTTTATTATTTGACTGTAAATCTACCAGTTTCGCTGCCTGCGATTCTATTAGGTTTCACTAATACAAAGTAAAAATAACTTTGAGGTAGCTTTATTTTATACTTAGTGCACAAGTAATGTGTTCAGCTATCACCTACATGTTTTCATCGACTCTTTGGCACGTGCTTACTGTACGTTGTAATAAAAGTAAAGAACACATAAACTGTATTAAAAATTCATAACCGCTTTACTGAAAGGTTCTGGGTCTTTAATGGCTTTGTCACACTATGAACAAAACATTTCGTTGATTTATGTAAGCTTTTAGAGTTACCCAAAGCCGTTGTTAAACTATCTTCTGCAAACTCGTGTTTGGAGTCATGCGCTTTATAATGAGCATAAAACGACCTTAGAAACTAGTATTCATAGTTTTCTTGATACAATTTAAACTTGATTAGAAAATATAGGCGATCTAATTTATACTTTCTCTTAACAAATTTCCTGCCTCACGAAACAGTTAATATTGGTAACTCTATTCTGTGTAAAAATTGGCAATTTTTGTGTATAATAAAGTAATAAAAAATATTCTGTTATAATTAAAGTTGTAGGCTTCTTTATTACCCTGTACAAATCTTGTATCAATATTAAAGTCGTAATCTAAAATCTTCTTTTGCCTGAATGTGTACTTCAAAAAATTAGATTACATTTAGAAATGGTACGAAAAGAAACACTTAACACGACAATCATCTATATAACAGATATCCCCTCAAGTGTAGTCGCTTAACAGCTCAAAGAAAACCAACAAGCAATTCTTTAGATAGCCATAGCTGTAAACGGGAATTAGGCTGAAGGATTAAGTTTGGTGTAGGGGATCAAAAGCAGCGATGTGCAACGGACAATGAAGGCTAATCTATGAATCAAGTATGTGTATGTGTAGTCAACAAGTTAAGATACTCATAATCCTGAATGTATAAAACCTCGCACTGTGTTATTGCAAAACTGAAAAAATATTTATTTATCTAGAACCTGAGATAATTCAAGGCTGGAAGTTTGTATTTTTTGTAGGACGAAATGAAAGCTTACACAATATGAATAGACCATAGGCTGTAGTGATCAGGGACAATCTACTGTTTCCATTATTAACATTATAATGTAATAACAAATTTGTAGAAAAAAGTAAAATGTTTATTTTCTTAAGATTGTTCAGCCACGTCTTTTTAAATTCATCAGTTACAATACCGAAAAAATATTCCTTTTATGCTTTGCACTTTTATGTAAAATAGATCTTAAAAATCTTGAAGTTCCTAAAATAGAATCTCTTTTAAGCTTTACTATACGTTACAGTTCACAATGTTACTCTATATAATGCAGCTTTAGTTACAAAACATTAGCTTTAAGCTATAAAACTACACTGTATGAAGTACTAAATGGTTATAGGAGTTTTTACCATTTGAACAGTGAAACTTGTTTGCTAAATTATATAAAATTACTAAAACAAACTAAAAATATATTTCAAATTAATTGTTTTACGTATTTTATAATCTAATCTTTATAATCTTCAGAAAAGATAATGTTACGACGGTCTCCCTGATCGTCGTATGGTTAAGTGGAAAACAAACTACAAGACACCAGTTAAGTCACTAAACACCAGCTCCAATTATCACAAGTAACAGTTTATAATGAACTCGTACAATAATTCTAGTTAGATTTGTCAACACGCAATAACAATGCCAATTAATAGAGTTCCACACAATTATTAGCACAATAAATCTTCACTTCGACAAACACTCGACCCGTGCTAACGAAAATCGCTCACGTAACTGAACTGACAAACCGGCTGCTATGGCTTCATATAGGTGGAGCAGAGCTCCAGTACAGCTTTCCGTCCTTACTGCACGCCGGCGGCTTAATGCGTTGTCAACGGACAAAAGGCGTGCCGCATGACAAATGGCGCCAATCGTACACTCTAGAGATGAGCATCGACGGTCGATGGTCGAAGAACATCCAAGGTTAACATTCGGTGTTCGACGTTTTTGCCATCGATGGTTCCCCACTCGCGATGTTTTCATACTATCGATGGTTTCGCTTCAATGCTTTTCCTTTGAACATTTTTTAAAAATTTGTAATGAAAACTTGAATCAAATGTTATATTTTGTTTATTTTAAATCGAAAATTTTTTATTTTAGATATTAATGGTAGATCCGAGGTATGTGGTTAGTTAGTAAGTACCATGTACATGGAGCTACGTAGTAGCGTGGTGACGTAATACGGTAGAACTAAAAATAGAATAAAAAAAGTAAAAAAATAAAAAAAAAAGCTTTTATTTAAAATTAATAAAATGGTCAATGTACTAAAAAGGATAAAATCAATTGAATTTTGTGTATGAAACTGTTCGTTGCTATGAATGAGATAACCATTATGTTCTTCATTAACTGTATTTACAGAGATTAGCTTTATATTAACATCAATATAACTCTCTTCATTTATCATATCTACAGATATAGCATTATTCATATTAACGTCAATATAACTTAAAGTAAATAGTTTATTTTTAGATCCGGTTGATCGTCTAATTATGCGTTCAAGTTCTACAATGCTATCGCATTCAATTATACATGCTCTACCAAGATCTGGTATTGCACTTTCACCTTTTGGGCCACATGAATGAGAATCGGTAACATAGAATTTTTCATTATAATGCATTACTCCAAGAGATTTTGAAGATGCAATTAAAATTCCAGCTTGATGATAATTGAATAATGCAAGGAAGGCTTCATTCAGAGTCATTCCATTATTGTTTTGATTTAAATTATTTTGGACATTTCCAAAAATATTAGTGTATTCCTCATATTCGAAAGAGAAATTCAAATCATATACAATTAGTTTTTTATCACAGAGAAATTACGTATCTCTAAGTATTCGTCTTCGTTAATAGGAAATGCAGCTGGATCATTTTGTGTTAACACTCTAATATGTTTGTAAATACGATCTCTTTCAATCATGTTCATACCTAAAGTATTCGTAGACCAATTTTGGGGTGGATAAACAAATGCTCCCCCAATATTTGCAAGTGTCATTGCACAACATTGAACACCTGCATAGCCTGAGGTAAACACACCTCGATTATCTTGATTCCATGATGCTCGTAGAATTCTTGATACTCCGTTAATATTTTATAAAAATTATCTTGATGTTCTTTATTAATAACTTCATTCAATTGTTGTTGCCTTTTTTCAACAATTCTTACCAAATCCTCTACATACATTCGAATATTTTTATTGATCTCCACGTCTTTAAATAAAGGGTTATGTTCTCGTAACCATTTTAATGCATTTTAAACTTTTTCATGAGATATAGAGAATTCTCTAATAAGTCTACAAGATTTATTCTAATAATTCTCAAATATTCAAGTCTACAAGATGTTCAGTAACAATTACTATTCCAGCATTACTTGAAGATCTTGGAAGCATATTTGGTAGTTTTTCACTGACTTCAAATATGTCTTGAGCAAATAGTACCGCTTGACCTCGAAAGCCGTATTGACCATACTGTCCGTCACATTTTATAATTTTAACAAATGGTATTATTCTTAAGAGTAATTTCTGTTCACACTGAGACAGTTGTTGCAAAACAGCAGGTTGAACACCAGGATCCAAACAGTTCCAGTAAGCATTTGAAGGAAATATCACTTTATTACTGGTGACATGTGCTTTACACCTATGACAAAGAAGTAGGGTTGATTTTTGCTTTAGTTCATTAGGTAGGTATGATTCTGCTGCTGCACTAGGTCGGCATGTTGCTACTTGATTCGGATAGCATTGTTTTGTACAAACATCACATATTTTATCACAAAATGTATTAATAGATTTATCAAACGTTTGCATTCAACTGTGATTTTTTTGCGAGTATTTTTGTCTATCATTCTCCAATCGAATTTCCCGTCGTTGTAACGTTTCAGCAGCTCTTACTTGTGAATGATACAAACGATCACGTTCTAATCGTGTTTCACGTTGTTCTGGTGTTTCTTTTTGTATTTCTGTGACTTATACATTTTGTATTGCATTAATCTAGCTTCTTTTTTTCTACTGTTTCAGAAGATACTGTTAATGAAAAGCATCTTCTACCAATTTTTAATCTATCTTCAAGATTTTTATTTGACTGTTTCACTTTATATTCTCTGCATTTTTGTAATCTAGCTTTCTTTGTCTCGATATCTTCATTTTTTAATTTCTCTAGTCTTTTATGGCGCTTTTTTCCAATCGCCTTTTCTTCTGAGTAGACGTTTCTGTTCGACTCATTTTTCAACACCTAGAAAATGAATTATTCATTAAATATTTTGTACACAGTTTGATAGTAAAAGTAAATTTTAGCTAATTTGAGTTTACAAATAAAATTGTAAGTTTATTGTAAATTTATTATTTAAATATTTCTTACAATAGGCAAAACTACATAACTCCTCTTTCATTGCAAAATTTCAAAGTGAAACGTTTTGTACAAAGTAAAATTTCTTACCATTATTTGTAATCACGTAGACAGTTTTACGTGGACAGGAAATTGCAATCGGACTCGAACATCAGACAGGTTAGGTGTACAGTGAACCGGAGTTAAATTATAATCGAGTGATAAAACTACGTATATAGTGAATTGTTAAACTAATAATAAATTAATTATGTAGTGGAAACAACCAAAAAGGAATATAAAAGTGTGAATATAAAAAGGAAAGTATTGTGATATTTATCCAATTAAAAAAAATTTTAACGGTTATTATAAACCAACCTGTGACACTATATACACTACTAAACTATTTTTTCACAATCACTGAACTATCACACAGTAACACTGTTGTAATTTTTTTTTTAGTTGTTAATCATTATTTTTTTGTGTTTAATTTTAAGAAGTGTAGTATTAATTAACCTAAAAAGACACACTGTTCGGCACTCACGAACTTTTCCGTACAGTAGTTATAAGTTATTATTTTGTTGTATCCTATTATATTTTTATTAAACTGTAATGTTTTGTACTTCACTAACGACATTTTCGCATTTATTATTGTAGTCAAAAGAACACACGTGGTTATATTTACATAATAAAACGATAACCATTTCTGAGATCGAAAACTTTCAATAGTGCCAACCGCTGAGCATTAATATACCAAGCCAGGGTAAATCATATTAAGAATTATTTATTTATTTTAATTTTAAAAGAGAAAATTTCAAAGTGAAACGTTTTGTACAAAGTAAAATTACTTACCGTTATTTGTAATCACGTAGACAGTTTTTTATTATTTCTCATTTTTCTGTAATCTCTGACTAGTCGTTTCTGTTCGACTCATTTTTCAACACCTAGCACTGATTTAACATTATTAACTAATTTAACAAAATTTTTTTTTCATAATATTACATAATATTGTATTGTCACGTGACTCAAGTTTGTATGCAAAATTTCAAGTCGCTATCACATCGGGAAGTGTGCGAAAATTCGATTTGAAAAATCCACTTTAGACCGACGGGAAAAGCAAGTTAAATAAAAGCGTTTAAAAAAAACCCTTTCGTAGATGACGTTATATAAGTTTCAACAGTTCCAGAACAGTTTCAAAGTTAGCTTACAAACGTACGGAGTAACGGTTTATCCTTTACGTTAGTCGCATTTGGTTTTCATTCAGGTTCAGTTTTACGTTTTTTACAGTAATTTTTTTTCTAGTTATAGTGTTTTTTCTCTTTTAATTGTCATAGTGTTACAAGATAATTTAAATAGTTTATATTTGAATTTTCAATATCATCGACATTGTTCATAATTATCCACCCGTTAATTATGCCACGCACAAGTGAATTATGGAAACATTGTGTTAAAAATAGCGACAATCAATTTGTGATTTTCAGAGGGAACTAACCTTAAAAAAGCATATAATTTTATTGAATTAAAACATTGGCTTGAAAACACTGATGTTTTCAAAACGATGTTTTTCTAACATGGATGTAGCCTACTGTTCTCGACGTTAACATCGATGGTCTTTTGGCGATGCTCATCCCTAGTACACTCTAGTGTTTTTGGTGGCCCTAAAAAGGACCGTGTGGCAAGAAGGCTGATGTTGGTTGTGCCGCGCTGAGATGTACGGCGGCTGCGCCTACTGTTCGTGGCGTACTGCAGTCCTCTTCTTCTTTCAGCATCGGTTGTAGAGTCTGGAGGGCGAAGACGCAAGAACGCCGGTTCTATTCTTCGGCCGTTCCTTCCGGCTGACTCCTCGTCGATGTCGTCCCAGAGAGGAGAGGAGATGAAGTGCGTCCGATGGCGTGGCGATGAAGAGTGCGTCAAAATTGCTGCCAGAGCTGTTGGGATGCGCGTCGTGAGACGTCCCAATGGTTTCCTAGTACCGAGCCTCCGGTAGGGGCTCCTGCCTAGTGGTCCTGTCCAGACGGAATCTTAATTAATTAGTTAGTGGCCTCTACAACGGCATGCTCGTACTAGGCCCTTCTAGTACAGTATTTGCCGAGCCCGTTTCCAAGGATCACCAGGACGTGTACGGTACTTGCCAAGGCAAGCTATGAGAGCGTTTGCCTGTGTCCTCGCAGCTCGGACGTAAAATTTACGTGCAAGTCGCCTTACGGTGTCATCCAAGGAGCGGACGCCGAGTCCTCTTGTCAAAAGTCGAGAAGGGAACCGATAGGGGGCTTTGGCCGCTAGCCGAAGACCCCTATTGAGAACGCTTTACAACTTTCTTTTATGAACGGTTGCGAGGTAACCGCAGACGGGAATAGCATAGGTAATGATCGGGAACAGGTACGCGTTGACAATCAACTTATCCAGCTTGCGGGTCATAGCCTTGTTGGCGAGTAACGGAAACAGTTGCGCAAGACGAGCGGACGCTCTCTGACGCATCGTCTCAGCGTGGGCACGCCAGGTGAGCCGACGATCAAGGTGGACACCGAGGTATCTAACCTCTCTCGACCAGGGCAAATACGTTCTACCGAGTCTCACTCGTCCTCGTGGTTCTTTCCGGCGCTTTGAGAATAGCACCGCGGAGCTCTTGGTTTCGTTGACGGCAACTTTCCAGCTTCCCGTCCACGTCGTATACGCATCGAGTGCGCGCTGATGTCGTGGGATAGCCCTGTCAGCGTTCCCATCGGCGGTATAGACCGCCGTGTCGTCGGCAAACAGGGTCATCTGGACTTCAGGTTCTCTGGGTGCGTCGCTTACGAACACGGAGAACAGGAGAGGGCCCAGCACGCTACCTTGAGGTACTCCGGCTGTAATGCGTCTCTCGGAAGAGACGTGGTCGTCTATTCTCACGCAGAAAGTCCTCTCTGTCAGAAAGCTAGCAATCAAGTGAAGGTAGCAAACTGGGAGCTGGATTTCCCGGAGCTTGAACAAGAGCCCGTCGTGCCAGATACTATCAAAGGCCTTCTCTACATCTAGGAAACAGGCGACAGTCTGCTCTTTCCGACTGCCGGCACACGTGATATATTCCACCAGTCTCATCAGCTGATGAGTGGTGGAATGCCCCACACGGAAACCGAACTGTTCGGGGACCAGTACATCGAAGTTTCTTAGATGGACTAGGACTCTCCGTTGTACAAGACGTTCGAGGACTTTTGACGTGGCCGACAGTAGACTAATGGGCCGGAGGTTGTCGGGACGGGAAGCGTCCTTTCCCTGCTTCGGGATCACTATGACCTTCGCCTTTCGTCATATCTGGGGAAAATAGGCCAGTCGTAGACACGCGTTGAACAGCGCAACCAAGAAAAATATTCCTTGCTCCGGGAGTCGAATTAGGGCGGCGTTTTGCATCAATATTTTCTACCGGCGCGGGTTTTATGCACTAACCGGGATCGCTGATTGACTCGCTCCGAGCACGTTAGTTGGTCACGTCTCGGCTGCTGATCCCTTGATTGGCTCGCTGGTACCAGAGGGCAGATGTTCGCATACCGCTGCCGTCACAACTTATCTCGAGTGTTCTTGGAACACACTAGACCACCTACTTGAATGACGCAACACCTGCCACACTGGACGGGGGGAGTGGAGAATGTTCTCAGCTGTTCTAAGCGGTTCGATACCATACTCGTAAAACTGCCCCCATCTTAAGCCTATTCGCTCCAAACTTTGAAGTCTTCGAACCCTGGCAAACCGTCTCTGAAGTAATACTTGTCTAGGCGATCTAGGTGGACGGAATTTAAAAGGATAATTCTCGGTTTCTTCAAATTCAGTTTCGTGTGATCGGAACATAAAGTTTCCAGGAATACGAGTCTATCGCTCAACCGCTAGTTTTGCTGGAATCAATCCCGTTGCGTCATGTACTGATTACCTAAACACCACAGGCTGATTGAAGTCTGTTTGGTTGTCGTCAACAACCTTTGGCGTAGCTTCATCTTCAACAAGTTTTCCCCCGGGCGCTTTTAATAACACAGGAGCAAATACGGTTCTTTCTAGACAGCCATAGTTGGCTTTCCAGTCACTTCTTTTGCTGTTTCACGTATTTGTACTTCCTCTGGTAGTTCTTCTTCAATTTCTGCCAGCAATAGAAAAGGTTCCTCTTGACTAGACTTGTTGACTTCTTTTTCAGCAAATGCCACTTGCTTAATCAAATGGTTGGCAGACCCTGTCATTTTAGCTATGCAAAGCTTTATCATCTCTTGGCCAACTTTCAGGACGTTTTCTCTTAATAACACAACGAAACTGTAGGCATTCATATTGTCCGTGCCAAGAATTACTTCATCCACAATGTCTGCAACAAGCATCAGCTGGCTAAACTCGAGAAGACCCAGGCGTACAAGTACGTCTATCTTTCCTAACACATTGATGGGGCTTCTAGTCACAGTCTGTATTGTACAAGAGCTAATTTGAGGCCGTCGGTTGCTGATTAATTCAGGGCGTACAATAGACACTGTAGCTCCCGTTTCAGCTGTAATGATGTTGGTTTACCTTCCGCAAATCCATTAACGATCAGGGTTCCATTAGTCTTATGTAGCGTGGAAACTATGTGCTATTCTGGAGCATTATTTCTCCAATCGGTGCGATCGCTATCTTCTCTCGGTATTTTATTCTTCCAGCAGTCTACCTGTAGATGACCACGTTTCCCACAGTTCTAACACTTCGGTCTTCTGTCTTTATCCTTTGGTTCGCAAGATCGTTGTGGCGTTGCTGACTTCTCAAACTGTTGGTTTTTAATCGTCTCTTTATGCCGTCCGCTATGACGATACTGTGGTATTGGATTCGTTTGGCTACTACGTGATAACGTACTTTGATTAATGTAGGTCGCCGACTTGGCAGCTTCAAAACGGAGAGAATGAACTGGAGCGTCTGACCAATTATGATGCCGTACCATTCTTAACACTTTTTGTAATTGACTATCTCTGATTCGGCAACAAATACAATGTGAACAATCCACGTTCTGAAGTCCTCCGATTCTTCGAGAGAAGTCAATATCGTCAGTCGGTCGACATTTGCTTCAAACGCCTGGACGGTTTCTCCGGAACTCTGTTGCCTCGCTTTAAGTTAAACACGGTACACTTCGCACAAATGCTGGTCACGGTACCGTAATTCCAGAGTTTTTGTTAATTAGGCACAGATGTTCTGGGTGTCAGATGGCACTTTCTACAGTATATTAGCTCTGCGGCACGTTTTTTCAAAGCAAGAATGAGTGAAAGACCTTTCTCTTGCCCTGTTCATTTATTTAAGCGAGCGGCAGCTTCAAATTGGCGATGATAAGTTGCCCAGTGAGTGCTTCTATCAAGCGTTGGGGCCTTTGAGCAAACTGGCCCTACTAGAATTTGATTTCTCTGATATTTTGAATCTTCATCACCATTTATTAATAGTCTTTCTTTGTCAACTATTTCATTTAATGTTCGACTACCTTTTTAGTTTGTCTTATTGAATTTGTAATAGAATCTTCTAAACTTGACATACTTGTTTTCATAGTTGACACAGATTTTTATATTTCATACATTCTCTCAACTTGTTTGTTTAGCTCACCTCGTAACAGGACAAATTTTACACTGGTATCGTCTTGACGAACGTCTTAACGTCGTCTGCTTGATTACTAAATTCTTCTTTTTTCACTGTCTCCCTGGTATTTCATTTTCACGCTTACGTCATGTCGTCTTACTGCTTCCTTTCCTTCCCGTCGGTGCCTTTTTTCTGTTTCTTCTCTTTCCTGTCTTCGTTCTTTTTTTTTGGTTTTTCCTATGTTTGCTGTAGCATTGCTTGGAATTCTTCTATCATCTGACTGGTATCCATTGTTTACGGATTAATTACAAATTACTCTCGTCTTGTACAAAGTGTCACTCTTTTCCTCTATTTACATTTCTGTCGCACTTCTGACCCACTGGACATTCTTCGTCTGACTGTGGACCACTACACATTGAAGCTCAGGAGCTCTTCCAGGCTGAGATTGAAGTATCAAGTGGACTCTTTCTTGGAACGTTGTTGGCGGTTGGAACTCCCGCCCTAGCTTGCGCCGGCAGTAAGGTCGTCGTCGACTGAAGGTGTAGAAAACTACAGGATCACCTGCAGTGCCGGTCCAGTAACGACAAGAGCGAAGCCAAGCTAGCTGCGGCCACGCATTAGTGGGTCGTGCGACTGCCTTCAGCGTCCCTTGTTAGGGCCGCGTGGCAGCAGACGACTCGACTAGTCCGGTTAAATCGGTTGCTTCGGCTTGTGTTCGTGGCAGTTTTCGTGTGGGCGTGTGCGAGTCTCTTGACGGCAGTAGCCGTTCGCGGTCTGGTGTCGGCTGGTGTTTACCGTGTGTAGTGTGCCAACCCGAAGCCAAAGGCGGCAAAAGTGCAGTGGACTAGTGAAAGTGCTGTGTGGTGTTTGTGGCTTTCGCGAAGCTCCGGACCAGTGGACCTGTTGGGATTACTTCGAGGGATCGCTTCAGGTAAGCCTAATTTACTGTTTTTCCCGCGGCTTTTGGTGGCTTCGCCCGCTTAGCTTGGCGTAGGCTAAGTTAGGTCCCTGCCGGTAGCGGTCGGTCGCTTCGCTTAATCGTGGTGCGGCCTTCAATACCGGCGCTAAGCGGGTTAAGTATCCCAGTAGGAGGGCTTCGGCCCGAATACCTTTGCCAAAACGCGATGGGCGACCGTCGCGTTGCGGCCGGGCAGCGGAATGGTCCTGCTAAGGGCCAATCCAATGCTCCAACCGTAGGCCCCGGCCCTGTCCCTGACTCGGTCGGATCGTGCAGTGGTCCTTCTCAGGGCCGCCAATCGGTCTCGGCCGTGTCCAACGTTGCCTCTGGGGGTACTCCTGCCCCGACGTGCACTACGTCCCAGCCCACGCCTGCGTCATCCTTCACTATAGTGACATCGAAGAAAAAGCGGAAAGCGGAGGAAACTCCGCTCCCCGATGAACCGGAGCTCGATCTAGATGCTCCTTTCCGTAGAAGCCGCCCTCCGCCCCTGTTCGTCAACGGCGTCAAGAACGTCGTTGACTTTTCCAGACGCCTCCGGCTCGGCGTTCGTCTCTCGGCGGACGTGCAGATGTCACTTCGTGGAAGGGACAGTCTGCGCGTTAGCTGCGCGATGGACGAAGAGTACCGTGCCGTCTACCTGTTCTTACAGGCTAATGGTCTCCAATTTCACACTTTCTCCTACGAGAAGGCGGCTCACGTCCGGCTAATTATTCGCGGCCTGGACGAGGACACCGAACCCGACGAGGTGGCGGACGAGCTCCGCCAACTCGGCTTCCCTATTAAAGAGTGCATCAGGCTCTACACCTCATACGGACCCAGGCGTAAGTTACCCCTCCTCCGAGTGATACTCCTAAAGGGGGAACAGGTGGACAGACTGCTGGGCCTGACCAGTCTTTGCGGGCTGAAAATAAAAGTTGAAAGGAGGGAGCCGCGAACCTGGCCACGTCCCGCAGTGCCATCGTTGCCAACGGTTCGGGCACGGCTCGGACAGCTGCCACAACGCAGAGGTCTGCGTCAGATGCGGAAAGCCGCATCCGACCAAGGCCTGTCAATTGCCGGCTGCGGGGCGCCGCTTTTGTATTAATTGCGGCGAACCTCACTCGGCAAATTACCGAGGATGCTGGGTTTTCCAGCAGCATCTGAGGCAGGCCGCGGACAGGAACAACCCTCCTGCCCGCCAGCAGCTTCCAGTCGTCCCGGATCGTGCTGCCTTTCCCCGTCTCCCGGAGAAGGTCAGCTCATCTGTGCCACAACCTCCCGCCCGACCTCGCCCACGTGCTCAGCCACGTGCATCGTCCCAACCTGCTCGGGAAGAGCATGCTACGCCAGCATCGGCGCTAGATCAGCCCGTTCCAATGGACGAGGAACCTGCCCCGGAAGTAGTCGAGCCAGTCCCGGAGAGGTCTGAATCTCCCCAACCCGCGGCTCGCTACAAACCCAAGTCTAGGAAGAAGAAGAAGCAGAAGAAACAGAAAAACGCTGCTCCCGCTCCCCCTGCCCAGAAACCGCAAACCAGACCAACGCAGCGCTCCGGCGCTGGGGTTGCTCGGCAGTCCAAAGTAGAGCCCCGTCCTGCAGCTGAAAGGACCGAGCGCCCACCTAGGAACATATCTCGGGTGAATTCAGCCCGCAGCTATGCTGCCGCCGCCCGCAGCGACCCTGCCCCATCTGCTTCATCGTCGTCCACATCCCCCTCAGCTCTAGCCGAGGTAAAATCTTTCTTCGAGGAATATGACCTCGAGGAAGTGGCCCGTCTGTATCGATCCATTCGGGATCGCCTTCGCACGGCGACCCCGACTGAAAAGTTCCTCCTCCTCGCGGAAGCTGCAGCCGCCATAGGTCTTCTGTAATGCTCCACGCTAACAGAATTACCTCCATTAAGCGCGACCTTTCCATTATAGCGTGGAACGCCAACAGCCTTCTGCCCAAACTCGAGGAACTTAGAGAGTTCCTAGCCCGTCGCAAGCCCGACGTGCTTCTCCTCTCTGAGACCTGGCTTAGGGCACATGACAACGTGAGATTGCCCAACTATGCGTTTTACAGGGACGATAGACCTGGGCGGAACGCGGGGGTGGTACGGCCATAGCGGTGAAACGTTGCATTGCACATCACCGCGTGGTCTTGCCTCCTCGCCAAAATATCGAGGCCACAGCCGTTGAACTCTCCGGAGTTCTCGGAGGTGTCCTCCTGGTTTCGGCTTACAAACCGCCGACCAAACCAGTTCTAGACGCCGACCTGTCCGCAATTTTCAGTGCGCATAGGAAGGTCATTCTTGCAGGTGACCTGAACTGCAAACACCCCGACTGGGGTAGTCGATTGACTACGCCATCCGGGAGGGCGCTTAGCAGGTACCTACACGACCACCACCTACGAGCCTACGGACCCGGACAACCGACGCACTATCCCCTTCGACTTGGAGCCCGACCTGACATACTAGACATTGCAGTTGTCAAGGGAGTTGTCAACCAGATTGAGGTGTCCGTGTTAACGGAACTGTCCTCTGACCATTGTCCCATCGAGGCGCATGTACCTACCCGTCACACGATTGGGAGAGCAGCGCGACGAGTGGTCGAGTGGGACCGCTTCGGGCCTGCCTTTTGTCGCAGGCTTCCCGAGGAGGTCCCGCTTGATACCACTCAGCACATCGACGAGGCGGTCGCCTTGTTCGATGATGCCATGGTCTCTTCCGTCGGCGTGTGCTCACGGATGAAGCCTAATCTCACGCCCGATTATCACCGGATCCCAGAAGAAGTCCGTCTTCTCGCTTTAGAGAAGAACAGACTTCGGAGACGGTGGCAGCGGACGCGAGATCCGGACGACAAGGCCAGCTTCAATCGGGCGGCCGGCAAGTTACGTCGTGACTTGCAGGCCTTCCGACGAAGCTGCTGGGAATTTACGGTCGCCAAAATGGCATATGATGCACCGGAAGGGGACTCCTCCGTTTACAGGATACCTACCGCGATGACCGGGAAGAGGCGCCGTCCTCCACTCACGGCCATCAACGGGCCTTGTGGACATCCCCTTGCCAAGCCGGACGAGAAATCAGAGTTCCTGGCCGGGTACCTGGAGCTACAATTTGCTCCTAACCCGTCCGGGGACCCAGACTCCGACGAGGAGATAGAAGCCGAAGTTGAGGCTTCTCTCGGCAACTCGATCACATCCGAACCTGAACCCACTTCGGTGGAAGAGGTAACGGACAGGCTTTTAGCGCTTCGACCCCGGAAGAGCCCTGGACCGGACGGTGTTACTAACACCGCCCTACAGAGACTTCCGGACCGGGGAGTTCGCTTCCTGGTCGATTTGTTCAATGCCTGCTTCCGATTCGCCTACTTTCCTAAGAAATGGCGTTCGGCTACGGTCACGATGATCCCGAAGCCGGGAAAAGACCACAAGTTCGCCGAGAACCTCCGGCCTATCAGCCTGCTGTCGTCCACTTCGAAAGTCTTCGAACGACTAGTCCAGCGGCGGCTAACGGATCACCTTCAACGGTTCGATATTCTGGTCCCCGAGCAATTCGGTTTTCGTGCTGGGCACTCCTCGACGCATCAATTGATGCGTTTCGTGGAGACCGTGGCCGAGGCCGGTTGCTCGCGGGAGCAGACCGTCGCCGATTTCGTTGATGTCGAGAAGGCTTTCGATCGTGTTTGGCATCCAGGCCTACTTTACAAACTCACGAGATTCTGCTTCCGGATTGCTACCTTCATCTGATTGCTAGCTTTCTTCGGAACAGAACCTTTCGCGTGAGATTTGATAACACCCTTTCTTCGGAAAGGGCTATTACTGCTGGTGTCCCTCAGGGAAGCGTCTTGGGCCCCCTGCTTTTCTCTGTGTACGTCAACGACGTGCCCAAGTTGCCTGGCACCAGGTTGGCCATGTTCGCCGACGACACGGCAGTGTATGCTGTCGATCGTCGTGCTGAGACGGCCGTTATCTGGCTCCAGGAACAATTGGACGAATACGTTGAGTGGGCAGAGAAATGGAGAGTTGCCATCAACGCATCCAAGAGCACAGCAGTAGTCTTCTCCAGACGCTTTAGGCTCCCCGACAGACTCTACGTAGGCGATACATTTCTGCCCTGGTCTCGAGAGGTCAGGTACCTCGAGGTTCACCTCGACCGACGTCTCACCTGGCGGACACACTCTGCGCAAGTAGCCCGAAAGACCGCCCATTGACTTTATAAACTCCGACCCATACTATGTAGCAACGCCATGACCCGCCGCCTAGGGAAGCTTATCGAGTCCACTTATGTGGCGCCGATGGTTACCTACGCGATGCCCGTTTGGGGCTACTTGGCCAAGACCCATAAGCGAAAGCTTCAGTCTCTCCTCGACCGAGGATTACGCTGGGCATACAAAGCCCATTATCTGACATCTAATAAAACCATCCGTGACTCCCTGCCTGTCCGTTCCCTGGACGCCACCATACGGACACTGTCCCGCAAATTCTATCGTCGCTCCGCCCGATTCCAGGGCAACCATCTCATTAGCGCCCTCGGTCGCTACCAATCTGTGCCAGGAGAATCTTGGACCCGGCCTCGGCGAACACTCACCCACAATTAACTATTAATTGAAAACCCACGGCCGGTAGCAGGCCACACCCTCAATCCATAATATCAGTAGTCCCTACGGCAGGAGCTCTTCTGAAGCTCGGAACGTAGTGCACGAGCGGGCGACGGGCAAGCCCTCCGTCCCGCACAGCCCCTGACCCTGCTGACCCACTACGGTCTCACTGATTGTCGGATTGTACAGTGAAAACAAAATACAAGACACTAATTAAGTCACTAAAAACCAGCTTTAATTATCACTAATAACAGTTTATAATCAACTCGTACAATAATTCCAGTTAGATTTGTTCACACACAATTACAATGCCAATTAATAGAGTTCCACACAATTATTAACACAATAAGTCTCCACTTTGACAAACACTCGATCCGCGCTAACGAAAATCGCTCACGTAACTAAACTAACAAACCGGGTGCTGGTTTTATATAGGTAGTGCAGAGCTTCAGTATATCTTTCCCTCCTTACTGCAAGTCGCCGGCTTAATACGTATCTCAAGTATTATTAGAACACACTAGAACACCTACTTGAATGACGTAACACCTGCCACACTTGACAGGGGAAGTGGAGAATATTATCAGCAGTTCTACGCGGTTCGATACCATACTCATAACAATATTTTATTCGGCTTGTATTATTTAGTAAAGATGTTTATCAATGTTGATATATCTAATAACACAAACAATATGCCTTGTTTAAAATACGCTCTATGTACACTCAGAAATATAGTAAATTTCATTAGTTTAAAATTCAACATAATTAAAGTTTCACCGCACCTATGTACGTATATTATGCTAAACATTTACTGACTAACAACTGAAAGAATTATGATTACTTTGTGATGTTCTTGGACTCGAGAAACTACTCCATTTAGTTAATTACAAAGATCTGACTAAAACGGAATAAGAATATTTGATTGAAAAAGCATTTTACTTATAATAACATATACTCACACAGCATGGAAGAACAAAGGTGTTAGGCCTATACAATATAAGATAAATAAACTGAAGCATAGATAAAATACACATTTATGTAGCATGTGGTGTAGCTGAAGGGAAGTGTGGCGGTGTTTTAATTTTCAGCGCTCACATATTACAGGAACAGAATTCAGTTTTACCCCAACATATGCTGTAGAGTAGATTTGCAGATTTAATTAGTAGCTAGCGGGGACGAGACTGCAGAATACAGATTACTGTCCTGTGTTTTTAAACTTTTAATTATTTTTTTTTAAATCTAAGGTAAAAAATACAAATAACTTTTGTTGCAAGCCCACCGCTGTGTGTGTATTCGTTATCCATTTTGTTAAAAATTTTTAGTTAAAATTTAAACAGAACTACAGCAACGTCCAATATGTATCTTATAGATTTCGTTTTTTTCTATTTGTATTTCAGAAAATTTATGTTAACACTTCCTTAAAAATAAATATCTTTTAAAAATTATTATGTAAATCTGAATCTTAAAATACAAAAAATGAGAGACAAGACGCTGATTATTTAACAATTTTTTTAAAAGTTAGACGTTTATATAAAAATTTCAAGGTAAAATATTTCTAAATTGAAATTATCGGGAATAAGGTAACAGTAAGTTGAATTGCTTATATATGTGGCAAATAAAAAAACTAAATGTAATAATGTAAAATGTGAATTAGTCAAAAGCTATTACAGATAAGAGTGTTTTCTGATACGAGTACATAATTCAAACATACGTATATGCTCAACTAATGTGCCGTACTGGGTTCGGCAGCGTATTATAAGTTTTAAAACGAGCGGCGGTGACGTCATGCACTGCCATACGTTCGTCGTTGTTGGCCGGTTGGCACACAAATGTTGTGCGGCTGCGCAGTACAGCTGGCGTAGCCAGCTGTTTCTGTACATTCCTGCATCCAGAGTTTACTTGGCTAGGCCGAAACATTGAATCGGGCTCATTTCTGTTCTATCCTCCAACCTGGTCATCTGCTCTCGACTGGCGGCTACCGTTTGTTCTGGACTTCCTCGGCTATCACTATGGTTGGCTAGATAAAGTGTAGCTCCAGGTATGTACAAGTTAGCGGGTTCTGAAAATATTCTAACCCCAAATATATTTTTATGTTTCAGCCTCTATTATAAATTATACTTGTGTGTGTGTGTGTAGAGCAGTTTTTAATCTGGGCGTTAATGCTATTACAAAATTAAATTAATACGAATGTAAATGTCGTGGGTCAAGTTGACTTCAATAGAGAATGTGCTAATGTATCTTGCACTCAGCTGTTTTTGATGTCATTAATAACTATGAAAGACACAGCTAATCAATTTGAATATTTCAACGAAATACTAAGAAAGTAATTGCTAGATGAGTGAGATAAGTCACAGCTGGGGAGCTTAATACTGTTTAATATGAATTGGTGGCGATGTGTGTGTGCGCTGTTGCTGCTTACAGTTAGTGTTGGAATTTAATGTGGACGGCCTATGTGGCGTGATTTTTCTTTATGACACCCTCTACAACCTATTGTATGTCCAGGTGCTCGAACAAGGGCGAGATGGGTGTCAGGTGGACGTACATCTGTCCACCCTAATGGCAGAGACGATCGTATAGCCACGATGCCGTCAGTCGAGGACAACTTAGGACTCTTCCAACGCTAAGGTGCACCCGGGACTTGTGACACGACTGTGACATCACTGATCCGCGCCTATACGGACTAAGTACACCGGACAATCCAGGTGGGAAAATTCTGATTATCTAACTCTCTCTCTACAACATGGTGAATGGACAGAAGCCGCCAGAAGCTCACTCGTGAAGTTCTGACCGTTACACTCTAGCACAAACTCTCATGTTCAGTTATGTTATTGCATGTGTGAACATTACAGCAGTACACCTAATGAAGTATCTTATAACTTCATAATGTGTAAGAAATTACATACATACACACACATCCGCAGTTTGCTGTAAGATCTAACTTTTCATCTAATTAAGACCATTAGGGAGTTAATTATCTTGTGCTATCATGTCATCTGGTCATGGCTGAGTTTTAATCACGTAACGGGGGCTGTCTGATGCTTTAGATGAGAAACATTTTTCTTTCACACATATACTTAGCGCTTTAATGATTAAAGTCAGGGTCGTTTAGCAGGTTGAGTCTGGGGGGCGGTCACTTACATTCTTTGGTGTTAATTACCAAGGCAAATCTATACTTAGGAGCTGTGATTATCAGTTTACGCTGTCATTTATATTTGTACATATATATACATATTATGGTGCATTCATTTACTGTAGTTGGAATGGGTTTATGAGCAAGTTAGTACTGAAATGAGGGATGTTTTGTTATTTATGTCGTGTATGTGTTTGTGTGTGTAATTTTACTATATTTTGCTGGGGGAATATGTAATGAATTTAAAAAAGAGAAAAACCATAAATGTGCTTACTAAGACAACAGGCTAGCCTATTTGAAGCTATACTACACTTATGGATTAGTATTGCTTTTATGAATGAGATTGTTACTAACTTTGACTCATACATAATCAGGCAGAAATTTTGCAATTATGTTAATATCAAATTCACTTACTTTGTGACATTATGAATTAATTGATATATATATATATATAATTCTGCCCTTAATGGTGTGCTCACACAATCAAGAACTTGTCATTTTTGTAACATCTTGCAGGTTTAATAAAGCACACGCTTGTTGGTTAAAAGACTTTTTTCATTTGCAAGTCCTGTCATTCACCTGGGGGGACATGTCTGTAATTGTATTTACAATTAGCAGGCTGTTTCTCTGCTTTTATGACACCCATCTCGTCGTATCGCTAGAGCATTCTGGAGCCGCTTGTATGATCAAGTTCTTCCTGTCGTTCTCTTTAATTATTGCTTTTACGTGGTGTGTGTGTGGATTGCGCGGTCATGTACATTTCTGTGAATGTGGACTTGTTTGTCAAAGATGAGCTCGAGTGGGAGGTCCGGTTCCGGGGACGGAAGCCGCAGGAGACTGTTGTTTCATTAAGGAAGCAACTCCGCGAGGCTCTTGCCTCCGGTGAGGCACCGAGTGGGAGAGTATTACTTACGGATGTCACAGCCGAGGTGGAGCTGTGCTCGGAAAAATTTTCAGAACTGCGCGATTTGGCCGAAGGCCTGCAGTCGGCGGCACCCACCTCTACGGCTAGACAGAGGGTACGCCAACGTTTACAACATGTTCTATGCCGTTTACAGAATGCTGAATCACAGGCTACCACCTCGGAATTAGAGAAAAATGTTGTCACTCTTAGGGAGCAAGTGGCGATGGCATTGCGGGAGTTTTCTCTCGGCCAGCGTCGCCACGTGGATGCGAATTCCGGTTCTTCTTCATCTTCTGTTGAGACGGCAGCCAGGGTGGAACCCCCTGCCCATGTTCCTGCCTTTTCGGATATGGCTACAGCGAGCTATCACAAGCTCCCTAACCCACTGTCGGATGTCATTCAGCGTCTCCCAGTTGTCGATGGTCTGGATCCCGAGGCGCTTTTGAGATTCTTGCGCATATTTTTTCAGTTGCCCGATTTCCCTGGGCTGTCTGAGCGGACTTTGCTTGAGCTCATTTACCCGTACTGTCAGGGATCTATGGCTGAGCGCGTGACAAGTACCCTTAGGGATGGCGGTGGCATTGACCATTTCCATAGGGAAGTCCTGGACGCTTTCGTACCGGGAAGGTTACACGACCGGTTAAGACATAAACATTTTTATAGAGTTCAAGCAAGCGGAGAGTCCCTTGCTCATTTCATTTCCAGTGTTAAAGACGCGGCCCGGATCCTGAGGCTGGGGTTGTCTGAGTCTGAAGTTATTCACACTATTTTGGAGGGCGTGACGCCGGAGGAACGGTCACGTTTGACATTCGCTGTCCGTCCCCAAAGTTTTATTGATTTGGACCGGCTGTGCGCCGAGTCAACCACTATACGGGGTAATGACGATATTAGAGCCCACGAGGCTAGGAGGCGTTCAGATCGCCCTGATTTAGAGGGACGAGTCGGGCAGCCCGGGTCTTGGGGTCCTCGGCCTGCGCCGGTTCAGAGCTGTGAGGTACGAGAATTATTCTGTTCTAGGTGTCATAGATCCGGTCACGTTGCGCGCTATTGTAACGATGCTAGACAGCGTCAAGGGACTTCCCGAAATGGTAACTTTTCAAAAAACGTAAGCTCTCGGGGAAGATAAGTAGGGAGTGGTCTTCCCCGTTAGGCCGTTCGGTTCGAGTTTCACTTAACCCCAGGCGGGTAGCAAATCCCGGGTCATCTGGCTCCAAGGTCCTGCGAACTGTCCCCAACTACAGTTCAGTATGCCCCTTCCTGTTGGTCGAGTTGAAAAAGGGTCAGCTCAGAGCCTTGGTTGACTCTGGATCAGCCCGATCCATAATTTCATCTAGAGTATGTGAGGACCTTGAACAACAGGGCTTACTATTAGGGTCGGATCGGTCTTCCGTGGTATGCTGGACTGCATCGCGGGAAATTCTGCCCATCTCCCGGGTGGTTTCCCTAAGTATTAAAATCGAGTGTTTTTCATGGGTGTGGCGATTTTTGGTTCCTCCGGCTCTGGGAGTCGACTGCATTGTGGGTGCCGATTTCATCTCCAAGAGTGGTCTCGTTTTAGATATTCAAGCGCACCACTGTTACTTTAAATTCAATCGGGAGGTTGTCATTCCTTTCTTGGGGTACCAGGGAGCTAAGGGAAGTATCCAGGAGGTTGTGTGTCCCGATTCAGAAAGAGACCATCTCACTCCGTCCCAGAAGCATGCTTTGGATCATTTGTGTGAGCAGTTCCCCACTGTATTAACTCCCAACTTGGGGCTCACACATCTTTTGGAGTATAAGATCCGTTTAACGGACTCCGCCGTAGTACGCTCACACCCATACAAATTCGCTCCTCCAAAGATGGATGTTCTTAGAGAGAAGGTTCAAGAGTTGCTTAAACAAGGGGTCATTGAACCTTCCAATTCTAGTTATGCAAGTCCAGCATTTCTGGTGCCCAAGCCTGGGGGTAAACAGCGTATGGTCATAGACTATCGCAAACTAAATGCTAATATTGAGGTGGATTCAGTTCCTCTTCCCGATTTACATTCCGCTTTCGATTGGTTTAGTGGGGCCAGGTACTTCACCATCTTTGACCTCAATGCCGCTTATCATCAGATTCCTCTGTCTAAGGAAAGCCGCCCTTATACGGCATTCTGTGTGCCATGGAATCTTTATCAATATACTAGAGTACCCATGGGTCTGGCAGTGGGGGCTCAAACCCTCACGCGACTACTTGACACTGTATTCCATGACGTAATATTTAAGTTCATCTTTAATTATCTTGATGACCTCTTAGTCTACAGCAAAACGTTCGAGGAGCATCTGGGTCACCTGAGAGAGGTGATGTGCCGATTGAGGAGTGGTGGCCTCACTATCAATCCAGACAAAGTCAAATTTGCACAAAAGAGTATTTCGTTTTTGGGGCATCTCGTCTCATATGGGGGTGTGACGGTCGACCCGGAGAGGACACAAGGCATCCGAGATTTTCCTCCCCCTAGGGATGCGAAAGGTGTTGCCAGATTCGTTGGCATGGTCAATTTTTATCGTAGATTTATCCCTAATGCCGCGGAGATTGCCGTACCTTTAAACGAACTCCGAAAAAAGGGTACCAAATTTGTATGGGGAGAGAGGCAACAGCGGGCCTTTGATACCCTCAAGGAGGCGATCGTCTCTCCCCCTGTGTTGAGGATGCCTGATTTTTCAAAAAAATTCATTTTGCAAACGGACGCGAGTTCTGTTGCGCTCGGGGCGGTTCTGTCCCAGGAAGTCGATGGTGCTAGGCAGCCGGTGGCATTTATATCCCGGACCTTGACCCAACAAGAGAGGAAGTCTTCAGTGTATGAACTAGAGTGTCTTGCTGTCGTGTACGCTCTAGATAAGTTCAGGCGTTTCTTGGAACACGCTGAGTTCCTGTTGGAGACCGATAATCAGGCTCTCTCCTGGCTTCTCGCTCATCCCCGGCAGCTGGGTAAAATAGGGCGTTGGGTGGTCAAGATCTCATCCTTTAAATTCAAAGTGCAACACATCCGGGGAACACAAAATGTTGTTGCGGACGCCTTGTCACGTATGTTCTCACAACCCAGCGAAGCCAATTCTGAGCAACCCTGTTCCGTTCTGCTGGATTTTCCTTTGGCTTTTGCTGATGTGTTACCCCATCAGTTAAATGATGAAGAGTTGGGTCCTATCATCCAACACCTAAAAGAGGGTAACGTGCAGGTACCATATTTTCTGTCCAAGGGCGTCCTGTGCTGCCGAGAACGGAAAGGACGTGCCCCGAAGGTTGTGCTGCCTAGCAAGCTCGTGCCGATGGTCTTCAGCTACTATCATGATTCCCCAATAGGTGGCCATAAGGGAATTTCGAAGACCATTTCCAGTATTAGGAGGCATTTCATCTGGAAGGGCATGGACAGGGACATCGCGGCTCGTGTGAAAGCATGTCATCTCTGTGGCTTGAGTAAGCCTGCTCAAAACACTAAATTGGGTCTATTGTCATCTGATGTGGCGAGCAAACCCATGGAGAAGTTATTCATAGACTACGTGGGACCTTTCCCTCGTAGCAAGTCAGGTAATGCTTACCTACTTGTTTGCGTGGATGCTTTTTCCAAGTTTGTCTGGCTACTGCCCTTACGACAGGCAAACACTCGCTCAACTATCCTTATGCTACAGACCCATGTCTTTCAGCATTTCGGTTTTCCGTCCACCATTGTCTCTGACAATGGACCACAGTTCATTTCGAAAGATTTCCGGCGAATGTGTTTCGCTAACGGCATCAAACATGTGACCACTTCCCCGTACTACCCTCAACCGTCCCACGCGGAGAGATTTAACCGGAATCTCCGTTCAGCGCTTATCGCCTACCATGCTGAACAACAGGATTGTTGGGACCTAAATTTAAAGTGGTTGCAATTGGCATTTAACACGGCCCTACACGAGAGTCACAAGGCCGTACTCTTTGAAGTCATGTTTGGGTTCTCGCCGAGTTTGCCGTTGGACAATTTGTGGCACATTGATGATCTTCTACCGAACGATCCTGAGGTCACGACTGTGGACAGATGGCGGGAGGTCCGGAGGAATTTGCTTCGTGCGCACGAACGCGTCCGTAGTCGCTACAATCAGGGGCGAATTCCGAACCCATTTAAGATTGGCGACTTGGTCTACTGCCAGAGCCATCCGATCAGCTCAGCCATAGATAGGAGGGCCGCTAAACTATGTTATCTTTGGTCGGGACCATACCGCATTCTTCGGTTTGTGTCGCCCGTCACAGTGAAATTGGGTGATCCCGGAGGGGATGTTGAAAGAGTAACCACTCATATTTCAAAGCTAAAGTTTTGCCATAGTGCATGAGTTAGGGATGACAGTTTGTCCTATAAAAAGGGGGGGAACACTATTTGGGTTCCTGGATCTCAGTTATTAGAATTGGGAGGCCTTGGTGGTCAGTACTCAGAGCCGGCCGGCGACTCTTCTCTTTCTCCTGCTCTTTTCTGTCTCTTATATCTGCATGCGGACCAGGGCCCGGCGAGCATGCAGGACTCACACTTACATCTTCTCTTTCAGACACCCACTCACTGACTCACACCTCTTCCTTCTGCTTTTTCGTTTTCCTGTGTTACTGAACTCACCAAGAGCGATTTAAAATCTGAGATTTCCCTGGTTTTCCCGCAGCCGTCGTGCTTGAGGACTGGTTTGTTTTGGGTCAACCATGTTGCCCTTTTGGGGTGAGGGTGTGCCGTACTGGGTTCGGCAGCGTATTATAAGTTTTAAAACGAGCGGCGGTGACGTCATGCACTGCCATACGTTCGTCGTTGTTGGCTGGTTGGCACACAAATGTTGTGCGGCTGCGCAGTACAGCTGGCGTAGCCAGCTGTTTCTGTACATTCCTGCATCCAGTGTTTACTTGGCTAGGCCGAAACATTGAATCGGCCTCATTTCTATTCTATCCTCCAACCTGGTCATCTGCTCTCGACTGGCGGCTACCGTTTGTTCTGGACTTCCTCGGCTATCACTATGGTTGGCTAGATAAAGTGTAGCTCCAGGTATGTACAAGTTAGCGGGTTCTGAAAATATTCTAACCCCAAATATATTTTTATGTTTCAGCCTCTATTATAAATTATACTTGTGTGTGTGTGTGTAGAGCAGTTTTTAATCTGGGCGTTAATGCTATTACAAAATTAAATTAATACGAATGTAAATGTCGTGGGTCAAGTTGACTTCAATAGAGAATGTGCTAATGTATCTTGCACTCAGCTGTTTTTGATGTCATTAATAACTATGAAAGACACAGCTAATCAATTTGAATATTTCAACGAAATACTAAGAAAGTAATTGCTAGATGAGTGAGATAAGTCACAGCTGGGGAGCTTAATACTGTTTAATATGAATTGGCGGCGATGTGTGTGTGCGCTGTTGCTGCTTACAGTTAGTGTTGGAATTTAATGTGGACGGCCTATGTGGCGTGATTTTTCTTTATGACACCCTCTACAACCTATTGTATGTCCAGGTGCTCGAACAAGGGCGAGATGGGTGTCAGGTGGACGTACATCTGTCCACCCTAATGGCAGAGACGATCGTATAGCCACGATGCCGTCAGTCGAGGACAACTTAGGACTCTTCCAACGCTAAGGTGCACCCGGGACTTGTGACACGACTGTGACATCACTGATCCGCGCCTATACGGACTAAGTACACCGGACAATCCAGGTGGGAAAATTCTGATTATCTAACTCTCTCTCTACAACATGGTGAATGGACAGAAGCCGCCAGAAGCTCACTCGTGAAGTTCTGACCGTTACACTCTAGCACAAACTCTCATGTTCAGTTATGTTATTGCATGTGTGAACATTACAGCAGTACACCTAATGAAGTATCTTATAACTTCATAATGTGTAAGAAATTACATACATACACACACATCCGCAGTTTGCTGTAAGATCTAACTTTTCATCTAATTAAGACCATTAGGGAGTTAATTATCTTGTGCTATCATGTCATCTGGTCATGGCTGAGTTTTAATCACGTAACGGGGGCTGTCTGATGCTTTAGATGAGAAACATTTTTCTTTCACACATATACTTAGCGCTTTAATGATTAAAGTCAGGGTCGTTTAGCAGGTTGAGTCTGGGGGGCGGTCACTTACATTCTTTGGTGTTAATTACCAAGGCAAATCTATACTTAGGAGCTGTGATTATCAGTTTACGCTGTCATTTATATTTGTACATATATATACATATTATGGTGCATTCATTTACTGTAGTTGGAATGGGTTTATGAGCAAGTTAGTACTGAAATGAGGGATGTTTTGTTATTTATGTCGTGTATGTGTTTGTGTGTGTAATTTTACTATATTTTGCTGGGGGAATATGTAATGAATTTAAAAAAGAGAAAAACCATAAATGTGCTTACTAAGACAACAGGCTAGCCTATTTGAAGCTGTACAAGACTTATGGATTAGTATTGCTTTTATGAATGAGATTGTTACTAACTTTGACTCATACATAATCAGGCAGAAATTTTGCAATTATGTTAATATCAAATTCACTTACTTTGTGACATTATGAATTAATTGATATATATATATATATATATATATATATATATATATATATATAATTCTGCCCTTAATGGTGTGCTCACACAATCAAGAACTTGTCATTTTTGTAACATCTTGCAGGTTTAATAAAGCACACGCTTGTTGGTTAAAAGACTTTTTTCATTTGCAAGTCCTGTCATTCACCTGGGGGGACATGTCTGTAATTGTATTTGGGCCTTGCACACTTTTGCTTCCTCTAGGTTTTCCACCTAGTTCTAAATATGATGTCTCTCCCCTTTAAAAAAAAACTTAATAAAAATAAAATTAAATAAAATAAAAATTCAAAAAAAATTACAAAACTTAGAAAAATAAAAGGGGGGTTTCACTAAGTCAAGAGTAAAAGAACAGAACAAATTAATAAGTAACCACACAATGGTGTGCCTGATAAATTACAAATAATGAAATCTCGCCTATTTGTACAAGGAAATAATAAAAATGTTGGTTAATTATCTAGTCATTAATTTATTTCTTTTAATTAAAATTTGATAATTTTTTGTTACATTCTTTGTATGCTTTTTAAATTTATAAACTATGATATATTGATTTCAATATCAATATTATTAGATGTTTACCGTTGTTATATATATTCTTGTGTGTGTTCAATAAAAGAAATGGAAAATTGCGCAATAGAATATTCAAATTTAATTAATTTACTTTTATCATCATCATCATCTTCAAGGATTAAATCAGCGATGGTTTGATCCGGTCTCAAATAAGCAAAGATTAGAGCTAATCACTCCAGCGCTTCCTCAGACGTCCCACACCTCTCCGTACCCCCGGCTTATAGTTTCACAGTTGTTTGGGGATGCGGCAGTCTTCCATTCGGCAAAGATGTTCCCACCAATTCAGAGAGAACTGGGCGATCCTGTCGATTATACTCATAATAATCAGTTCCTGCCATATATCTGTGTTTCTTCTATGATCATGGAAAGTATACCCTGCCACGTAGAAAAATCCCATTCCAGGTGCTTGGAATAGATTGGCTGGCCTTTCATTAAATTCCGATTCTCATACCCATAAAGAAGTGTGGGAAGAGCCACCTTGTAGAATTTTAGGCGTGTTTCTATACTTGCTGCCTTAAGAGTTCGCCTGATGGCCCGGCACATAAGGTTGCACTTATGCAACTTATTTACAACGTCGTTGCTTGAATTATGATTTACTTTTATAATACATAAATATCAAACATTTTAATAAAGTCAGCAAAGTTAAAATCAAATATATCATGAAAGCAGTATAGAAAGCAAACGAACACAGTCCTCAGCATGTAACCGAAACTGCATGCACAAAGCAGAATTCCAGAAACGTAATAAATAATATGTGGGTAACACAGGATAGTGAGTAATTAATCAAACTGATAAAACGTTTGTCACAAAAATGTATCTTAAACTGACAGCGTACAGAATATTCCACGCTGTAAACACAAAACCCTCTTCCATGGGATAGAAAACACTGAACAAAGAAAACTGAAAATAAAAGTGAAAAAAAACCTTACCGACCCTCCGCATATTGGAAAATAGTAGTCTCAAACTAATTCCTGAACCACTGATATATGTATAAAATATATAAAATTAAATAACTAGTGAAGAATAAATTTACAGGCACACGAAGGAAATACAGTAATGAGAACAGCTTGGAATTCTTCATAAAGAGCATCAGTTCCGTTAATAAAAACAAAAACAAACCTAATTTAAAACTGTAATGCGTAAAACAAAAAAAACGTTTTGCAGATTAGTATACTAATATACGTCAAACGCTGTTAACAAATGTAATGACTGTTAACAAATGTTTCCTGAATTTTTCTCATGCATTAGTTGTACAGTAAGTAATGAGTAATAGTCAGGTAATTTTTGTTTCTTACATAAAATTTAATAGAATATATTGAAATTCAAGGAAGGATAAAATTTACATCTGACTAACCCACAAGCACAAACGTCACTGATTGTTTAAGAATTTTAAGAAAAAATCATCCTAATCACACAGCAACTAGCATTTTGCTAAATATGTTATCCATAAGAGCGAACTAAAGAATATACCAAAATAAACAAACACGAGCGCGAGCGCACGCACAGACACACACAGAGGTTAATTTAGGTAAATGAATTATTTTTTTGGAAACATTTAATTTATTCTCAGCGATATTAGAGAAAACAAAATTTTCAATATTACAATACAATATGGCATTATGAATATTTCTGTTGAATGAAAACAATTAATTAAAAATAATCTCTTTAAAATTTGGAAAATAATTAGTATATTAATTGAAACAATTTAAAGGATTATATTCTTTAAAATCAATTTGTATTTACTTTAACAGGAAACAGTGAAACAGACTTAACATTAATGTAACTTTAGCTTGCTAATGCAAAATAATTTTATTGTGGAACATTAAAATAACCTTTGATGTCAGCTAATATCACTATTTGGCCTACCCCGTCGTAATATTTTTACACTTTACGTATCGTCACCAGAATCTATGATCTTCTTCAAAAGCATAAAAGAACATAAAACATAAAAAACTTACAACAGACAAAATATAAGGCATGAGGATATGAATCTTACTCAAATTAGAATTACCACATAAAACAAACTCCTTAATAATTTTTAAAAAGACAAAATTTCTTACTTGGGAAAGATAGTTCAGATACCCTTTTTGACAGACCTAAGAAAATTTGAACGCCTGTTCTCTATCTTCATTATACAACCGTCTTTCAGGAACAGACCACAACCCTTCCCCACTGCTTAGTCCTACGTTATCAACATCTTGACAACCACTCCAAGGATTAGGTCCTAGACCTTTCCGAAACCCAACTTTTCCTCTGTCTACTGACATCTCTTTTCCAAGTAGGGTGATAACCCAAGGCAGCCACGGGTAGACGAATATCAGGCATGCAGGTTAAAGTGTTCACACCATCACTTCTGTGGTCTTCAGTCTTCTGGTGAAACGATACAATGTTTAATTCGCTTCTAATATCCTCGTTAATTTTCCGGTCCAGAAGAGAACAACCTTGCGTCCCTCCTAGAAATTTTATTTCAGCTGCCTGAATCTACTATACGTCCATTTTACCAAGAGTCCATGTCTCACTAGAATACAGGAATGTGGGGACAGCCTACTGGGAACAGCTTACTCCCACACAATATCAAATTCTTATCGTATGACTATATATTATAAATGACCTTAGGACTATTAAAGGATATTTGAAATGTAACCTGCAGTAAACCATACAAACTCATTTTCGCCTGATAAAGTCATGCAGTAATTTGTAACAAAATTTGACAAACTCGTTCACATATTTCTTTTAAATATTCTAATATTAGTTATCTATGTGGTAGTTGATTACATTATTGTAAAGTATTAATTATTATGTTTAATAAGTTTTAACAGAGATTTAAAAACGGTGTGTAACAAACGGCGGAGAATTTAATAGTATTTAGTTTTCTGAGACACCTTTATAGACTTATGTAGTATACACGTATTCAAAGACTACGCACACTTTGTTATGCAAAGAAAAGATTCGTCTTTAAGGGTCTCATTAAATATTTTAAAATTTCTGCTTTGTTAGGCGCCGATAAACAAAAATCCGTTGTAACATACTGCGTAAATACACACGACTAGGCAGAGAGTTGCTTTTCTCACATCAGTCTCCAGTGCAGTTTGTTGCGTGGAAAGTATAAAACCGACTATAACTGAGTGATGACAGGTCCATGACAAGCCTTAACTGACGTCAGTTGTATACTGCATATAATACTGACGTCCCGGTAATTACAACGTCTATTGCTGCACTGCATCGTAACTAAAAAAAGATTATTATTAAAACATGACACAGAGTTTCTCAATTTATCTTGTCATGGGTGTAATATGTTTTAATTACCTTGGAAAAATTGTAGAAGTAAAGATTTTTTAAAATTACGTCTACATAATTTCGGTCACACTCCCTAATTTGTTTCCTAACCGGTAAAGGTGTATTGATAACGATCCTTATGTAATATAAGGTTTTTTTCGAAACGGTAAAAATAGATTAAGAAAATGATAATACTTCCTGACTTGTCACTTCGTCAATTATGAAAAATTTCCAAGTTACTAAAACACAAACTAAACTCGGTAATCGTTTCACAGTACTTATTTCTTAATATACAACAACGACAGAGGATCCTTTCAGTCAGTCAGACTATTCTCGCGGGGTATAAAACAGTTACTAATCTTCTTCTTCTTCTTCTTCTTCTTCTTCTTCTTCTTCTTCTTCTTCTTCTTCTTCTTCTTCTTCTTCTTCTTCTTCTTCTTCTTCTTCACTACATCGCATGGATTGGGCTACATCGCCCGTTCCGACTTCACAGAGTCTCTGACCAATTTTTTAGGATCTTCCACGATCTCTCGCCCCACTGGCCTATTTTCAAACGCATGTTTAGGAATACGCATGTCTACCACGCGTTCCACATGGGACTTCCAATTCTGCCTGTATTCCTTTATTCTCTGCAGAACCGACTGAAACTTCACACTTTCCTTATGTCGTCGTATCGTAGATGATCCCTCAAACTGTTCTTAAAAATTTCTTCTCCGAGGGCTGTATTTATAACATTCTTTTCACATGAGTGTCAATGTTTCACATCCATACATTATATTTGGCCCAGACACCTTATAGACCTTTAGCTGTGCCTCCCTGTACGTATTACTATTCTTTAATAGTCGTCTTATTGTTTTACAGGTATAACTAAATTTGTTTAACTTTCTCTCGATATCGTTGTTCTTCCTATATGAGGTATCACATCCCAAATAATTAAAATATGATACATGCTCCGAAGCATTATTATCAATTACAATTCTTGCTCTTGCAGGGTTGCCCTAGGAAGACTATCACTTTCGTCTTAGTATTTAAGATCTGAAAGTTGTATTTTTGGTAGATTGTATGCAAGGTATAAATAGACCTTTGTAACTCATTTTCACTCTTCGCTGTAATTATTTTGTCAATTGCGTATAGTAAATTGCTAAATGATACCTTATCCGAAATTCGTATACCTGCAGGACAGACGTTCATCCATTCTCGCATAATTTCATCAGTATACATATTAAGTAAACTTGGATAGAGGCTACAGCCTTGTATAACACCTCGATTTATGGCCACTTCTTTAGACAATCTTCCTTATCTAAATCTATACAAATAGTTGTCTCTGCATACAGGCTTTGAATAGCGCGGAGGAGGAAAGGTGGAAAGATCCTGCGTGTTGAAATTTCTCCCAACCTACGTCTACACAGCCTGTCAAAGGCTTTCTCATAATCTATAAAAGCCACCAAACGTGTCTCTAAATTCATGGCGCATCTTTTCTCAATTATTTGTTTATGGAAAAACATTGTCACTGCAAGATCATCTAACTCTAAAACCACTTTGTTCCTCTAATAAAAGTGACTCAGAGATAGCTTTAAAACGCTGATTATGGATTCATGAATATAATTTATAACATGTATTTCAGAGGCTAATTTCGCTAATTTCTCTGTAATTGTTACAGCAGTTTCGTTGCCCCTTCTTAAGTAACGATGTCACTTTTGCCTGTAACGAAGACTTTGGGACTCTACATTGTTTCTATATGTATTGATTAAAGTCAAATGTTGAGCCATCAATCCTTCCCTAAATACTTCACGAGTTCTGAAATAGTTACAATATTATACACAAATGTAACTCTTGTATTCTCTTAGGCAATAATCAAACTGAATAAAACGATAGTCAGATGTTGTTGTACAGTAACATACAATTATAAGTTTGGGAAAATGTTTGCCAAATTTTTGTGTGTTTTAACTAAGCAAGTAATATTTTTATCACTAAGGATAATTAATGCTAATGTAATTAACACTTTGAAACTTTAGTTTTTTTTAAAAGTATTGTTGTGTGTAGACCGGTGGTTTGTTGTTCATTGAATAACATAGAAATTTAAATATAATTGACAGTTTTCATATCAAAATTGTATTTATCGTGTATGATATATGTAGCAAGAAAGTTTCAAGTAACAGTATCAACACGTCTAGTGTACAAGAACCATTTTATCACTATCCTTCTTCCAATGTACCCTAAAATTGAAGTAAACAATTTTAATTACACGTACAGAGTTTTAAAAACAAAGGGAATAAACAAAGATATTTGGATGTTCAAAAAATATTGTTATTTGATAGGAAATAACATGAGTTAGTTATAAAAGTTGCAACACATAGTCGGAATATCCAAAACCTACTGTAAAGTAAGATTGAGAGAAATCTGTACTTCTGCAAAGAATTAGGAATGTACACCAATTCATATAAATATTCAGAAATTAAAGCAGAACATTGAAAAAGCAAGATAAAACTATAATAATAATTAAGAGAAACTAAAGCTAGCTAGATAGGTATGTAGGTAGGTAGACGAAATTAAAGCTACCACGTCCGTTTAAGATAAGATATATATATATGTGTGTGTGTGTGTGTGTGTGTGTGTGTGTGTGTGTGTGTGTGTGTGTGTGTGTGTGTGTGTGTGTGTGTGTGTGTGTGTGTGTGTGTGTTCCACCAAAAATATTAAATTATAGGCTTCAATGTCATTATTTTAAACTTGTGTATAACGTACGCGTATATTATTGAGACGATCACACCGATCGCCGTGTTGTTCAGTGGAAACAGAATTACTGTCATCAACGAAGTTATTAATTATAAACATTAATTACACAGAGAACAACAAATTAAGAAATCAACAAAGCACTCTTATAAAATAATTCCCGTTGAATTTTTCCAACACACAATAATAAACGTCACCTTATTACAGTTCCGCACTAATTAAAACAACATATACTTAGCCACAATATTCCATACAGCACTTGAATATCGCTAGGTCCAAATTGAAGTCAGGCGGTATTTTTACCTCCTCCGCTTTGCCTTGTATTCGGCTTAAATACCGAGCCTGAATCCTGGTAGATTATTATTTTGAATGATCATCACTTCTTTCACAGCACTTTAACAATTAATAATTTAATGCACTTTCACTTGTGAAAAAACTTACTTTTTGTTATATCCTCATACGCACGTTTCGGAGTAGTTTGCTCCTTCATCGGTGAGGTATTGTCCTGGTAGATTAGTCGAGTAAACGTGTGGAAGGAGCATCGGCATCTCTCGTGATCTAGAAGAGTCCAGCGCATTACGTAATTATGTCGCGTAGAATGTTCTGTAAAGGTCTGGAACAGTCTCACTCGCAGTGGCATATCAATAATTACTTAGGCACTCAGCGACGCGATATTACTTTGTTTACTCAGAGTTGTAATGTGTAATTGTAAATTCATATATACTGAAGAAGATAACTAACCAAAGTGTAAACCAAAAAGGCACTGCAAATTAAAAATGTATTCCTAAAAATAGAAAGTAAAACTAAGAGTGTGCTCTTCCTATCTTCAAAATTTTTATAACTTGCAGTTGTTTTGAATATCTTATTATAATTTGGTTAAATGAGGATGGATGTCGCCTATCTTTAGACACAACCGCATAGGTGATATGAGTCTATAGAGAGTTCGCGGTTGCTGTTAAGTGCGAGTACAAAACAGCTTACAGTTTTCTTCTTTGCAAAATGTTTGAAATTGATATTTTACTCAAGAGCTGCAGAATTCGCTCACTAGTTTCGACAGAAAACATTTATTATTAGATGAGATTCATTGTACGGTTACTAAACACATGATTAGGCTACGATTTTGTTATAAATGCAACAATTTGAAACTAGATGATACAATAAACAATAAATATTCCGAAGTACCGGATTCGGGTTGTGGTTAGTCTTATAACCAAACTCTTTAAGTGGCAAATACTTTAGTGCTACTTTTAAGCTAACGTATGTTTGCATAGATACCTATGAGCCTGTGTGTGTTCCATGAGTATATAAATTTACACAAATGTACACAACTTAAAACAATCTGTAATTTTGTTAACATATTTTCCAATGTTAAGATGTTTTTACAGTGTTCCAAAATTGACAAGGTGTGTTGACAGACATTAGTTACGTCTAAGTAATGATACTTAGTTGGTATTTTGAATAACATTTTCTAACTATCAGATGTACCAATCGAATATTTTTATTTTCTGAAAATAGAATCTGACTTGCTTACATATTCAATGATTAATTTTCCAATAAAGTGACAACTAAAACTTTTAGCGGTAGCCCGGAGCTTTCTCGCAAGTATTTAATGTTTACGTGTAAGATAAAAAATGCCTAAAGTTTTTGAGTATCCACAGATATGTAACTTTCTTGGGTTACGAGTTTTTTTAGGAATGTAACAATTGTAAACCAAATAATACCAGATGTAAAACAATTGTACCAGAACTTAGTAACCAAAATTTTGGCATTTTTACACAAGTTATCACGTAACTAAAAGATAACGAAACTATAAATAATTAAACTTAGTGGTTACAAAATGTAATACAAAATTCTGCATTCCAGCGAACGTTTTTAATAAATCAATGTTAGGCCTATGTAAAAAATTTGCTTATAAGTTACAAAACGTACGTTGTACAATGTAATGTAAAGCGATGTACTGATTGCAAGTAGAAAAACGCACACTAATACTAGCTATGTGGGATTTATGTTTTTGCATTGGTAATTATTTATATATCTGAAGGAAAATACGTATATATTACAACGGCAACGTAATACCAGGGCTGAAGTACTGATGGCGACAAAGAAAATTACAGCGGACAAGTGGCGATGAAAGACACGACAGGTCGCGTGCAACAAGGAAGACACTGCAATTAGTAACACACGAGGTTCTGCCGTATGCTTGGATATATTGCGTGTGTAACAAAGATATGTTATGAATATGCAGTGCAGTTGACAGCTCGTGTAGCACTTCTCAGTCCAAGTATTCCTTTGGCCCATGCAAGATGCTCGGTGCTGAAGGTCCTCAGAATACGCACATTAGTTTCGTGTATGTGTATAAAAATATTCTTCCATAGTTTGTTTTTCGCAATGTAAAACGCATAAAACAATTTTTCTCTTTACATAAGTACACTAAAATATAAAATACAATTTTAAATTATACGCAAACTAATATTTAATCGATTGTAAAACATAAAGGTATAAAATATAAGAATGTTAATGTCCTATAAAATCTCTTTTCTTCAGAATCACCAAATATTGGAATAAATATTTTATTGGGAACAGTGATGTAACATTGTGGGAATTACTTTCGAATCGTAAATCCTTGTGTGTTGATAATATCTTTGAAGTCGTAGGTATAATATTGTGTCTTAAATTTTGTCTCCTTCATATTTTGTAAGAAGTGTCTGTAAACAGATACTGATGATACTCAGTCTTTATATCTGAAGAATGAACTGTATCTCTCACTTACTATATTAGAAACACAGTGTTCTACAGAAACGTTGACAATAATATTTTCAAACTTTGTTCAAATACATTAAGAGATTTTGTTTTTTCAGATTGTGTAAAAGGGTTAAAATCGCCAAATCACCCGTATCAATCTAAAAATTCTGAAAGGTTACTATTGTTTAACTATTAAAAACTTTTACTGTGGTTGTTGTACATGATATGTGTACTCTACACATTTATTATGTAATGAATTTTTTCGACTTTGGAAGGATAAATTTGTAGAAAACATTGTAATAAAATTTTACTGAGCGCAAAATGTGACTGCTGATGCTGTGAGTCACTAGTTGCACAATTTCACTCAAAATTGCACTACGCGCAACGCCAAAACGATATCCACACACTCGCGCCGTATGTATGGGTGTGTACTGTACCTCGCACGTACTTATATGTATGCTTGTGTACCGAGGGCTTGTCTGTGTGTGTGTGTGTGTGTGTGTGTGTCTGTGTGTTTGTGCGCGTGTGTGTCTAAAATTTTAATCGTACCTCAAAATTCCTTTTAGAATAAAGTTTGAAGTTGAATTTTACACAGCGGATATGACGAAAAATGTTGTAGAGTAGAAAAAACTTAAGCAACTTAGACAATTATAGTAGGAAACAAATAAAGCACTTAAAAATTAAATAAAATTGTTGTTTTTGTATCCCATTCTATAATGGAGCAGGTGAACAGAAAATTTTTCTGAAATTGTATTCATTATTTGCTTTTATGTTTTGTATTTTGTACTAAGCGGAAAATTAAGTAGTTTTGTTGATACAATATATTCCAGTGAAAACGTAACATAGAATGGAAGCCGGATGCCGTAAAGAAGTGATAACGCCATCTGTCCTTAAGTGGACAAAATTAAATGTAATGTGCCGTATAAACAGGACAGTAGCCTTTGTCCTGTCTTCAATGCGGCATTAAAGGCGGAGGGGAAATCACGCACAGATGTGTTTCCGTTTTCAATTTATTGTTTATGTTCTCTTTCACTCTAGTAAGCACTGTAACCAACAGTAAGCACTAATAGGATTTATAAAATCTTTTTTTTGTGCTAGATTAATTTTAAATTGTGACGAATATTATATTTTGTGAAGCACAATCATTTTTATTTAAATACAGTATGTATGGGCAATTTCAAGAATGTTTCCGCTGCACGAAATAACAAATAATAAATTTCCCAGTTTTTTATATCAATTAAAACTAGTAAATTATTTTAAAGTCGTCTTACCCACATTTTTGTATTTTAGAATCCCGTACTCCAATCGAAATGTGTTCTCTATTACTTTATGATTTTCCCAAATGTAAGGTTTGATACTGTTTTTGTTATTTTATCATTTTTACTTTTACCTATTTTGCAAGTAATTTTCATGTGTCATTTCATGTTATGTTTAGGTGGCAGTATATTTTGTATTGAATATAGAATTATTTGAATTTGTATTCTACAAAGACTAAAGAAGATTAATAATATTTTGAAGAGTGTATTAGCTTGCTGGTTACACAACAATATTAGCTTCTCCCATTAATTAAATATCGGTATGGAGAACCATACCGATATTTAACTTGACTTCCATGTTCTAAGATTTATATTTAAAATCATTTTCGAAATGAAATATTTCCATAGAAAATGCTTCTTTCTACTTATTGAATCAGCCTTAACTACAGTACTGTGGTCACTAACGTATACCAGCTCACGTTATCTCACTCGATTTTCACTGAAGATGGCAGTCGATGGCACTGCCGAAACGTCTGGTTTTGTAGAAAACATTGGACTACGGCCAAACAGCCCGGCAAGGAATTTTAACAACAAACTACTTCTTTGTTGCCGATAATGTAGTACAAATAAAAAATTATCACCTCCTCTTTCAACTGCAATTTTCATTTATAGAAAATTACCCTCACCCCGTTCAACTAGCCTCTTCATTTATAGATATTTCATCTACGTTTATACAGTGGATTATTATGATCTTCTTATCAGGATACTTTATTTATCAAAATTAAGGACTTTACTCTTGTTAAAACATAAAACGTTGCAGGTAAACTACACCTTTCTCTTAATTTATCTTCACAAAAATCAATAGACCTGGTGTCCTCTTTAATTCAGGGACATATGCAAACATTTTTTGATTCTGTTTGAATGTGCGGCAGTTATCGTTCGTCATAGAAAACATTACCCTTGTTAAAACATAAAACGTTGCAGGTAAACTACCCCTTTCCCTTAACCGACCTTCACCAGAAACAATAGGCCTCGAACACTCTGCAATTCAGGAAAGTATGGAACAAATTATTTGATTCTGTTTGAATTTGTGGCTGTTATCGTTTGCCATAGAAAGAATTCTACACACGACACACAAACAGACAGATACACACACACACAGACGCACACACACACTTTTCGAAAAATGACTTTTCTTCGTGTTTTGAGGGTAGTACAATCAGAATCAGCCGTTATCTCGAACACGATTTTTTCGCCATGACCATACTTACATTCCTTACGGAACATGGAAGTAAAAATTAGGCAAAACGTTAATTAAAGAAACAACATAAAAACGCATTACAAACGAATGCTTCTATTAGGTTTTTGTAAAACGTCTCTTTTCTCTATATGCCATTGTTAATTAGCAAACCTGTATGAGTTCAATAGAATGTAATGCATTTACTTTCTTGGCGACGTTTGTATACCTTGTAATAGTAATAAATAAATGTATTGATGTGTGATGGGAGGTCTCGCGAGTAAACAATGTAACAAATTGTGTTGAGAGACGAGTTCTTGTGCTCCACGTAGTATGCGTCAATTTGTAACAAATTTAATATGTATGTGTAAAATTATTAAACCACACCGTTGTGTTCGTCAATCTGTAACAATTAATAATAGATATGTTGAACGGTAAATTATTTTGTATCTGCCGCTCGCTCCCACTATGCGTGCAGTTCCAATGACGTCACTCAGAGTTGCCAACAGTTGCTCCGTCCGCTGTGCTATGTTAACGTAATTCTTAGATGAAACAGTAATAATAATAACGCAAATATAACACCAAACAGATATCTTCCTTGTAACGACCTTTATTCAATGAAGCAATGATTAATTACTTCTCGTTTTTCGTTACTGTAATTACAATTATGACAAAATGTCATAAATGACATCATGTCAGTTGGTACAGTAGCTAAAAATATTGTTCTGTAGTCGGCCAGGCCAAAAGAATGATGCAGTTGTTATTATTTCTATTAAAATAAATTATCTCAGGGCGTATCTGGTTCGGGGATTACGGTTAAACAAATAATACTATTCTTAAAATCAAAATACAAATTTCACATTATAAGGATATTACAAGGTTTTGGTGTTAAAAGTGCAAACTGGGAGTCGTGTATTGGTTACTTATTATTAGAGGTTATGACCAGTTCAGGTGCTTATTAGTTATCGTTAAAGTTTTTAAGGTGTTCAAAAAAGGTGTAAAACTCAATTGCTGTTATTTTGAGTGTTCTTTAGTGTTGGTGTAGTATAGTGTCTGTAGTTTTATTTTGTTTAATTCCTAGATATTCGTGTACACAAACGTTGGTTTTGACACATAAGATAATAAATTGTTCAAATTCACCAGATCCTCTTCTTTCTTCTTCCAGGACGAAGATAGGGTCAAAGTCTTCTTCGCTTCTTCTCCCCGGATCTCAATTCTTCTGTATTAAATTCTGGATGTTCCTTTCTTGATTATAATATTTTGTATTAAGTATATCGATTTGTTTTACTAAGTCTGGTACGTGTTTTCACTGTTTAAAATATAATTATATGAGACGTTTTATTAACGCGTCTGTATTCAATGACCGTTGTTAAAGAAGTCCTATTTTATTTATCTGAAATTTTTGGTTGCTAAGGTAAAACTTGAAATCTGGTTGGTTGATTCAGATATACATTGTCATACAAATTCATTATTTCAATGTCTGAATTTGGTCAAAACTTTTAAATTAGTATAACTTTTCTGTATTGTTTGGGAATTTAAAACTACTAGCATCATTATTTTGGTCTTAACATTTGTGACATATAGACACCAAACATGCCTATTTTTACTTAAGAAATACTGATGTTACATTTTTGCTATTTGAATTTTTCTTAAATAACTTAAAACGGATTATTTTGATTCCAGATTTGTTGTGTATACCATTAATTGTAAATCTATCCATATTTCAACATCTGTTTTACAAAATTCTAACAGTATTTCCTAAAATTTACAAAATTTGGTTTTACATGGCTTTATACAGTTTGCCATTCACAAAAACATTTGCTAATTCATTTATGTGTTCAAAAAATGCGATTACCATTATAGAACTACTGCCTGTTTTGTTAGTTTTACTATTTCTTATTAATTTATAATGGTTTGTTACTTTACTGGCTATTCTGATAATAGTTTATTTATTTTAACATTGGCCTATGTCATGGTGATTCTTTCAACACCATGTTACATATTGTTTTATTATTTAGCCTGTTGGCTTGAACCCTTATATTTAATTATAATCATTATATTGGATGCTAACCCATGGGATTTAAAAATACTCATCATCCTCTCATAATGTGAATACTTTAACAAAATTACAAACAGATTGACTTAAATATTATGGGGGGTTCTGATAAACATTAAACAGATAAACTAAATTCCAAAAAACACAAAAACTGTTTATCATCTAAAACATTAATTCTTTTCTTTTTTTCATAATTATTTTATAGTTGGTCAACCATACTATTCTTTTATAACATAACTTTAATAACTTAGCATACATCTTTTGAAGTCTAATATTCTTTTAGAACATGTAACTGTTTAAGTTTTGATTATACCTTTAATCCTATCCATTATCCTTTCAGGACTATAACTTTTATAACTTAACATCTTATAACAAACATTTCTTTATAACATATAATTATTTTATATTTAAACATGATATCTTATTCTATACTACTTTATGGTGTTTTGTCTCTTTCAAAACTTATTACTATTACTGTATACACGCCTATGGTATTTTAATATACTGTTTTTCATAATCATATGTCTTTTACACATTTCACTATTACTGCAGTTACCTCAGGTAATTGACATTTTTTCAGTTAATAATATAGATTTTCCTATACACTTTCTTACACTTGCATTTGAGCTGCTTTTCTTATATACTGTTCATTACCTTATTGTTTTTTTTTTCAGTATACACTGTTATTTGGTTCAGCAAGATGCATTAATTATTATTCACTATATTGGTTACTATGACCATCACTAATTGTCATTTAATGTTGTGATTATTATACTGTCACTATCACTGTTTACTCTTTATACACTTGACAATTTATTATGTGATTACACATTATTTTCTTGACAACATTATGTCCACTATTAATTACAATTAGTTGCATGTTCCATGTATCTATAATAATTGTTTTGTTATATTATTTCATTATAACATTGAAATTAATAATTTACTAATATTTCATTTTACATTGTATTGTATGTGTGGGCCTATTATCCCTCAATTTGTATTTTGATTATTTTTATATTTTGATACATTTAATAAAAACATTTGTTTGCATATAGTATTTTTACATAATGCTGTCTGTCTTTATAAGTATTATTCTTGTCATTATTTGAAATTCATGTCATCATCGGGGTATTTTGCATCACTTTGCCTAAATATTAATTTGGGTACGGTCAGTTGTAGTACAAGTCAGTCTAAAGTAGTTATTCGTTCATCTTCACTATCATTTTGAAAGATATTTTTCTTCTTGTTTAGTTTCTTATCCATGGTCTTCATTAAATCTGGTACGATATCAAGTTATTCCAAATGTAATGTTACAACCTCTATAAAATATTTCTTGGCAAAAATACTTGAAGGTAGATCTTTGGCATTATCAAATAACCGATCATGTGTTACAAATATATCAAGCCTTTATAATGTATACTTTAAAAGATGATGTTAATTTCTTAATTTTCCTTATTAAAATACTACGTGTATGTGTATATATATTGGACTGATGAATTTTTTTTAATTCTGCAGGTGTAATTCTTTAATATGATTTTGTTTTTGTTAACAAACTATAAGTTGAACTTTCTTTTAGGCCTCGCGTTGGAAGGACCATTAAATTTACTGTTATATTTTTTCTTAGTTATATTTGTTTCTGTCTGCTATAGTAATTGCCCCTTTATTTGGGCTATCAGTACGCGTGTCTATATTATTTTAGTATTTGAATAATTTTTGAAATGTTGTTTATGTTAAACATCTGATCATGAAAACTCTATCTCAGGGTATACAACTAATATTTCGATTTATATTATATTGTTACGACGGTCTACTCGATCGTCGTAGGTACAGTGGAAACAAAATAAGTACAAGGCACCAATTAAGTCACTAATCACACCTTTCATTGTTATAGTAAAACAGTTCGTAATTAACAACACAGTGTCTACAACAAATCAAATGAAATTGTTCATACGCAATAAAATGTCCACTAATATTAAAACTCAACTGTATTACAATTATACCGTCCGAATATAAAACGCAACACTTCGCTAATAACTACTTGAACGTACACCGTAATAACTCGAACCGCTCTGTAAATATCGCACTAATACTCTCGAACCGCACAGTCAAAAATCTCGCATTGAACTGAAAACTAAGGCCGCGACGCGATGTATTTATAGTTACGCTCACACACCAGAAGCTTCCAAACTGCGTCTTATCTCTCGCGAACTAGTAAATTGCTACGGCCTTGACACAGTCCGAGCGCCCGAGCGGAGCCTGGCACAGTCGAGAAAATTCTCGCAAAATGCGTTTAGTAGCACGTACACCACACGCTTACGTCGAGATCTTTCTGGCGCATTCGATAAACGCGTAGATTGTTCTATGCTGTCGTAGCAATATAATATTGGGAATGATTAATTACTTTCTTTAGTCAGTACCAAATAACTCTTGTTAACAAAATTTGAAGAAATAATATTAAGATAATATACCGTGGACATGCGAATCGTTCTAATCTCAGCTTTTCAAAACTGCAATGGGTTCAAGTCTTGTACTCTTGTAGTTCCTTTACCATTTGTCACCAGCATAGATGTCGCTCTGAATTGGATTATATTGTTTATAAAATTAGTTCCAAAGTTTACTAGTAAAATCTTCTGTTATTTTTATTCTTTATTAAACTCCTTTTAATTCCAATATTTTATACACTTCGTTACAAATTCAAAGTAAATTATTTTTCTTTGGCTTATTGATCCAAGATAGATTACAATATTAATTCTTTTATTTTTATTATTTATACAACTTGAGTTACTTTAATTCTCATTGAGATGTGTATTCTAATAGTATTCAAATTTGATTTATTTTAAATATTACAGACTCTCTCTCTTTGATCTGTATGTGATTAAATATTAAATTAGACTTTATGATGTGTGTCTTCTTAAATATAAAATTAGACTCCTTTAAATATAGATGTTTATCATATTGAATATAAAATTATACTCTTTTACAGGCTCTCTCTTTTTGATGTTTACTATATTAAAAATAAAATTAGACTTTTTGATGTGTATCTTCTTAAATATAAACTTAGACTTTCTTCTTTTTATTATTTATAAAAATTGAGTTACTTTAACTCTCACAGAGATGTGTATAAGATGAAAAATTGAATTAGACTAAACAAATTTTCTTACATTCAAAAACAATTCAATTATAACAATTTACATTTGCCATAAATGTAGTGATACCTCACTAAATTTGTCACATATTTCATAATATTACTTTTAAAAACATATATAATTTTACTAACTATTATTAAATACATTTATCTGACTTTCACATTATTCACTCCCATTTGTATCTATTATATTATAATGTTATTACCTTTTAGTTTTATTTTAATGTTTATTTTAATTATATTATAATAATTGTTAACATATATTTTCTTCATGCTGTGCTGTATCACACAGTTTAAATACTTGAATTTACCTCTATGTTTGTCATGAATAATTAATCAGTTTTTTGTTTATAATTCTACCATATGTTGAAAATATTATTAAATTTATACTTTTGATTTTTCTGAAATTATTTTATTCTTATATACTGTTGTTCATTTTTACAGCAGTGCAATATATACAGGGTGATTCGGAACTGCACTCTAATCTCTCGGTAAATTACTCTATAGCTGAAAATAAGGAAAAAAGTTGGTATAAACAAAAGTCCAAAAACGCTTCGTTAGCGAGTTACGACTAGCGAAAGATTTCGCTAATACGCAGCCATATTTAATTTTACCGGTCTGAAAGTTCGATTCAAATTTCTTTGTTCTATACGTTTTTTGACCTGAAAATTTGAATAAAACAGGTCGCAGAACTGTATCTCTAATAGTTTTTAAGTTATCTGACGTAAAACACAAAAAATTGAACTCTAAAAATACACTTTGTTACGTTTGGAGTAAAATAACTTTATTAAATGGCTAATAAATGCATTACAGTTTCAAATAAAACTTATAGAGAATTTAATTTAATTCTTAATTTTTTTGCATCGAACTTTCAGACCGGTAAAATTAAATATGGCTGCATATTAGCGAAATCTTTCGCTAGTCGTAACTCGCTAACGAAGCGTTTTTGGACTTTTGTTTATACCAACTTTTTTCCTTATTTTCAGCTGTAGAGTAATTTACCGAGAGATTAGAGTGCAGTTCCGAATCACCCTGTGTATATATGTATATATATATATATATATATATATATATATATATATATATATATATATATATATATTGCAATGAAACACAGGATCCTGATAAGCAGTGCAGGCTTGTGTAAATACACAGACGAGAAACATTCAAGTTTCAAAGAGTATTTTGTTAGATTTGGTTTTTTTGCTATAAGTTTTGTATTTTAGAACGGATAAGAAATTAGGATAAGTTAAACTGTGTATTACTGTATGTGCTATTTATTCATATACTGTGTCAGTGGAAATGTGCGCGTGTGCACGAGTGGTAAACGTTTCCCTGCCGTGTGTGAGATAAGTATCGAATCGTATTGACACTTTAACTGGACATAAACTATTATATTAGCTACAGTTTCCTTATATTTCCTGAGCATAAAATAATATTAAAATATGATTTCTTTTAAAGTATAAAACTCGTTGTAAAACGCATTTCTAATTGAGATAAGACATTCATAGGTAACCATCTATGCATGCCCATGCAAATTGTATGCACTTCTCGGCATGAAACCACATTGTGCTGTGTGCAAAAATAACCATGTGACTTCCTTCCACCAATAAGAAGCTTCGAAGGCAGTCGGAATTTTCTTCAGCCTGTGGCTGCACGGGTAGTTCATCTCATCTAGCTATCATGAACGGAACGTGCAATTCTCGTGCAAGATTTTTCGCTTGCGAGAATCTGTTAAGTCTTTATGTCGGTAGTAACGAATGCGAACTCTCAGAACTGTTTATTTAATATTCATCTTCACACACGTTATTTTTATTGAAACATAACGTGTATAAAAGTGAACTTAAACTGGGTTATACTGTATGAGGTAGTTTACAGTACCAGAAGTATTCTATAATTTACTTATCAGTATAATATTATCATCAATAGTTTCCGCGTGAGTGGAAGATATCCGCTTAGGGAGGTCTGCTGACCGTGGTAGACCTAGTGTTACGCATGAACTCTTGAAGAGTCCGGATAGGTATAAGTCTAATATAACGTTTCTAGTTAATACCCACTGTGACTTGAGATACTTGTGAATTCTAAATACTGTATAAAATTCCAGTAACAGTATCCCTAGAACCATTGTTTGAGTGCGAATCGTCGGTCTCAAAGTAGGAACCTCAGGACACCAGCCCAGCTGTAGTCATCACCAGGGTCAACCATCTGTCATTGTACGCCACGCCTGACGACTCCACTACAACAAAGCCCCTCCTCAACAGTGCCGTGGAAATCATCGTATATACAATGTACCATAACTCATATATGAACACTATTTAACATTTTAAGAGACTAAATTTGCAAACACTATTATTATTATTATTCTTGTCAAATATATCGCATAAACAATTTCATATGTGTTGTGTGCAATAAATAATCTTAAATCCTCCAATATAGACTTCTGCATTAAAACACACGTACTACTATATCCTATGCGCCAACAGTTAAGTTATTTGTGTTGTCGGAATATATATATATATAACAAATATAACGTTGAAGAACTCAGACCCTATATGGGATCCACAAATATGATATAGCTGAAGAAAAGTAAACTAATTCAGAGAATAATGATCAAAAATATACAATGGTAATGAGAAAATTAAAAAAAAAAATAGTAAACAAAAATAATAAATGAGTGAATAGACTAGACTGACAGACAAATGAGTATGACCAAACCGCAGTGATTGGCCAGATAAAAGTTATAAAATATATATAAACTAAATAAAAACACAACTAATATATCAAATTTAGTAACAAGTATTATATAAGTTGTGTAAAAGAAAGTACAATACCTGTAAAAAACAGGTAAACCCATTGTTAGTATATAATAATGATAGAAATACTACGAAGAAAGTGTAGGATAAACTCAAATTGTAAAGACTGGATGAAGGAATTGAAGGGACTAATGTCAACAGCCCAAAAAACTAAATTCATACAAAGTTTTAGTACTAACTTTGTGAGTTAGTATATTATGTATTTTAAACACAGACTTACTGAGATATAAAGAGTAAACATAAGATGTTAAAAAACTGACTTTAAAATTAGGTTTTAAAAAATAATATAAACCAAGAGTGAGAGGTACAGTAGGTAGAAAGTGTTAATGATAAGCAGTGAAAGTGATAGAGAGGATATGAAAGATATAAGATAAACAATTAATAATCTTAATAAAAGAAATAAACAGTGGTAATAAACCATAAACAATAATCAAAATGTTGATAGACAACCAATAAGAAGCATTAGTAGTGAGTAGAACCTATGTTATAGGGATTATGTTAGATAAGTTTTTAAGATTAAAAGATAAGTTGTTTTAGGAATTAAGATCAAGTTAAAGAGAATATTGTTAGAATTAATTCAAGGAATTCTTTTATTAAACTAAAAAATAAGATTAAATGTTCAGAAAATGGTAGACAACCAAATAAGAATGTCAACCAATTTCATTGTGTTAGCTATTAAGAAACAAAGTAGTTATGAGCTTCGATAAGAAGAAAACATCCTGTGTTACCAAAATTGTCACAAGGATGATAATCACGATATAATAAATGGTGTCAAGACACCATGCACCAAAGTTGTTATTAGTTTATTTAAAAGAGTTGTGTTTTATAAGAAGGAATATGGCTGGATCATGAACAGACCATAAACAATTTTTAATGTTATATGTTATCATAGTAGGATTAAGTGATAAAAAAGTCTGTAAGAGATAATAGAAAGTATAAACAAGCAATTGTATAAGTTTAATAATTCCAATATTAATCATCATTTTAAAGATAGAGAAAAGAATATTAGGCAAGGAATGATTATGTAAAATTATAATAACATTCATTTATTGTAAAATAGCCCAAAGTAATTCAAAAGTAAACAATGACTAAGTGACAGTAAGCAGAACATATGAAAGTAATAAATAATATTTAAATTGTATAAAATAAGAAATTCTACACATTTATAGCTTAGGCCTATAAAATGTCTAACTATCGAAATTTGTAAGCAATTAACCATTGTATTTGAGAATTAAGACCAAGTAATTTATTAATTTCAATTATCTCACCATAATAATATATCAGAAATAGAGTAATCATAAAAAATAAGTGAAATATGGAATAAAATAACATTAGCAAATTGGTCAAAACATTAATACATGACCAAACCCAGCGTTATGGGATATCAAATTAATCTTTGAAAGAAAATAGAGACATTTATGTTAATATCTGACACATTGGTAATAACACCAAGGAATAATAGCAATTATAAAATATTTATTCATTTTGAGCAAAAACCCAAGCTTTATAACAATGAGTACAAATGTTTTTAACCAATAGAGTAGGAGCTAGTTACCATAACAACGAAACTTTGTTAGAAAAAAAAAACGGTAATAAATTGTATCAGTCTATTATTCACGATCAAGAGGGACAGATGCCAAACTTAATTCGCTCCAATTAAAAGTTAAAAAAGAGGAAAATGCAATCAAAATTAAAATAATATGAATTCTAGAAGTTGAATCTGGATCCATTAAACCCAGGATTAAACTACAAAACAAATTTCAATAACTAAAATTAAAAAACTTTGAATAAATAAGATAGAAACCAGAAAAAGGGGGAAACCCGAAGAATGAAGAACTAATTAATATATCTAACCAATCTGGAAGAATTACCTGACTCATCTGAAGGGACGACAAGATTTTTGTTAAGTATAAATGAATTATCAGTAATTGCGAACAAAAATAGTTAACTTTTTGTCACAACACAATAACTCTCACTCCGAACTTGGTATACTAAATTCTTTCAAGGATTAATTGAAAATATTTATTAAAACTGTCTGTGAACCGTAACTTAACCTATGTGCGAGGCCTGAAAGGTTGACACACTTTTAAAACACTAAGAACCGAATTGTATGTATACCTGTCTAGTATTTAAGTAACATTGATGTAAGGTTGTGTACTTTCATAACATCTTGTTTATTTTTTCGTAATAAAAAGAACTCTTTGACTGAATAATATTTGTGTAAAAATTAATGTCAGCATTGACGCCAGTTTCAGTCTACGACCAAGTCAATATAGCCAACCGCTGAGTTGTAATTTATTTATAGCCGGAGAAAACTTTTTTATAATGACAATATTTTGTACTTAAATTATATATAATCAGCGAATCTGGACACTAATAAATTAGTACTGAACATTAATAACCGTCCTTTGTTTTATTTGATATGTGTTTTAATATTTGTGTACTTTAGCAGTGAAGATAATTTTTTACCAGAACTATAGGTTGGCAACACGTCAGACTTCACGCGAGATTTGAATTCCCGCCAGTCCGTTCGAGTAATCTGAATTTACTATGAAAGAAAAGAAGACGACGCAGACCGAACTTTTTAATTGTTTTTTTGTAAAACAATTTGACGCCTATCGGGAAGTAAAGTATATTCAAATAGCGTCAGGTAAGGAGAAGAACGATACACTTCGGTACTGGATATTAGTGTGTACGCGATCCTCATCGTCAGCGGTACATACGTTATAAGAAGACAACAACAAAGTAAGACTTTCAGAGTACGTACAGAGTCTAATTGTAACAAATTGACGCCTACAACGGTGGGGCATAATTAAAGGGCGACACGAGAAGATCGAATTGTTACTATGTATATATATATATATATATATATAGTGTAAATTAATACTGTTTTCATAAATCTACTGTTATGTTTTAAAAAAATGCCATACAAAATATATACACTTTCTCAACTTCCTATTATTTTTGTAATCATTTAAACAGCAAAAGGTATCCTATTTTAATCAATCGCAAAGCCGTATGATACAAAAATTAAAAATGGAATATTAGCTAATAAAACAAGTTGAATATCATTACAGTAAAATTTGTCGTTTTTCACAATTCAAGTATATGCTTTCCTTTCAGTCATTTTTTTCACTTATTAATTTATTTAACTTCTATTACTCGCTAATAGTATGGTAACAAAATTATAAATATGTATAGAAATTCAAAATACACCCAATATATCAGAAAAAAATAATTATTACAGTTTAAAAGTGTATATTGATTTTAAAAACACTTAACAGAAGGACAACAGAAAATATGCAGTATACATTGTTGTTACTAATCGTTATGCTATGATCAGAAAAATCCTAAGCTATTTCAGAAAAAAAATGTCTGTTATCTGACAATGATAAGTGTTATAAAAAATTGTCTTACTATTCTACCAAAAGTTTGAAATAAATAAAAGTTTAAATTTAACTACTTGTAATTATTTCTTACACGTTATGTTTACGTGGACGTAGTAATACGTTCGTATCAGCAGCAACTAATGTAATTAGCCAATATTTTGTATATTACAGTTGTACTACGATAATACTTTAAGATACATGTATTATATCTATTTACATTTTGATATATAAATTTTAATTCGTTATAGAGTTAGTAACTTGGGATATAACGTTCTGAATTTTCAATTCAATATTTCAACACTGTTGTTAATACAGAATAATATGCAATCACATGTTGTAAAGTCCGCGTATTAAGTAATAAGTAATATTACTTAATAATGTTAAATAATAATATTACACATCACACAAGTCATACCGCTTCTGCAAGTGTAATACGCGTTATATTAATAAAAAATTATATTATCTTTTGAAAATTGTTTTGAATGTAATCAATAATTTAGCAACTGATACTGACATACTGGAAATGAAATATTAAATCTGGATTTTCTGCTGACTTTTGTGTTTCTACAGTTGCATCACCCTGGGTTAAAATCGTTTATATATTTATTGAGTTGTGTTTTCTGTTTAACATATACAAATATGATTTTGTATTTGCACGTTAATATTAAAATTTTTAAACAATTATATTTTATATTTTTATTTTTAGCTGAAAGCAATATAAATATTGGAAAAAAATTTAAATTATTTTAATACATTAAAATACACCTAACAACACAGAGAGGCACGGTTTTGTTTCTATTTAGATTTATTTTGGTTTGTCAAGCGTATTCTGGGAATTTAAGATTGCATTTCTTTATGTTATTGACGGTAAGTAGAACACTTATTTTTATCCTAATTACCTGTAACTTTAGAAAATTCGCATTTGTACCTGTACTGTATTACAAGTTATAAGGTGTTGTTAAATTATCATGAGAACCTAAATAAGGGTAATTGTAAAAATTAACAGTCTGGAGACGTGTACAGTTAGAATCATATGACAATTTCTTTGTAACATTGTTCTTTTAGATACTTCGACTGAAGTAATACCACTTAAATTATGTAGCTGTACAATTCAAAATTTAATTTAACATGATTTAATTATTAGTACAATTGCTTGTCATATATTACTTAGTAATGCAAGAGTTATTCTTCTAATTTTATGTTGGATATGCAATGGAATTTTTCACTTATCACAAAGCGTGTTCATGTAATAACTTGCTGATAACTCAATAAAAAGTAGTTACCACAGACAACTCGCGAATCTTAAATAAAAGCAATTCTGATGCCGTCAAGGCTGTTTAGTGTATCACAGATTTGTGCGACTTATCTGACAGCAACATAAACACAGACGGAGTAGAAATAGCAGTTTTTGTTGTTGCGATTAACGTTTGAAGTTATTTTTATAAACTAACTTAAAATGTTTTGGTAATGAACTTTATGACTTTGCTGCTATTTTGGAAAGAAAGACGGTTCTCAGTTAAGTGTAAATTGGATAAAAAAATTTAGTCTTAGTTGTAGTTTGTTTTATCTTCAAACAGAAGTTGAGGTCTCAGTTGAAATATCTATATTTATGTCACAACTGATGTAGGAAGTGGGGATATTTAAGAATTAAAAACAGGCAACTACATGAGGCAGGCTACATTATAGGGATATACATAATGCTAAGTGTTAGATAAAATTGACTGTAGTTTAAATTTTATTTTACGTGCTTCTTCAGCTGTAGAGCATTACAACGGACAAAGCTGGTAGAAGAAGCAGAGAAAAGTCACAGGCATACCAAAATGAGAAAGCAATCGAACAGGCTTAAAGTCTTGTAACAAAGAAGCTGGAGAAAGCAGAAAATAGCACGTAGATAGAGAGGAAAGAAGGAAAACGTGAGTTATAAAATATTAAACAATGAGAAGTAAAAAACATACCTTAGAAGAACTAGTACACTCTTACTACTTGGTTACTTAGATCAATTAAGTCGCAATCTTAGTAGCCACAAGGTAAAAAGGCCAACAGTACCTACAACAAATATAAAAAAATAAATTACAGCAATTAGGAAAACGGCATGAATAATTTTGAACATTAATGAGAACATGTGTAATAAAGAGACATATACTTCAAACGAAATCAACACAAAGTGAAAAAAATATTTAAATATTAGAAGCAATGGAAAACGTTTTGCTTGTAATGCGGCCTGCTCCAACCGACGTTTAATGAAGGCACACTATGGACGACTTATAACGGTAACCTAAACTTCCGTACATCAAAACCAAGAGAAGAAAAATATTCTGCGCAAATTTTCACTTTGAAATAAATTTTGGCTTACCTGTTACAGAAGATGTTATTCCTTTTTCATATTCCAATAACAAATTAATAATTTACAAACAAGAACGGTCATCTGTTACCGATCTATCTCATACAGTACAAAAACAATAAACACGGTGCCGTAGCTTTTATTAAAGTGTAACCTTTAATTCATTAAAAGCTTTTCCTAAAATGCAAAACACGATAATCTAGAAAGTGGTTTATTTAAAAATGTTTTAAATACAACAATATAATTAAGTACGGAATTGTCTTGATTACGTCACATTCAGGATCTAATCATTTATAATATTTTGTCATATTACAATACAAGTATTGGGAACGTTTTCACGTAGATTGCTGACAGATGACAATCTTGTTATTATAGTACGAAAAATTTTACGTTAGAAAGATAACACGGTTTTTTGTAATTATTATATAATTTTTTTATAACTATGTACACCATTCACAAGCTTGCAATTATGTTGTCAGACTTGGGTTACATATTGTACAACTGACAGCTCGGATGTAATTGTTTCCTTTTTATAACGTCTATTCTAAGAATTTCTCACTGTAGTGCACGCCATAGCAGGATAAACATAGTTTGGATTTTTTACCTTTACTTGCAAATATTTCATACTTGTTAATAATACCGTTGCCTAGATAACTTTACGTCACGCAATTTTAAGTCAGGTTAACGTCTTAAAAAATAATTATTTGTTGCCACTGTTATAGGGGCCCTCTATAAAAATCCATATTGTGTCCACGAACAGTACATACGTGCACGTATATACATTAGAGTTTACAGTTCAGCAAAATTTATAATTCAAAATACTTGTTTTTACTGTTCAATTCTCTTACAATATATGAATTCTTATTACTCACAGCTTTATTTACAATCTTTCTGCTGATTTTAATCAAACATTGGAACTAAATAAATTTTCTTTTCCTTCATTGTCAGCTTCTTGCCTGTCATTATCAACTTCAACATCACTGCCAGAGTCAAATTCTACTACTAAGGGGGTTCAGAAAATAAGAGCCGATTGCTAATAACTTCAATGCAGTTGACTTGATCGAGTCGGACGTGCGCATTATGTTAATTCAGTTCATGCTGAGCCTAAATAACACAGTTGTATCATTTTTGCTTCTGTGTGCACAGAAGGAATGTTTATTGAAATGAGTAATCTCACTGAAAGTTATCCCCCACGAAATGTGGGCTGGGATACGATATTTACAAGAAAAGAAAATTTGATTTCCTTACAAAAAATGTGATGAGCGACATTAAATTTTGGAAATGGTGTCGGGAGTTCTCTGACGCAGTACAAACATTCGTAACGAAGACCGTAGTGGCGGACCTTCACTTGTCACTGAGGAGCTCGCGCAATATGTCGAAGACCTAATTCGTATAGGCAGACGTTTTACATTGAGCGAGGTAAATGTTAACTTTCCTGAAATATTACAAACTGTACCCTACGAAGCAGTCACAGAAACCCTTCATTAACGCAAATGCAAAAATTACTCGCTGAGGTCCATAAGAATCAGAGGATGACACCCACTAGGAGGTTTTTAGACCACTATCGTGCTGAAGGAGCGAACACCTCGAACGTTTTATTACTTGAGATGAGACTTGGATCTCGCACGTAAACACAGGAAACCAAACAAAATTCGATGCAATTGAAGCATACCTCATCACCTAATCGGAAAAACTCAAGCAAACATTTGCTAGCAAGAAGCTTATGACTACAGTTTCATGGGACCACCGAAATGGGTTACTTGTTTAATTTCTATAACGTTATAGAAGAACAAGTTTTACAGTCATTTTCAAATACTGTAAAGTCTGCGGAAGGAAGCGCCCTGTTGCCTTCAGGCGTCGTCGCCATGCTTCACGACAACGCACGACCACAAAGTGCCGCGGCCACACGCTACCCTTCATAAATAGCATTAATCACCACCCCCCCCCATAGTCATAAAATAGCATTCATATTTTTATTCATCTGAATTTAGACGCTTCTGAAGTAGATGTCAGTACGTGTGAGTCGCAATACTTCTATTATTTGAAGTGAAGTAATATCTAATAGACATTATAAATAACTGTACGTACCTATATGAACGTAAAAGGTATCTATAAGAGAACGTTATTATGTGTGTTTTTCTGTTAAAGATTGTAATAAAACTTGTAAATGGTACCTTGTTTTCTCAGTTCTTTACTTGTATCGTTAAGTGTTGGCATTGCGATATAGTATATTCAGGGTCTTGTATGCTATGAATTTTTACATATCTCCGAGTTTAAATCTTTAGTCTCTGTGTTAATAGTTCACCGTATCTTTTCAATCTCTAGTAAACACACTGTAGGATAATATCACCATTACCGTCATTATCATCATTAACATCATTATTATCATTAACAACAGTATGAATACATCCATTTGCAAATCCTTTTTACAGTCACCGTCGTTTCATACAGTAAACACTTAGACTTTTTAGTTCTCGTGTATCTGGTTTAGTTCGTTGTTACGTAGGACGTTTTTACTATTATTGTGTTACAGTGTTTAACAAATGTGGCGACACTTATGTCATTAAGTAAATACCTTTTATATTATCAGCTTCTATACTAAGAGCGTTTGATTAGATTCCATTCTGGCCAATTTTCTCGTCAATTCAATTTTTAAAATGTACATTTCTGTATACTAAACTCTCAAATTTTAAGACTTTGCGATATAACTGAGTAACAGGATCTTTTTCAAATATATTTTTAATTTTATGTATGAAAATAAATGCGTTTTACTTAAAAACAGCATATTTACACAAAATAACAACTACAAAAATTTATTAGCAAGATATAGAATTTGACATTTTATTATCAAAATATGTATTTACAAGAATGAGAAATTAGGTTGTGATCAGATATCAATGTGTTGTCACAAGAAATCTAGAGAATGTTAAAATAAAGGATATTATATAGCCTAAATATCTTGGTAAAACCTAGTTTAGTGGATAAGATATGCATAGTAAGTAATTAAATAAGAGAAAATCGAATAATTCTCTTGTGAAAGTGTATCAAGACACGTGATATCAATGTCTGTTGTATTTAATAGTCATCATAGACGGACGGAAAAAATTACAGGCTATAGTGTACATTTTCTACACTGAACACTGGACCTTCATTGCTTACTTGTTGAATAAAATATTCTTCACAGTAGTAGACTCGACGCTATGATTTCAGACTAAAGTTTTGTATACGTTACTAATGACAAATACGTTTGTATGTTATATATAAATAAATAATTACTAAGTTATAGTCACTGAAATGATAAGCACTAGCTATGAAGAGTACGTGCTCAGTAAGATTAGCCATACCTGGAGTAATACTTGTTGAAATGCAAAGTAAACTAACCTAGATACGTCTTCAAGTATGGAGACAGAATGGTAAGGAGAGGAGGTCTATATGTGAGGGAGATTAATAAAGAACATACACAGCAAACTGGCGAGACGCCAACAAACATCTAAACACAGCTGACGTGATTTGTTGCTGTGTACTGTGTACTGTACTGTGTTACTGAATGGTACCTCCCAGCAAACTGTGTGTATTGACTACCTGTGTACGTTGTGTAAACGTATTGTTATCTAGAGTATTGTACACACATATACACTTTACATTAAACGCTTTTCTTTTATACTAATGCAAATAATACTTTTATTAGATAGTATATGTAGGTAAGAACAGTAAAATAAATTCTTAGAGGATATGTGGTTCTCTTATAACATTTTCGATAAGTCAATTTTATAAGAAAATTTTACATTATTTTCCATGTAAATTTTCATGTTTCCATGACTTTAAAACAATAATAATAAAAGAGAAGTAAAAGCGTTATTCAAAGTAATATTTGGATATCATAAAATTCGTTGCCAAAATTAAGGAGGCAAAAAATTATTTATTTAGTTTTTTCAAGAGTATGATAAAAAATTTGGTTCCTCTCATACCAAAATAAAATTACCTGATATTTATGAGTTATTACAATGGCATTTATTCGACTTTTAGCAGTTGATATGGTTCATGTAAAATTTGTAACTTGTAGAGTGTCCTTTCTATCGTAAAGTATCTAAGTATCAGCCTGCCTCGCAGTAGTGTATGGGTTTGAAATGACTTTGTAGTCATGGTGATACCAAAATTACGCTTCACAAATTTTAAATTTCAAACAAATCTGCATCGTTACCACAGACTGGTGCTGACAAATTATTTGAAATATCTAACTATCATGATCTTCATATGAAATAATTTGTTTATAAACTATAATGACTAAAGCAGTTGTTTAAAGTTATAAACGTGTCAGTTAGTCGTCTTGCTACATTTTGATAAAACTATTACAGGAAAGTTATTTTAAATTATACGCTCTTATATTGGCATAGGTTTTTGAATTTACTAATTCTGATACTAAATTATTTTACATATTAAGTTGTGTGTGTGAGGTTACCATATAATTAAAAAAGGAAACATAAAATATTTTAGATGGATCCATTAAAGAAGATGGTGTAACATCAAAAAACACTGATAATGTAATATTGTTATAATAATTACTAGGTCTATAGTCAATTATGACATCGATTATTAGTAAAATATAATATTAATATTAAAACATAATGTATTAAGTAATAATAAAGTAAAAATAATAATAATAAATATAATAATAATAAATATAAAATAATATTAATGTAATGTAATAATGTTAGTAATGTAATAAACTCTATTATTTACAATTTGTTGAGTGTAAATTTTATATCCTATTCTTAGATTCTAGGCCTCGTACATCCTTGTCTGTTAACATCGCCTATAGTGACCAGTCTCTTCCATCTTCCTCCCACGGACACTTTCACTGTTCCCTCTAGAACAGTCATAAATATTCGATTTCTTTAACAAAAAATTTTATCGAGTCCCTGTTCCTCTTCTGAATAGTATCTAAACGTGTTTTGTATCCTTTAATTTGCTTAATCTTGGCCTTCCCACTCTTCCTGTAGACTACTTCTAACAAACATTTTTAGTATTTTAAACAATTCCAGAAGCATTCTACTGCAGAGTAGAATCTTTGTTACACTAAAAGATTGTCTATCCAGGGCAAGTGTTGTTCCAATCTCTGTTTTGATTGTCTAGCATTCTGTTAGCGTACTTTACAAATAACTGTACTTTTCAACATATATGTTTCTTTTTCTTCCTAAAAAGCCTTCTAAAAAAACTTTATCCGTCTTTTCATCAATTCTTGAAGCACTCTAGTGTTGGGTAGGGTTTCCGACTTACTAAAGGCTTATCAAGTCTTGCTCTACTCACCGTTTTATTCCTCTTGCCCTTTGTTAGCATACTCTATAAATCCCTGTACTTTCCAAATTTTTTGTTTCCTTTTCTTCCTAAAACGCCTGTTTCCATTGTTATACTGTTATTTATTTTCAAAATCATTGTTCTACTTTTAGTTATTGCATATGTTTTATCTACGTCTTTCAAATTCTCTATATTCTTAGCAACGGTCTATTGTCCTCATCTAGTAACTAATATATACCGTCAGCAAGTCTCACATACTCAATCTTCCGATCTGTTATACTTATCCCTTATTTCTCCTTTAAAATCTTACTTAACATTTCATAAATGCAGATGTTGAGATAAACAGCATTGCCTTCAACGTGTAAGATGACAGATAACAGATTTGTCTCACTTCTATATTTTCTTCACTTTTCAGTGTTTTTAATTTACAACGGCATACTTAGACAAACCAGTGGTAGTGGATTTAGACACTCTATTGACGGGAGGTAAAAACAACGTGACGTCTATTGACGTGAAGCTGCTCCTAAAAACATTAACATTTTTGCTACGGATCAACGACATTTTAATAAAAAAAGCAACTACTGTCTTAACGAGTCTAGCAGTATTCCTTGAAAATACATAACGAGCCTGGTTTCTTCTTATGGAGGTGAAAATATATTTCAATTGCACCTTTACAGAAAACAACAGTGCATGAGTTAGCTTAAATGGCAGGCATTGTATATAGTGCTTGGGATAGTTTTACAACATTGCTTTATAACTACGTATATCGTTACAATATCTGAAGATTTTGATGTTACATTTCTCTATACATAGCCTTGATTCATATTGATTTCTGGAGCTCGAGGAATTTGATTAAAATTATTATTTAATAAGAAAACACTAAAAAATGATTTTTATTGTAAAGGACAATGAAAGTGCATTAACATAGAGTCTAATATAATTTGTAATTGCAGAAATCACTTGCGTCAGCAAAACTTATATTGAATTGACAAACAGCCAAGGTCTTGGAGATGAATTTTTTCCTAAGTTGTAACAAACGGTAAATACAATTGGTACCTATAATACTTGTGCTTTCTAATTTTGTATTACAACTAATTATTGGTAGAAGCGCTTTAATTATAATGTTAAAATTTGTTGTGCCTTTCAAATAAATAGCATTACATACAAATTTAATATTAAGAAAATTATGTAAATAAACTATTGCCTACAACCCCTGTCAATTTACAAGTTACGCAATTAAAGTAAGGAAATATTGAAAAGAAATCTGCTACAGCAAATAATAAATACATAAAACAACATTCACGTAGAATAGCATGGGGCTTCGGTAATGGTAAAAACTTAATAAATCAAATGAATGTTGTATTTACGACGCAGGGAATAGCACCGTTAAAGCGTCCACATTACTACTACTCAAGGCGATGAATTTTTAATAGTGTTTAGAAAATACTTTCTCCTTTAAGCAATAAACAGCATTACGTAAGTAGCTGCCAAAAGAGTTGGGAGAAGCACTTCAGCAAACATTGTACGCACTAATGGCAACGTTAGGCGTCCGCCAGGTGTACAACAATGAAATACATGCTTAATTTACTTTGAAATAAAAATAGTAAAATATATGAGAAGAATGTGTCAGGAGGCACGTGAATATAACTAGTATATTATCTGCTTCATTAATATAGATATTGAAATTGTATTAAAATATTTAAGTAGGCCTATACGTTAAGTTTAATTCTAAGTGTGGTTACACCTAAGTAAACGTTCACAGTGAGAAACAGTGTATAATAGGTCTGTAAGGCCTGAAGTATAAGTAGAAATATATAGTTTTGTTTATATAGTGATACGTACTGTTACGACGGTGTACTTGATCGTCGTATGGTACAGTGGAAACAAAATACAAGACACCAATTAAATAACTAATCACCAGTTTTAATTATCACAATTGAACAGTTTCTAATTAACTCGTACAATAGTTCCAGTTAGATCTGCCCACACGCAATAACAATGTCTTTTTATAGAGTTTCACACAATTGTATTACAATTATACCGTCCAATTATAAAACACACCACTTCGCCACAATAACCACTTGAACGCACAAAGTAATTGTATTTATACCCCGCCGAAAATCTAGATTATTCCACATACTACCTATTAGCTCTACACTACTACGTAATTAATTGCGGCCTCGACACAGTCGACGAGGCTGGCGACGCGGCGTCCAGAAAAGTCTCGCAAGCGCATGTTGAAATCACGTACGCCACAACATTTAGCCGGATTCCAATGGATCGTTCGATAAACACGTAGATTGATCTGTGATGTCGTAACAATACATTAAAAATACCGTGTGTTCTTTTCTATAGTACCATATTCAAATTAATAATTTTATTTAAGTAAATTTGTTTTGCCTAATTAATTTTAGTGTGTGTTAACCAAGACTTTCATAATTTATACGTGTTTATCTCACATTAGTTTTGCAATCATTACCTTTCATATCTGAAATAACCTATTACAGGAAGGTCTAAACAAAAAACTAAAAAGATTATTAACTATATTAAATTACAATAAACAACAAGAAGTAACAAACTAATAATATTTCGTTTTTGTTGTCAGTAGTCCGTGTGAATGTATGGTCAAAGATATCAATAGCGTACCATATGTAAATCTCTACGCTATATATTGTTATTTGATAAGATCAAATAGGCCTTTCTTATCCTATTTGTTACGAAATTAATGCTTACTCTTCATAATAAAAGTTTACACATTACTGTGGGTGTAACAGTACTTTACGAGTAGATGTTGACTAACAACTACGCTTCATTATTTGGTTTTGACGTTAACAAACCAAGTAACATAAATCTGTGTGCGGAATTAAGAATGCTGGAACAGGAATGTAAAAATATCTTTTGTCGTGTAACTGATACTAGATCGTGATTACTATTTAGAAGGTGTAAGAGACATTTCAAGTCATAGACTGCACAGTTTGTTTAGGTGTGCCAATAAGGCTGTATGAACCAAATAAAGATGCTACTAAGAAAGTAAGATACAGAAAGTATCAAACGTTTAAGTACAATAAGTATAATTTTTGTATTGCATTTTTGTAATATTATAGTTTCAAATTTAATATTTTATTTGAGATCGTGTTTATTCTTGTTACTAAAATTATAAAGAATTACAAATTTGAGTTTTACGTGCCAAAATAACTTAATATTCATAAGTCATTTGGAACGTATTCTAATCCTCTAAATTCTAACTTGTCTTTTTGCGTCAGTAATATGGCGCTTACATTAAATTTTAATATTTCTTTATGCCTTTGGTCTTCTAAATATTAGGATTTTAATTTAAAAGTACAGGAAGATGGGAATGTCTCGTTCTAGGGTTACAGTATCCTAACTACTTCAACAATATTTTAGTGGTTTGTAACAATTTGTATCTTAATACAAATATATGGAATGTATGTAGGTTTCAGACTTTCCCGATAGACGAGAGTGAGTCTTCTACAAAAATATTAGAACGATCTGTGTACTAATTACTTATATTGCTTTATTGTAGTGCTTACACTGGTGGCGGTGGTAACAAAAAGTAACATCACCAATAACGATACTAACATATATAGGTAGTAATAATAATAACAACAATTTTATCCTTTTATATCCTTTTGAAAAATAAAATAAATTTTCAAACAAGTCAAAACCGCAATAGTAGTCACAGTTGGCTTAAATTATAATATTTCACAATTGTATTATATATATATATTTAAAACGCAATAAAATGAAAACTACTAAAACAGAAACCAACAACATTCATTTTCATTAAAACTTTATTAGCATACGCAGCTCCGCTCTGGCGTGCATACACGAATTCGAACATACACATACATTTGAATTTGTGTGTGTGCGCGTGCACGCGCGCATTCATTCAGTTTTTTGTGCACACATAGACACGATTTCTGATTTTTTTCAGTAAAATCTATAGATCTAAAATTTGACTGATCCGAATTTCAACATTTAATAAAATACTCAGAGAGCTGTGTCGTATCAACAGAATATAAATGATACATCGCAGCTCCGGGTCACACAGGAGGCAATCAATCAGCTGACAAAGTCACGTGCTTCTCTCCATTGGCCAGCTGTGACTAATTTACAGTCTACTAATTTACCCATCGCATCTCTTTCTTAATAATACGTATAACTAAACGTTACTGTATTTAATCTAATACCAGTCCACTATTGTGACATTAATTAAATTTAATACGATACCATAGATAATATGAAATGTCATAATTGGTTTTATTCTATGCCTGTTAAAACCTACTGGTATTACACATGTTTCATATAATACAATACATACACATAACTAATAGATAGGATATGGATATGCATATTTGTTACATTAACTGTCTTGTTAAATATGTGGTTAATATCGAAAGAAAGTGCTTAAACGGAAAAAGTGTATAGCCTTATTTGATACTTCAATTTGTTTCAAAATATTCATTAAATTTCAGATATAACAAAAATAGAAGTATGCACAAAATCTTAATAGTTTCGTACATTTCAGATATTTAAAATGAGTCTTGTGGTGTAAGTTGAAGAACTGATGGAAATCTTTTAATACCTTGTACCGGCACAGCGGCGGAATTTCGAGTGGTAGAGCTCCACGGTGCTTTCGGCGGTCTACTTGAGTTGCCCGTATGAAAGCCTCTGCAAGCCTTCTCTCTAGCGATTTGGAGGCCGTCTTCGGTGCACACAGGACGGTAGTCCAGGCGGGCGACCTGAAGTGTAAGCACCCCGATTTGCGGAACCACGAACCGAAACGGAGACTTCTTACGCAGGTATACTGATGCGGCTTGCGCCCGTCTGAGCCTACGTCGCTAATCCCCTTCCAACTTTTCTTTTACTAAATCTAAGCGTTTCAAAACTAAAATAAAACCTTTACTTAGCATTATGACACTGAACACTAAGCATGCACCGGTACCCAGTGCGTGTACCGGTAAGTATTTTTCTAACGACTGTTCCAAATTTGGCGATACATATTAATTTTTATCGTGGTAAGTGCTCTTTTTAATTTTACTATTTGCTAAACTCTTCATGTAGGCAAATGTCAAATTTATATTTCACATTTTCTAAATGTTTTTGTTAACTTTATAATGGTAGTTTATATATCGAAACGCTTAGTTGTACAAAATACGTACAAGAAGCTGCTAGAAGATCACCAGTGTACCTGGAAACACGAGGAAGTAATAAAATATTTCCAATTATTAAAGTAACTTGGAGACCATAATTTCATGTATGTTAAGTATAGAGTACAATTTTTTACCGTATATTTATAATCTTTTCTTTTAATGAATTATATTAGATTTTAATTAACAATAACACTAATAGTTATTGCACGATATTATTTTAAAATTGTGTCGTCCAACCCTCGCAGGATTGACTGTTGAAACGCTTTGATATTCTGAAGCACATTACAATTTTTTCATGTGACACGTCGTAAAAACATGGCCAAGTGTTCGCCGTGTTTAATACAGCAGTTATGCAATCACGCATGCTCTGACTGCGTCAGTAACCGGTAAACATTGAAGGTTCAGAAATAACGAACCGAAGGTTCACAAGCAGATTGAGTAAACCTTTCTAGATCCTTTTCCGCGAACACAATTTTATGTCCCCTGTACACATGAAATACGCCAAATTTTTTCATGGCGATCAGAGTTCTGTATCAGTACTATACCTGTATTATTTACAGAATAGATTTGTCATTTGTGGAGAGCGTGATCTAACAGAACAGTGGTAACTAGTGACAGCAACGTGATCTCAGGCTTATATGCAAAGCTGACACTGTTACATGTGACCGTACAGCAATTGTAATGATGAGGTTGTATGGAGTAATTACAGCCACTTACCAGGCATAGGCAACGAAATGCAAAAAAGTAAATGTTCTTTATCTACACACTGAATTCAGCAGAAACGATGATTGACAAACAATAATTGCCGTTTGATATCAAATGGCGGTATTTATATAAAATAATTTATGTTGAAGTGCCTTATACTGTCTAATTTATACGACAATTTTTTGTAACTTTTTGCAAATTCTTTTTCATATCTTTTAGTGAAACTCTGGGCTATCATTGCGGCATGGCTGAATTTTCTTAAAGTACTTACAGACTTGGGTACTACTTGTCTGTATACTTTGCATTTGGTGCCTGTAAATTATGGAGAATAAATATAAAACTTGTATGATTATTAAATAATCACATTCAAAATTTTTTTAAGTATTAAAAACATCTTAATAATAACTGTGCTACTGATTTTTCCCAACGGTGTATTCCAATATTGGAAGATATCGTTCTACACAATTATAGTTAGAGTATTGTGTTTCAGTCAGGTATTATATTGTTACATCACAGAACAATCTACGTGCTTATCGAATGTTCCAGAAGAATCTCGCTTTAATGTGTGTGGCGTACGTCATTCTCGGGGCATTTGCTAGACTGTGTTAGAATCCACGCGGCCGCACGCACTGTGTCAAGGCCGCAATTAATTACGTCGTACACACTGGGGCTAACGCGCAGTTTCGAATGTTCTGGTCTGTAAGCGTTGTATAAATACAAGGCGTCAGCGGCCTTAGTTTTCAGTTGTAGTTGCGATATTACAGTGCGGCTCAGTTATTATTGGGCGATATTACTGTGTGCGTTCAAGTGGTTATTAGTGAATGTTGTGTTTTATAATCGGAAGGCATAATTGTAATACAATTGTGTTCTATATTAGTTGACAATTTATTGCGAGTGAACAATTATTATTTAATTTGTAGTAAGAGACGGTATTGTTAATTACGAACTGATTAACTGTAAAAATTAAAGCTGGTGATTAGTGACTTAATTCGTGTCTTGTATTTTGTTTTCCACTGTACCTACGACGATCAAGTAGACCGTTGTAACAATACACAGGTAATGCAAATAATAATTAATTGCAACGCAAATATAGAAGTTATAAGAACATATGTCTTATCGTTCCATGAATTAAACAATAAGCGAATTCAGCAAAACATTGTACAGAGTTTTGATACAATTCAACCTGATCGCATATTACATACGTGGTGTACAAACTTTTGTGATCATAATTACGACAGAAATAACCTAACTAGAGCTTTACTGTTCAATAACTTTATCACGTTTTAGGTTATTGACAGTTCCTTGCTTAGTTTCTTTATAAGTTATAAGAAATACCTTTATGGCGTTAATTGTATAGATTTAGAATCTGTAGTATTGGAATAAACACAGTTCTATTTATTTCAGAAGTTTCTGAGATGTCATATACTTAATACAGAGGATTTATTAGATTTCTAAAAGAAATCTCGCTGTTGAAGCTACCACACTCAGACCCTAAATAAACAATGCTAGCAAATTATATTCCGTTAGTGAGGAGAGTGTTTTGATATCAACAGCTGCGTGGTAGGTTAATTGATATTCTAATTAACTGAGAAGCAACTAGAGTAAACGTAGCTGACAAATATTACGCGTGAAGTTTGGATTACTTTACTTTCCAATTAACATAAATGTATATTCAATTTTCTAGTATCAGTTGCCAAAAAGCAGTGTCATTACTCCACGAACAAGGCAGGCTCTATTCTAAATTCTGCTTTACTCACTCTCTAGTTTACAGAAACTGCATTGAGTAATTTTAACCTATTGTTACAACGTTGTTACTTATTGTTAAATGTTATTCACATATTTAACTGTGTTTCACAGGTAAAGTGTTTATATGCTTACTCTACAGACAATTTTTGTATTTTTAATAACATCGTAGATGTACAAGTAAGATTAGGATTTTTTTTTATCTTTGAGGTATGTTTCGAGCATCATCAGTTAGTCAATCATGTTGGTTCACTCTCCAAGAAAATATTTGTGATATTGTTGAAAGGTACTGTTTGACTTCACTTTTGTTATTGGTTTTGCTGGAAAATTTTGTTTAGTGTTTCTACAAATATTGAGTTTTTAAAAAATTGCGTTAATTGTTAACTGAGCTTTGCAAATTTTCAGGTGTTATTGTTTTATATTTTTTATGATCATGCTTTAATGTAAATATTTTAGCAATACTTTTATGTGGTATATGTTTCATTAAAATCATATTATTGATACCAGAAAATCACCGTTGCATCGTAAAATTAGATATTATTCAAAAACAGTCTTCAATAAACAAAATCATCTAGATTATGCAAGGAAGCTGACATTAAAAAAGTTACAAAATGTGATTATTTAAGAATTTTAAAAGTAAAATAATAGTAGGAAGGATTTCAGGCTACTCAAATAGAGTGATGAGGTTTGAAAAAGTTATTAAGGGTGTAAAACGAGCACGATAAACTGTTTTTGCATGACGCACAGACTCAATAAATTTTGTAAAATAGCAAAATGAACGGGAATTTTTTCATAATAAAACTGTTGTTCCCAGATTACTGGTCATGCCGTATTTCGTGGATGGAATGAAAGGGTAATCATATATTAACATAATTATATACTGTAATTGTAAAATAATAACGAAGAAACAAGTAGCCTTTTTGGTCACCTAAAACGCTTGCAATCTTTAACAGTAGGACCAAGTCACAGAGGTGAAGGTGGATTCGACAAAAATGATATGTTGTAAGTTACTAGAGTGTATAGAATAGAATTTTGTCTTTTAATAAGAAGTGGAAATTTATTGTATCACAAATTATTACAAAAGAAGAAATAATATCAATATTCTTTAACATTAATATTAGTTACTCAACTGTTTCTTTCTACGTGACTGGCTCTTTCTGTATTTTCATTAGTTGTGTAATTTTGTTTTATGGCATTATTGTAATTATTGTGGCATATTATCAACCAAATTTAATAGTTTGTAACGGAAGTTTAAAAAAATGTATTTGATTTTGTCGTTATTAAAAATAAACGTCTAAACGTCATTGACCAATTTAATATGTTTTAACGTTTAAACACATGGAAAGTTGTGTAAATACACTCAGCTAATAATGAACTATGCACACGTAAGGATTTTAAAATTATTCAGGTCGATCTGTCAACATGTAAGTACATATTTTTTATCATAAATAAATTATTAGTAATATCTACGTGATTCTTGTAATAGTATTTAAACATTTAGAATACTCTTACATTTTTTTAAATATTATGATTTCCTTAAAGCACACATATGTGGCGAAAGCACCTTTTGGTTCACCTGACAACACTGATTTTTTGTTACACGTATTTCCTTACACGTTGAATCAGTTCAACGCCCAGTGGCGGATGGTAATGTATTTGACTGGGGGGGGGGGCAAAATTTAGGTGTACCCATATATTATGTAAAAAAAATACCAGTAGAAACTAAATTATTGCTATTATCATCAAATAATTGTAAAATTGAATCTTTTGCTTCACTACTAAAATTATTGTTAATATCAGAAACCTACCTTGCAAACTACCAATATTTAAAAAGTGTTTGAAACTAAAATTATTTATAACCCCGTTTTATAATTTTGTTGTGTAATATATAAATTCGGTTTTGGTGGCCCTAATTTTTTTAGTTCTATTTTCTTTTCGTAAGTAAGTGAATTTGAAATAATCAATCGTTTAATATTACTTACCGAATTCATAGCCATTTTAATCGTTTCTAACAAATACGCACAGAACACACAGGCTCAGGCCCACACAGAATAAGTTACACGTTTATGTAGGCCTACGCAAGGTCCGACAAAAACACTATCGTACACAGAATACACTGCCTAATAAAGAATAAATTATTAGAACATTACGTTTACACAAAAAGTACAACAAGAACACAATCAAAACTATATAAAACACAAGAGAAAATATATGCACTTTAAACAGCAACAGAGAAGTTTTGAACAATGCTCCGTTTCTCTATGACTTTAGCTGCGAAATCAGAAAGCGGGCACAGCCCCACCTGTAATGGCGGATGCTCATTTAAATGCATAGACATGTGTACACGTCTCTTGCCCCGCTCCCCGAATCACCGGCCTATGCAGGGAGGACGACAGCGAAACCGTCCCGACTGCGGGGCCATGCCGAAAACATCGGGTGACCGCTATTAGTCGCCCCAAAAATATCTTTCAATAAGGATACTACACATTATCACATTATAGTTATATTATTGACAAGTTTAATTTGCAAATTTAGTGGGAGGGCTGCGCTCTTTTGCCCTCCCTGTACGAGCCGCTACTGTTACTGCCCCTAGGAAGGTGAGGTGTACGGGAGTGACCCAGGTACCATTGTGCTATACTTGAAACTCTCTCTTCAAAAATAGTAGGCAAATAGAGTACAAATTTTATTAACTGACTCGTTACCGTTGGTGCTGTTGATCCTGGACAACTGGAAGAAGCGTATAGGAATGGATGGTGACAATCATCTTAAAGTTTTGTAACTGAAGATTAATAAATTTATTGACATACTACTTTGGTGACTGAGTGCATCCTATATTTAATAAGTACACTAAATATATAACAAAATTGTAATGATTTTATTACATTTAAAGGTGAGTAATTAATATTCTGTTGAGTTTTATTTGTAAAGATTGCTATCAGCACGAAACAACGGTCTGACAGCCGAGAAAGCACTAGAATTCTTTATTCGTTTATTTTAACTCTATTGAAAAACCTACGTGTCGATTAATTAACAACGCTGAAAGTTTACGGTCGCATCGCTATATGATGGAGACATGCTAGTGTGAAGCGGCTCGCATGTACCAGGACTTTTACAGCAATACTCAAACATACACTCTACTCGGGTAAACGTACACTTGAAGGAAGTAGTTTTCTATTTTCATATTCTTGAATGAAGCACATACCATTCTGCTTACTGAATTCAACGGATATGGAAACATTTTAAATGTACATACAGAAAGACAATTAAAACAGAGTCCTTTTTGTACGCAATACAAAGTTTTAATTGGAAAGGAAGTAACTTGGGCATGTTGAATGTAGTGTTGCACTCGTAAGTTTCAACAAACTTTAAGAGCACTTGTAAGTTTTAATTAAAATATTATTATTGTCTTGAATGCATAGAAGGGTATTGATAAAACATCACGTTTCATAAATATAATAGAGCTATAATTGCTCTATTGCAGCTTATCTTCCATTTGTAAAATCTACTTCTCCTATGAATTAGGCGTACATTCAGTAGACTGTTTCACGACTTAACGATACTGATAGTATAAAGTTCATTTAGACATTTTGAGACAATAATTTGTATTTTACATAACTTCTAATATGAAATCGTGTAATATTCGTTACTTTCCTAACTTTTAACTGTTACCGTTTTTAGAAACACCTTTATTAAAAATAAATGTAATAAAAAGAAGAGAACGTTTGTATTTAGTTACTCACTGCAGAGTGTAGTTGTTTTACTCTGCATACTGTAGTCTTTACTACACAGCTATGAATACAGTATACAATACGCATAAATTCATTAAGCAATATCATGCAATTTCTGTAGTTTCGTTAATTAGCGGTTTGCATTTTGCGTTTTGGATGGTGAAAAGATAAGAAAAAAAATACAAATAGCCCTAATAACTTAATAAAAGAAGAAATAATTTCATTAAAAACCGGGTATACTAATAACTTAATGTACAATAAAAATACTATATATCCGTGGTGTACCGTTTATATTTACAGTGAATAGTAGTGCACCGGTTTTACCTGTAAATTTTGAAAATAATATTCTTTACGTGATTAAAAGTACAACTTGTGACAGTAGACCTATATTCCAATACATTCATTAACATTTACAATCAATATTGTAAATAAAAAATAAGAATACTTTTTTATATCTAATCAGAATTTCACAGCTTAATCAAAATATTTTATTCAAATAAATCACGTACACACATACTTTGTTACATATCAGAAATCCCATTGTAGGGGTTGGAACTATTTAGAACAGGCAAATTAATTAACCTATTACACATGCCGTGTACCAACTGCATACATCACACATTACCACGAGATTAATAGTGACAATTACACTAATGTTCATTTGTAAGTTACTTAATATAAGCACAGGAGTTATCAGGAATTTTGGTGTTTACATTGTGTACACCTCTATTAGGGCCTCCGTCCATGAGTACAATGTCAAGAGTGCCAGATGAATTAACTAAATAATAATGACTAATCAGGATTGAAAACTGTTCGTCTTTATGACTCTTTAATTACCTTTAGCAATAAATATTTATTTTATAGTTACCGTTACGGTTATTTTATAACTGTAGGGATAACTATGTATTAACATAGTTACTAGAATTGACAATATGTACTAGAATTGATGTATTCAAACGTTATTAATACGCAAAAAACCTACAAGTACAACTAATTAGAAAATCATCAATTTTTAACATCATCTAATTTTTATAAATTACTATTTGAAATATAGAATCTAATATGTACCAATATAAATAAATATTTTACTATAATCACAGTTATATTAATTTAAAATTTTCCTGTCTTCCTGGGTCTAATATTCCTTTTATTAGATAATAAGAAAGGTGACGTTGCACAAGTAATGCTTGCATCGTTGACGTAAAAGCTTTTTGGTTTGTTTGCTGAATAACTCTTGGTAACTCTTTCTGTATCAAATATCTTTACATTCCAACTAAATAATAGTATGTTCTTCAAATTCAAATTCATTTTATTATTTTTGTTGAGATGTATATTTTATCACTGTCTACAATCACATTTCAAATTAAGACAACATCTTGTATATTCTGTCCAAGAACAGGTCTTACAGGACGTGCCCTTCCCATATTTTTCTATCCTGAATTATTATTTTCATTTCATTATATCTCATCCCCATGTCGTCTGTCACTTGGTCTGTCCGCCATTATCTATTCCACTTTCTATTTACCAACACGTCCATCCAGTATCCCGACCATTTTTCCTTCGGGTGCACTTAATGGTATCTTACACTGTCCTTTTCTCTCCAACTCTTCCAAGCACCTACTCAATCGTCATTTTATCTTCAAGGAAATTCTTTTCGTCCTCCGTTTTTGCATCTCGAAACCCTATAATCTCTCCTCTTCTTCTTCCTTAATTTCTACGTTTCTGTCTCGTATAAGAGCATGCTACAAACAAAAAACTTCAACAGCCTCTTTCTCAGCTATATTTCTAATGGCCGGTAAATTAAAAGAAGTATCTAAAATTATAGATAATCGTGCTATGATGAAAATTTGTCATCAGTGTTAGTCTATTAAATCAACTTTTTGTTCAACACACACACACACACGCGCGCGCGCGCGCGCAATTACGTAACAGGAGATGTAATATGAAACGGCAGTGTTTGTTTTCATTGTTTACGCCTACAATTCTTGTGGAGAAATAAAGTGTATTGCCGTTTTTCTAAAAAATGTTAGTACAAACCTATCCTACTGCTAACCCTTCAATGGTACGCAATTAAAAACACTTTAAATAATAGTGTTTAACATAGGCAATAATCAACTTTCAATATCAAACCTATCGATTACTCAGCTACAGTAATAATAAGTATCTATTGTATTCACTAATAGTTATAAATTTTCAAAATACATTTACATTTTTTGTCACATCACCTCTGGACGGTTATTTTTATAATCGGCAATAGTTTTAGTGTAATGACAATTTAACATCAAAGCTTGATAACCAATGGCTTATGTTTTACCAATTAACGTTGATAAAAACTTCAGGAGGTAAAACTATATTCGTAAGAATATTACATATAAATTAGGTGCAACGTAACTATTTTTAATGTAAAAAAGTGATTTTATTTCTTGTTTTATTCAAAATAAAATTGTGTTTACTTGAAAAATTTTGTTTATTACTATAGTACCGTACATTAAACTATATTTGAAAGTCAAGTGAAAAACTAACAAATATTTTTAAGACTTCGTCTACAATTTGAAAAGCATGTTATTTGTATGCACTGTAATATACACACAAACTTACAAAGTTTAGGAATAGTAAAAAGATGGTCAAACTTTAGAAAGTAACAAAATTGTAAAGCTAACTTTGATACAATAACGGGGTCACAAAGCTTTTGTTTGGCTAATAAAATATACATATTTTTAAAAAATATTCTAAGAACACGCTCACGCTCTCTAGAGAAATCATTGCAGTTGAAACTAAAGAAAGTGTTACTAAATTCTTGTACCTTGTGTTTGCGCAGGACAATAGAAAAAGCCTCGTGTGATGCAATTACAGTCAGTCAAGCGTATCTGTAAAAAATGTATAAAGAGAAAACTAAATACACGAGATTACTTCACGTGATAAATGAATTCATTTTGTAGTTTGTTCATTTTATTAATTAGTTTCAAACAGAATATTGTACTTAAAATACGACGTGCTGCTGTAACTAAAATGGTAGATTTAGTACAATATAAAAAATAGAAATTGAGAAACACAGGGGTGCGCGCTCGCTATACTTTTACTGATGAGTTACACTTTACACGGAAAATATCGCTTAGGTTTAGATTAAATTTGTGGACGAGGAAAAATTTTCAGGCTTATTTGACCTATACTCAAATATTAACACAAATTTACTTAGCCTATAGATCCATGTTATAATAATTGTATTCTATGAATCACAATTTTCTATGCTCTTAAATATTAAACGAATGACTACAGCTTCCAACAATTTTTAAAAATACCTTGTACTTCTTACACTGTATCGAAACATACACTTTAACTAAGTTATAAGTGAGTCGAGGTCTCAATTGAGTATTATGTGTTTATAAAAGGAGAAGTAAACATTTTCTAATTTGCCCATGTAAAATTTAGTGTTTATTGAGACATACGTATATTATTTAAAACCGTTTAACTCAGCAACTTGGTAGTTTGACAGTGTTTGTCTATACAGTGTTGCTTTTGTCTGTAGTTGGCAAAACAGAGGGTTTAATTCTAAAAATTGACTGCTCCACATTTGCCAGTATAGACACACATATCTTTAGATGAACAAGTTCTCAGAAATTATTCTAAAGGTTATGTGTTAGCAATACGTGAGAAAGAATATCGGTATGGAGAACCATACATGTTCTAAAATGTATATTTAAAATCATTTTCAAAATGAAATATTTCCATAGAAACTACTTCTTTCTACTTATACCTTCAGCCTTAACCGCAGTACTGTGGTCACTAACGTATACCACCTCACGTTATCGCACTCGATTTTCACTAATGATGGCAGTCGATGGCACTGCAGAAATGTCTGGTTTTGCAGAAAACATTGGACTACGGCCAAACAGCCCGGGAAGGAATTTTAACAACAAACTACTTCTTTGTTGCCGATAACGTAGTACACATATAAAAAATTATCCCCTCCCCCTTCCACTATTTACAGAAAATTACCCCCAACCCGTTCAACAAGCGTCTTCATTTATAGACATTTCATCTACGTTCCTAACGTGGTTTATTTTGATCTTCTTATCAGGATAATTTATTTATCAAAATTAAGTACTTTACTCTTGTTAGAACATATATTGTTGCAGGTAAACTACCCCTTTCCCTTAACCGATCTTCACAAAAATCAACACACCATGAGTCCTTTACACTTCAAGAACGTATGTAAAATATTATTTCACTCTGAATGTGCGGCAGTTATCGTTCGTCATATAAAAATTAGCCTTGTTACAACATAAAATGGTGCAGGTAAACTACCCCTTTCGCTTAACCGATCTTCACCAAAATCAAAAGGCCTTGCATCCTCTAGAATTCACGGTGGTGTGGAAAAAATTATTTAATTCTGTTTGAATGTGTGGCAGTTATCACTCGTCATACAAAATATCGGTATGGAGAACCATACGTGACTTCCATGTTCTAAGATTTATATTTAAAATCATTTACGAAATGAAATGTTTCCATAGAAACTACTTCTTTCCACTTATTGCTTCAGCCTTAACCACAGTACTGTGGTCACTAACGTATACCACCACACGTTATCGCACTCGATTTTCACTGATGATGGGAGTCGACGGCACTGCCGAAACGTCTGGTTTTGCAGAAAACATTGGATTACGGCCAAACAGCCCGGGAAGGAATTTTAACAACAAACTACTACTTTGTTGCCGATAACGTAGTACACATATAAAAATTATCCCCTTCCCGTTCAACTATAATTATCAATTATAAAAAATTACCCCCACCCCGTTCAATTAGCCTCTTCATTTATAGATATGTCATCTACGTTTCTACAGTGGATTATTAAAATCTTCTAATCAGGATACTTCATAAAAATTAAGTACTTTACTCTTGTTACAAACAAAAAATGTTTCTGGTAAACTGCCCTTTCCCGGTAACCGATCTTCACCAAAATCAATAGGCCTTGTGTATTCTACAACTCAGGCTCATATGTAAAATATTTGAATCTGTTATAGTTATTTCTGTATAGTTGATTCTGTTTGAATTTACGGCAGTTATCGTTCGTCATGAAAAAATTTCTCTTGTTACAACATAAAATGTTGCAGGTAAACTACCCCTTTCCCTTAACCGATCTTCACTAAAATCAATAGATCTTGAGTCCTCTACAATTTAGGGATGCATGCAAAACATTATTTGATTCTGTTTGAATGTGCGGCAGTTATCGTTCGTCATAGAAACAATTATTATTCTTGTTAAAACATTAAAGTACCAACATACTACAAAAAGCAAAAAAAGAAGCTTCTGACATGTTGTAACAGGAATACAAAAAGCCATATGGGACACATATTTTCTATTTAAATATATTGATCAATTATCAATAGACGGAAAACTAAGTCACCAGCTCCTTTAACTTAAATATGCTTAATTTCTTTAAAGTTTACTATGCTTAATTTTAACAATGTTTAATTCGAATGTGTTGAAAGCAGTTTATATTGTGTAATATTTCTCAAGTTTACATACTGTGTTACTACAGCATTACTGTATTTGCGTTCAATAAAAATATGAAGCTTGCTAAATATAACAAACACTTACTAGTAAACTATTATACCACCGATTCCTCCTGACCACTTAGCTGAAGTCTTTCCCTCCTAAAAGCAGAAAACTGTTTAGTCTTGTATTTTTACGCGATGTGACAAAATACGCGATGTGCGTGCCATTGGTGTCGCACATTCGAATTTTACCAATCAACGACCAATTCCACCAACAGACGAAATTATTCCAGAGAAACATTACATGACTAACGCTGCACAGGGAGATATTGCTATACTACAATTGACAATTTTAAAACCTCTTCGTCAGTGTAAACGTTACAAGTACGTTACCAACTTCGGGTCGTCCCTTAGGGAGTAGATGTGTTTTCTACAAATTAAATGGAGACTCTAGTGCGTCGGAGTAGAGTCTTTATCATTCATTTGTATTATTTGTAGTATACGGTTGTAACGTAACGCTACGAGTTACGAATAATCGCCTTAATAAATTGTAAATATTAGTATTACATCACGATATAAACCATCAATGTTAGCATAAATATTGTAATATTAGTAATAGAGCAGCATATAAGATTTTGTACAGAGTATTAGCTATATGAGCAGGTGTTAAGAGTAAGGCGAGGCCGACACGTTGGCGTCAGGCAGCTTAAAAATATATTGTACATCCCAACTTTCTATGTCATGAAAATACAAAATGCCTTGTTTACACGAACCGGCAAAGAACGAGAGATACCGCTAAGAAGTGGGTGCGTTAGCCTTCAAAATACAATAGCTGAAATACCGAAACGGGGTGTGAATTTTAGAAAGTAGAGTTCTTTTTTTACGACTTAACGGTTGTGCGGGAAAGTCCAGCGCCGAAAATATGGTAGCCAATAGAAGATAGCGTCATATCTGCGCGCGCGAGGAATTTGCAGATTTTGACTTGGTATTTTCAAATTTACCGGCGACACATTCAAAATATGGCCAATGGGGATGGTTGCAGTAGTGACAGCAGAGAGGTAAGTTTTGAAGAACCTATAAAAGTGACTCGCAGAGAAACTAAAAGGGAGTCATAGCAGTCAGTCAGTCTGCAGTCGTAAAGCTGTCAGTCAAAGTATTCATGTTACGTCAGTCAAAAACAGTCATAGTAGTTACATCAGTTAGCGATGAACTAAATCAATCACTCGAAATTTAAGAATTCGTAGATGTAAAGGTGTGAACAATTAGTGAGTATAATTTTAATTGGTGCGCGGGCAGAAATGCGAAGAAGTATTCATTTATATGTGCGCGAAAGTAATAGTTAAAGTCTAAATATCGAAGTGCGCGACGCCAAGTAATTATCGCGATCGTGTGAAATTCTAAAAGCAGAGCAATACAGTTAAGTGATAGTGATATGTGTTGTGTAAAGTTGAACGAGCCAAGCAGTAAAATGGATTGCCTTTTCCAAGTAACAGTATCAATTTATATTGCGTAAATCACAAAATCATTATGTAGCTGTAGTTGTCTACCACAAGTTAATCCCGTTTCATTCTCAAAGGACCCATGATTGCGTTCAGATACTAAATTGTGCATTTATATTATATGACATAGAATTGGATGATAATTTAATATGTGTAATGTGTTAGGTAATAAGTCATGTTTGTTTAGTCAAGATAATTTATGAATAAAGCAATTGAAACACATATTGTTAAGAAGAAATATCGTAACGTTATAAATGATTAAGCTACGTTTTTAAATAATCTATGTTGGAAGATTAAGGGATGATAAAGATATGTATATGTATGATAAGTAATTAAATTTGAACAACTGATATTAAGAATGAGGTTTATGTATTGAAATTAACTAAATGTACGTAAATTTGATAAATACAGTGCTATGTTATTTAGAATCTGAACGAAGAGTTGTTGTTTAACAATAACCCTGAGATTATTGTCTCTGGCGCCCAACAGAAATTACAGGCAGTAAGTAGTATTTGAATGAATATGTTAATTGCCTAATAATCACAAAATTTTAATTAATATTTACCACTAGTAACCAAGTGAAAGTTGAACTGTACTCTTCAACAACGAAGACTTGTACTATTTTATTTGCTTTTGATTATACGTTATTTGTCTGTCTCAATTTTGGGTATTTAATAATATTCGAAAGACAGTCGCAGGGATAGTACGTTTTAGCATTGAGAACAGAATAACTGACACCGGAGAATCGTAACTTACAACTTTAGTTACAATTCCAATAAATGGAGACCACAACAAAAAATTGTATACAATACTTTTAAAGTTTTGTTTGTCCAACACTCACAAATGTAACACACAAGTGTCTCTTACTTTATAGTGTCGGACTAAACAATAGAAGCTACTAATCACACGTCTAATTGCACAATAATTTACCAAAATCACATTACACAAAATCACTATAATATTTCAACAACTGACTCTTTATCGCTCGTATTCGCTACCTCAGATTCTCTCGCCACTACCGAAACGCGCTTTGATACTTCGCTCTGTGGTGTAGAAAGTGACATGATTGACCTAGATACCGTTAGAATAATCGACAAAAGTCTGGAAAGTAATTATAAAAAAAATCGAGATATTTGTGTAATTCTGCCGCTCACAAAACGCGTGCAAATCGTCACGCATTTGTTTTACTGTATGTCCTCAATGTAGAACACACTACCGCCTTCACTACTTGTGTTGGAAATTACCGTGTTATTGTAAAATTTCCGTATCGTGTTTTCTTAACAAACCACTCTTATTACATATTTCTGGGAAGAATAATAATGTATACTGCCCATGTTCCATTAGGTATAGGCTACTACCATTCGTTTCGCAAAGCATTCTGCTAAAAATTCCACTAATCACATACTGTTACCATACCTTGTAACAATAAAAACAAATTGTACCATTTACAAAAATTATACTAAGTATATTCTCAAATTAAATTATGGTCTACACATTCCAACATACGTTATATACATATGTTATAAAACAACAATAAGTAAATCAGGAGATTTTAATGCTACTTAATACAACATTTAAATATTTAACTTAAGCTTAGATTTGCTTGTCAAAAAGCAGTCTGGCTATAGACGATACTAAAAACAGAAGAAACTAATTTTAAGTTAAAAAAATATCTTGTTGGAAATTGTTTCCAAACAACAACAATACACACAATAAGAAATTGAAATAAGACTTTTGCAAAAGAGCAACAAATAAAAATTTCACCCCCAAGTGTATTCTATATGAAAAAACTTCATCTCCGTTGGCAGACCTAATTTGCATTTGTAATTTTGACGTGTACACACTGCGCTCTGGGGAAGCAAAAGTTATGTCTTTATTAAGTTGTACGTAATTCTGGCATGCATTTAATTTAATTTTACTTTATATTAGACGTTGAAAAATGTTGTTCTTTGTCAAGTGTAAAATCTGCTAGCAACACGTAGGAACGTATGGATAAGAAATGTTTATTAACTGTATTTTCTAAACCTATATTTAATTTGTGGTATAAAAAGTATAGTTTTTAGGGCTGCAAGAATAACAAATTTTACACACACACACGCCCGCACTAAACATTTATATACATAAAGTAGATATCGTCTCATACACAATAACAGAAGAAATAAATTCAAAGTTATAAATCCTGGATTGCTTCAGCCTTGCTGTATTTTACATCAATCGTTACTTCAGGGATAGATACCCCCCCCCAATAATCCCTATTTCTCTCTTCAATGTTGTGTTAAGTACAAATTGAAAGATTATGCCCTTCTCATTGGTGTATAGTATATTAAGTACTTTTCATTTCGAACATTATAATTCTGCTGTCAATTATTTAAAATTAGTGTAATTACGAATAAGATTTAGCAGTTACTTACACTCATATTAACTATCACTTTAGAGGAAATACGGGGAGCTCGCAATGATTTGCTTGTATTTTACAGTATCTACCCCTTTATTAAACGTTCCGTACACGCTTATAACACTTTTGGACTTTGCATCAAGTAGCGTAGTGCTAATTCCAGAATACATCACGACATTTTGATTGTTAAATATAAGTAAAATAGAGCATAATTTGAATACGAATCTTCTAAAAAAAATTCAATTAAAATGTTACAAGCTTCTTAAATTTTTCAGTTTTAATTGAAGTCGAAAATATATTGTTACGACGGTCTCACTGACCGTCGTATGGTACAGTGGAAACAAAATACAAGACACCAATGAAGTCACTAATAACCAGCTTTAATTATCACATTTAATAATTTTTAATCAACAAAGGTAATCTCTTACACCAATTCAAGTAAAATTTGACACACGCAATAATAATGTCAACTATAAAGAATTCCGCCCAAAATTAAACACAACACTTCGCTACAAACACTCGATCCGCTCTAAAGAAATCGCTCAACACCATAGAACTATCGACTCCTTGGCTTCTTATAGGTTGCGAACGCCTTCTAGAAATTTTCCATCCTCAATTTGGTGTGTCAGCTCTTAGCTGTTTCAAGCAAGCGGTTCCAATCGTTTCAGTATTAATCATATTTCGACTCTTAACCAAAATTACATTAAGATTATCCTAAAAATAACTAGAATTGAAATAAAACTGTATGTAGAAAATCAAGTGCATTACAGAAATTTAATTAAGAAAGTTGTATTAGTGGTTATAATAACAAACAGAATTATCAGTGTTGCACACCAATATAGAAAAATTATTCCGATTAGCGCTTTCAAGTTTCACAGCTCATCGTCAGATCAGAAATTTTCGTCACAGCTCATTTCCGATCTGACGATGAGCTGTGAAGCTTGAAAGCGCTAATCGGAATAATTTTTCTGTAGTGGTGTGCAACAGTGTTAATTGTTTGTCATTACAGAAATGTTATACAATTATATTACCATAACAAGGAAAAGTTTGTGTAAATAATATATAATATGTGTGATTGTGTTTAAGTATCATAAATCTTTTACCATTTGTTAAGGGGAACAAAATAGCGAAGATTTAAAAATATGGATTGAGACTGCATTTTTGAACGGGTGGTACGCTTCATAGGCCTGCGTGTGTGTGTGTGTGTGTTTGGGGGTTATTGTTTACCCTGACCTATTAAAACAACAACGTAATAAAAGAACCAAAATCTAATAGTAGTTGAGATTGTGGTCTCTAAGACTAGTGAAGTGTAAAAGAAGTAAACAGGGTCTACAAGCACATCGTCATATTGAATTTCAAGAACAATGCTTTATTCACAACAACATGTCTCCCTTAATCTCGAACTGAAAAATATAAACTAGGTATTATCTTGAAAGTCACAGAAATATTTAATGGGTCCGCTGTATTTCGTTCAAACACTGTAATTAATGTTAAAAAAAATTAATTGTGTTTTACAATGTTTCACCTCAATTAGTAACAGTAATAAACAAAATATATGATCCTGAAATAGCGGACTCGGTTCATAATTTTATTACCTTCAAAAAGATATATAAAAATATAATGTTTATGTTTCAGGTGATAATATAATTCGGTTTTACTGTGATTCCAAACATCTGTCAAAATTTTACAACTGATAACTTTGCCATATGGTGGTCAAGAAAGCAACTTTTACAGGGGATATATTTTAAGGTGCTGTTTAGACGAAACGGAGAGAATAAAGGGATACGTCAAAGTTACTGTGAAGGTAATTGCATATAAGCAGCGGCGTTAAATTCCGTGTGGAAAAGGGGAAGCTTATTATTAATATTATTATTATTATTATCATTATTATTAGTTTATTATAAATATTGTTATTATTTCTATGGGCAATAAAAATAATGTAAATAATACGTAAACGGGAAAATTGCGGTGGTGAAAGACTAGCAGAGTGGAAAATATTGAAACAATACAAATTAGTTTCTGAAGATGTGACGAAAAATAAGACAAAAAACTGATACCAAAAATTGTAGTATAACAGATGGCGTTGTTGTCAATGTAATGTGAACCAAAATATAACGGAATGTAATAATTTATAGAATTCTAATCAGCCCATTGTGACAACCCCGACGAAAAATATTTCAACAATTGGAATATTCAGAAAAAAACTTCGGGACGCCGTGTCATCGACATTGTGTATTTTATAAACCAAATAAAACAAATAAGTGATCACAGTACTGTACTTTATTGTTCCTTTAAGAATATGTTATTAAAATTATAAATAATAAAAGGACTTTGATCAGGTTTCGTATTTTAGTGTGGGATGTGCAGAAAAATGTACGACTGAGATGCAGAATAGTGCTTGGACTGAGCCTGAAATTACTGGGTACTTCAATATAAACACTTCAGCTCTTACGGTAACAATTAGTGTCGGAGGGGGTACATCACTTTACAACAAATAATGGATGCAATGGATGTACGTTGTATTAGCAACAGAACATGCAACAAACACCACACAATTGTTTCCGAGGGATGGGAAATTTTTGCTCTTAAAGAAATGAAGAAAAATTTACGCGTCGGCTTCAACACAGTTTTACAATTTTATCATAAATTTCTTTTTCTGTTTCCCTAAATTTATTAAAACTTCCTTTAATTATATATGTAGAATTTTCACAAGTAATCCTAATTCATTTTTATTACATGTAATACCTTTGAATAAATAAACTGCAAGTAGGTTTATTTTCACCTACTTATTCACATACTATTCACCTTACTTATTCAGAATAGTTTCACAGAAATTATTCTGCATCTTCAGAGGTTTGTTTGAATTTTAATTGAATGTTTTGCTGACAATATAGTTAACGGATAATCGAATTTACTTCGATTCTATTTTTGATTGTTTTAATGTTTATGTAGTAGATATTTATTATATATTTCATGTTTATTTTATTATTTTGTTAAATGTATGATTTTAAATAAATAGTCTTGTTTTGTTTTTATTTGAATTTGTTCTTTAATTAGCCGATACTATTATTGTGTATGTAGATATTAAGATTTTCCCAGATAATTATTTTGATAACTTTTTGTACATTTTTAATTGATTTGACATTTTCAATGTCTGGAAATTTATGTTTATTGTTTAAACAGTGTATGGCTAAATTAGATTTGTAAAAATTAGTTTCAGAAACGCATTGCGATGTTGAATATATCTCTCGAACAGTTTTTTCTTCGTCTGGCCTACGAAAATATAAATGGCCTACATTTATTGAAATCTGGACATTCTATTTTGTAAACTGCATTTTTATTATGAAGTTTGAATTTAGTTTTAGGTTTTATTTTATTGAAAACAATATTATCTGTGTTATAAGATATTTTTAAGTTTGTATCTTTAAATAGTTTGCTTAGTTTACGAATTATATTTCCGTGATAAGTAAAGTTAATATATTTTTTATTATCATTACTGAAAGGGTTTTTAGTTGAACGTTTGTGTGGTGTTTTTTTTAGTCAGTTTATGTTTTATTTTATTTTATAATTTATTGATAGCTTTTGTTTTGTATTATTGTCTATTCCTAATTGTTTGATAATATTTCGTTGACGGTTTCTTGTTCATTTAATGGGATTCTATACATACGGTATATTAATTAATTGAATGCTACCATTTTATGTTGGGGAGGATGATTGGACGTATTTGGAATTATTAAATTAGTTTGAGATGGTTTTCTGTTTACTGAGTATTCAAACTTATTTTGCGTTCTGTTTATGGTTATGTATAAGTAATTCAGTTTATTATTTTATTCTTCTGTTGCGAAATTTATTTTGCTATGTAAATTGTTAATTAAATTTAATATATTAGAAATATTAATGCCTTTATCTACCAGAAACCAATTGGTAGTAGAAAAAGGGGAAGACCCCGAAGTAGATTCAAATACCAGATAGAGGAGGACCTGGGAAAGCTAAACATAAGAAACTGGAAAGCCAGGACATGGAATAGGGAAGAATTGAATCGACTCTTGGAGCAGGTCAAGGCCTACCAAGGGTTGTAGAGCCACGGTTAATTATGAATGCCTTTATTTTGGGATATATATAGAGTGTCATTCATCAACGTATCTAAAGTAGTATCTTTACGGGTAGTTTAATTTATCAAAGAGGATAGAGGAGGTTCAGGCAATAACAGGTATAAGAAGTCCATGTGTTTGGTAGTATAGTTTGTTATTATATTAAAAATAAGTTTTTTTAGTATAATTTTTAAACCGTCAGTTAACTTTTATTACATTACGTTTTTTTTAAGAGATAGGCTAATATAATAGGTGTCTCAACAATTACTTTCAATTTTTTATCTCTTCTTTAATAAGTTCTGAAATATTTGATAGATTTATGTAAAATATATAAACACTTTTACTATATTCTTTTTATATTTTATAGAAAACTTGGGGTTTCTATTTTATATTTAAATTTATAAAACTCACTACCATTGTCAAAAAGTGTAGAGATTAATTTTCATTATTTATTTAATTTCAATTACTGTTGTGTAAGAAGATGTTTAACCAGTTATACTGACTTATAAAATCGTATGAATCGTATTGTAAAAAACTGTATAAAATAGTTTCAAAGTGTACTTGGAATTTATTTAAAACGTTGAAACCAAATCAGTACGTTTTGTATAACTGAATTTGAAAGAATTCAAATGAAATTTGTAACAAGACTCAACAGAATGTGCGAGGTAGAGACACGTAAACATGTTTATGTAAAGGGATTTACTACTGCTACACATGCAAGTATACATATAGACAGACAGACATACGTACTGAGTTTCCGGTATTATGAAAGGGAGAGAATACAGAACATTTCAATGCAAGTGATTAATCAGCTTCTAACTGGAACGCCTCAAATACCTTATGAAAGCTATTAATTAATCAGAGTGCTCTGAAACAGTGCTTGCGGTTTGTACAGAACGTTCATGGCTTTGGTGAGTAAAACACTAAACTTATATTTGCTTTGCCGTACAGTCAAGAACACTTAAATTTGTATCTTATTGCATACATTGCTTCTAATTACAGAGGAGTCGATCCACTTCAAGGAAAATAATCTTTAGGTAATATAAATAGTTTTAAGAAATTGTGTTATTAAAACAATCAACATTTTAACGCTCGTGTAAGAATATTAAAGTAAAAGTTTTATAAAAATGTTGGTTTTACATTCATAAGTGAAAATCTATCGTAAATGAATTCACTTATTCACTTAAAGTCACTTTATTCACTTATGCACTTAACAAAGGCGTTAATACCGTAGTTAACGTGAAGGAAACTAAAATAGTGTAAAGTTTAATTAACTATAAAAGAGAAGAGAAATTGTAAGTAATTAATAAGCATATATAATGACTGTGTGTGATGATGACCAGGTGTTTTGTAAGAACCATCGCATGCCATGTCGACTTTAGTTGTGCCGCGTCCCGAGGTCCTTTCAGACCTCCCGCCGCTGGGACCATAATGGACTGGATTATAAGATGTGGCCTGCTGCCGACCCTGTCTGTAAGTATGTGTGTGTGTGTGTGTGTGTGTGTGTGTGTGTGTATGAACGGAACTGGAATTTTATAGAATATTAATAATATGCGTTAGTGCAATTCTTTTGCAAGGCAATAAGAAAGACAAGAGTATATATTTAAAACTATGCTAATAACATGAGTTAGATGTTACTACATATTTCACTAACAATACATACTCTTGTCGAGAAACAATATTGAATTTAAATTTTTTAGTGGATGGTTAGTGAGGATCGGTCAAAAATAACACAAATTTTAACTATTTTGCGTCGACGTTTCGACAATGTTTATAGTAAGTTCTGTCATACTATAATTTGCTCGTTTTCTTAAAGATAATTGGAAGATGTAAACAAACTATCATAAGTCTTCACATAGGCCTATACAATCATACATACATACGCACGCACGCACTCACATACACGAACACGTTCACCCAAATATTTAATTGTTCCGTTGTGTTTGACATTTCTTTTGTATTTCATACACAGGTCCTGAAGATGACAATAAACATTGTCGAAACGTCAACGCAAAATAGTTAAAATTTGTGTTATTTTTGACCTATCCACACTAACAATCCACTAAAAAATTCATTGATTGACGGTCACTACAAATTTAAGGATTGAATTTAAACTTTAACTTCAAACAGTAGTCTGATTTATCTCTTATGAGTAAGTAATTTACTTACAATTTACAAGAAAAACATAAGCTTTTAAAGTGCAAACCCTGATGAGGAATTATTTCTAGACACATAAAAAGTGTTAAATAAATACGTTTTAAAAAACACTTATATGGAATTAACACAAATATCTAGATTTACAGGAATTACGATGTCCAGCCTCTACGCTGCCAGTAGGCCTACTGCGCTAAACCGGGACAAGGACAACTGCGTTCTTGAGCCTTCAAAAGTTCGACACAAGAATGAATATATCCAGACACTTATTGTACTAGCCTATCCCAAAGCATCAGAGTTTTTACGAATGCGGTTGCAGTGCAGATTTTATTTACAGAGATACGGACGATTAAGAAATAATAGAAGAAAACAGATACCTAACCATTAGCCTACAATACAATACAAGAAATATGAATAGATAATAGATGGATTACCGAATTCTTAAATATAAACTTCGATATGTAGAAAGAGATTGCGGGTACGAAGTTAAACGAAACAAACAAGTAAGGAATAAACAATTGTCGCTTAAGCAGGACGTGTTATTAGTAACAAGACAAACAAAGCTCTTATGAACCGGCAACTTCTTAATTTTGTAAAAAACGAGACCTTGGTATGTAGCGGATTATTTTAAGAAAAGCCACTGCCAATACAGTTGAAACGAATGCCAAAGTTTTTATTGTGGGAATCTAATACTTTATGTCAAACTTCAGGCAATCAACACGCAGAAGACACTAATCAAGACAATTTTAGTAAAATCAAAATAAACTATATAATTTAGTGTAGCAGGTGATTATCCCATCGATGTTGCATAGTGTAGGCCAGACAGTGACTTAAAAAAGCAGTATAGGATACACCTGGGTAAACCTTCTCCTGCGGTTTGGGTTGGCGGAATAACACATTGGATTACTCACTTCAAAATGACTATAAATTACCTTGAGAAGTTTTTAAACAGATCTTCCAACGACTTTACGAGGGCTGAAAATTAAGTAACTCAGATACGTTTTTCATGGATTTTAAGATGCTTTTGCAGCTTAGGGCCAGTCACATGGTTAGTATGCAACATCGTGTCAATGCAGGGGTACAAACTGGAGACACCAACCTCCTCGAAGGCCTCTGTTACTTAATCAGGAGGAAACATATCGGCTGGTATAAAATATATTGACAGAGCGAATTATGTGGTCTGAACCTTCATCAAGTGCTTGGTCTCCGCCAGTAGTGCTGGTAGTGAAGAGGAACGGTTGTCTAAACTTGTGCGTAGACATCGGAAGGTGAACTACATAAAGAGAAACACTGTTGTGCACTAAATAGCATCTACAGGCTGTCTGGAGCACAGTGGTTCCTTATATCGGACCAATTAAAGAAAGAATATTAGTTAGTCGATCTCCACCAAAAAGGTAATGTAAAGACAGCGTTTTCGTCTCCAAGTAGACTTTTCCAGTTTAACGACTCGCTATTTGGACGTTAAAAAACCAGCAGCGTTTGTAAGATTTATGGATCTGATCTTCCGAAACCTGGGAAGGGAAGATGTACCTTGCTTAGTTCAACGACGTAAAAGTTATTGGAAACTTCTTTAAAACTTATTTAGAAAATATTAAGAAATTTGTATCCATAATTCCCGGTACTGAACTAAAGTAGACCCTTGAAGAAGGAAGTCAAATATTTAGGACTCTTGGTCTCAGCAGTGGTGTTATAAACATCTTCAAGAACGTAGACAATGTAAAATCTTACTTAATAAAAAAATACTGAACACGTATGTATAGACGCAAGTAACAGTACTTAGGAGAAGTTTTGTCCCAAGTAAAATGCGGTAAAACCAATGTAATGACAACAAAGGGCTTTCCAAAGAAGACAAATTATTACGTGGCAAGAAGATAGTTGCTGAATGTCGTCCATGTTTTGGAGCAATTATGTAAGCATCTGTATGGAAGCGAGTTTTCACTACATTCCGAACATAAAGATACATAAAGCGCCAGTATACCGGGTCTACATGGTTTTGGAGTTTACAAATCCGGAAAGTAGTTGAAACTAGTTTTCAGTTTCATTATACCGTAGCGGCGGGGGCCTCAAAATGATAATTCAAATGGGTTATCTCAAAGGCCGTACTAAGAAGGTTGTCGACATTGTTACATAAAGAATGAACAAGGCAGGAGTGAATCTAGAAGCAAACGCTGTATACTTCCTGGTAGCTGATTGGACGACACAAGATTCGTAAAAAGAATAAACGGCTGACGAAGTAATTGTACCGTTTTAAGAAATGTGGGTAGTTGTCGCTCTGATTGGCAAGTATGTGCTACGTTTCAGAAGTGGTAAATGGCAAGTGCGCACAGTGAGAATCCCTACTCTTGGAGAACGGATTGTAAAATATACCGAAGCTTATCAACAAGAATCAAACAGCGAGTGGATCAGCTAATGTACAATTTCTCCTAATGACCCATAACTCACCAATGCGCAACACAACCAGCATAAGGTCTGCAAAACTAATGTTTGAGCTGAAAAATTATATTTGTAATATTTGTAATTATATTTGTATTTGTAAACCAAATTCGAAAAATTAATCGGTTTGACGGTGGAGGGCTAAGGACAGCCAGTGATAGAATGCAAACACGGTATAACATCCGCGTTAGTAGTGGGTGCTCTGAAGAAGAAGACAAGATTTTCTTGTATAAGCCAAAACGTCAGTATGATCGTACACCGAAACTTTTAGCTGCCTGGAAATTACCTAAAACCGTGAGAAAGAGAATCAATTATATTGGTTATCGGATACAATAATACGGGCAACGAAAGTCAGAGTCACATTTCCAAATAGTGGACTACTATTTTACTAGCATCTGGGACGGTCTTGTGATTAACTGCGACACGCGAACGAAGTGTAAAATAGAGGAGTTTTAAGCGACCGCCAGGTTGTGGTGGCTTGTCATTAGGCGTGAGTGTTTTGACAGATGTTTCTTGAAACTTTGTTAAAGTTGTATGTAACAAATCCTGTGGTTTTGTGTCATTTTTCCCACCGTTTAAAGAACGCGAGCCATGAGATTCGCAAACTTATTAGGATAAAATACTTTATAGTCTCCTCTGCTGCTGTATCCTCTTTCCTGTACTGTGTACTGTACTGTATGTTTGTTTTCGCGAAAAAGTATCTTATAATCTCTAATAAATAAAGAACCAACTAGAAATATTAAGTCTGACAACCAACGCTTATAATTTACGCAGCACAATTTACAAAGAGCAAAAACACGTTCCATACTGTCGGTGACCAAGAGATAACTGGGTTAGTGCGTTTTATATATTGCCAACTGATATCCGTGATCAAATTATATGTTGGGCCTGGTTTATACTAGAGTCACAGGTAAAAGCTTGCTTGCTGACACTTAGTGCACTTACGACAACTTAATTATCTTTATTTATAACAATATTATACACGTAACGCGCTAACGAACACAAAAATTATATTTAAAATTAATGGTTTAAAAATTAGAATTAATACGTATATTGTAATATTTTCTTAATAAATAACGCTACACAGGTTGACAAACAACATAGAGTAACACAAAAGTTAATATATTTTCCGTACATGTAGCAAAATATTTAGTAATGTTTAAAACCTTTACAATTTGTATCTCCATAGTAATTAGGTAATTTTCATTATTTGAATTTAACATTTTAGTAAAAAATTGCAAATTCTTCTGTTTTATCAGCTCTGAGATAATTAACTATAATCAGGCAAAAAGTAGTCAAACTTACGTGAACAAAATAGTGTTAGCAGACAGTAAGTTATGGTGAACAGATCAATTCTTGTCAATTGCGTCCCTTACTAACAAAGAAGAATAACAATATACATATTTTTTTTTGTAATAAAGTGTACAGTGTAATTTTGTTCAGTTACAATCATTAAACAAATGGTTTAATAATTCAAATTCACTTTCCATGGGAAGTATGTCTCATTTGCTTAGTATGTAAGGTAACCCATACATTTCTATCCTGACAAAAGAGAATTTTATATCCTTCTTTGGTATTAAGACTGTATTGTTTTTATTTTGTATATAACCCTGAAATAGCTACAATAAATCCTTACACTTTAGTTGTTTGTGAAAGGAATAATTTTGTCTGGTACAAAATTAATCATCATGTATAAGGAAAAAAGTATAAATCTGTCGTCGTTTGGTCAAGATAATATTATCACACAGTCAAAATAACGATTATATGATACGACTTACATGAAATTAAGAAATTAGTTGCTTGTAAAAGGGCAGCTATCATGCAATGACGTGTTCTTCATGCTGCTGCCAATGACTAGCAACGTGCACTTTGATACCGGTAAAGAGTGGACCTTGCAGGTGGGGACGTGCAGCGTGTAAGAATTCATGCTACCGGACAAAGTTAAACCTACAAGGAGAGGCTGTATTTCAATTAGTGTAATTCTTTGTTCAGGTAGGAGTGACATAAACGTAAGTAACCTAAGCTGAAACAAATTATGAAGTGAATCATATAAGTAGTCGCTGTTTTATCTAAAACATGATATGTTTGAACAAAAATATAAAGCAATTATCGACTTTTTGCCATTAACTTTAACTTGGCACGTCAATAGTAAATTTTAAATTTAAATAAAATTTTAGTCGTAATTTTTGCAGTAAAATGTAGAACATTCTTGTTAAAGCTACCTATTACAGGAGAACTTCTAATAATTGATTCTAATATATTAGCGATTTACTGACGATAGATTTCTTTGTAGATACGTAAGTGTAATGTGTTAACCTATAATGAGGATCTTTTGCTCCACAGTACGCTCAACTATATTCATTAATCATTATAAAGTCCTTGTAATTCTAAAACCTACAAATATATTTTATGTGTGTATGCAGAGGCGTAGCAAGGGGAGCCAAGGGGGCAGCCGCCCCGGGCGGCATAGTCAGGAGGGCGGCAAAGTGAGCATAGACTTGCAAATTTTTTCATTTGACAAAACTACAAACAACTTGTTTCTTTGCAGCAGTCTCCTAAATTACAGATACTTATAATAAGAACATTGAATGAGTATGAATTTCATAAATATAGAATAAACACTACTCACGTTTAAAAAATAGTGGCACATTTCAATACTTTTGTAGCACAGGCTGCTATTTGTAATTTGCTTTAATCTCGCAGTATATGTGACTTATTGACTACGGACCGGTTTTTAATAAATTATGAGTTACATGTCGCATTCTAAATATTGTAAAATTTAGTCAAAAACTTGTCTACGAGCACCATTATACAAGTTATATTTCTTTTCAATTTCTTACAGGTAAACAACATTATTTGAAATTTCATTTCAATTTTAATTATTTCTAAGAAAAAATATTTTATATTCATTTGACTTTTTAGTTGCTATCATAATAGTATTTTTTCCTCCTGAGTATAATAAAATATGTAGTAGTAATATATTTATTTTATAAAATAAAACGAGTTTAGTAAGGTAGAGGAAACTTATTTTAATAACAATATGAAGTAATCGTAACAGTAAAAGGATTGCTCAATATTTAAGAAATAGTTGTGTAACACAAAATAATAACAAAAGATAATAAATAAGTAAGTAAATAAATGTTAAATAAATAAATAATGATTAAATTATTATTCTATTAAAACATATAAAATAAATTGTAACAACAGAATCCGACAACAACGTGTTTTTCCTTAATAAAAATAAAAACAAACTCCCTTTTCCACAAGGTGTTCACAAATGGTCGTCCAATATTTCGGTAACGTGTCTCTACATAATTATAAGAAAAAAAGTTCCTGTAAACATGGGACCAAAAACGTATAATTTTCCATCTGTCCGCCATTTTCTATTTTTTAAGGAAAATTAATTTTATTTCTCGAGAATGGAGTGAGATATTCTAATGAAATCTGGTACGTGTTACTCCAGTGACATAATCTACAAAAAAAGACGTTTTCTAAAAATTGTACATTTACAAATTTCAAAATGGCGGCTGTTTTAATTTTTAAATCATTCATATCTCACAAACTACTAGATTTATGGAATAATATTACATTTCATAAAATATTAAGCATTATTTCGTGAACAAAATGATACCTTACATGTTACAATAAGATCTCAAACAACCGAGTTATGATGGAAAATTTCAGTGTGAGTCTACAATCAAACTGCAAAAATAATTATTGGCAAATAGTTTTAGTTGTAAATAAAAGCAAAAAAATTGTAAAAATATTACAATTTATTTGACATGAGAAAATGAAAACGTAAAATAAAAAAAGGAATACAAATGAATTTAAACTATTTTATTTATCTGCAGATGTTATTATTAACTAAAATGAAAAATTACCATAACGAAAGCACGAAAAAATTAAAGTAGGTGTTCAATGTGTCCCCCATTTACTTCAATGCACTTTTCAGCCCGTTTGACCATCGAAGCTCGAATACGTTCAAACATTTACGGTATTACTTTAATTTGTTGACAGCAAATAATTATTTTGTCTCTCAATTCATCTGCCGTGTTTATTCGAGTGCTATACACCAATCTCTTCAGATGCCCCACAAGTAAAAATCGAATGGATTTAAATCTGGTGAGCGGCGAGGCCATGGAAATCGAAAACAGATGCTGATGGATTGACACTAAGGTTGCATGTGGATTTCCTCTGCCCAGATATGGTTGTTGTGGAAGTTATTTATTCCATCCCGACTTAAAGGTGCCTCATCCGTAAATAAAATTTTAGTTACAAACATGGGGTCACAAACTCGCTCTTTCATTAGCCATTGACAGAACCCAATCCTGCTACGAAAATCGGCTGGTACGAGAGTTTGAACACGCTGAAGGTGATACGGATACAGCAATTGATTGCGAAGAATTTTCCATATGGTGATGTGGCTTTGAATACCTACCTGATGAGCGATTCTTTGGCATGACAATTCTGGTTCCTCTTCAATTCTGACCAAAACTCGTTCCTCTAATTCAGCAGTCGAAACAGATCTCGGTTTACCATAATCCTGAGTCGATGGTTGGAATATACCAATCTCACATAATCGCTGATGGATTTTTACAAACACTTTACTGGAAGGCTGCCTACGACCTGGATAAGCTTCACGATAAAGGCGGGCTGCTTTTGTAGCAGATCCATTGGCTTTCCCGTAGATGAAATTCATCTCAGCAGTTTTACGATTACTATGCAAATCTGTCATATCTAATGACAATTATGAAAATAACACACAATGAACAATAAAACAAAAAATAATAAATACAAAACAACAGTATTGGGAAGAAAATTTCAAAATAACGCACAATTCACTACTCTGTTCAAAACACTAAGATCAACTGCAGTTTCAATCTTACAAATTTGCTTATTAATTTATAAAACATCTGATTGAAGTATTGTTGACTTATATTCAGTGGGCCTAGTGTTTTTGAATAATACCTGGACGAGACAACATTACTGATTTCATGGTATTGAAAATTGAGTGACTCACACTGACAGTTTCCATCATAACTCGGTTGTTTAAGATCTCATTGTAACAAGTAAGGTATCATTTTGTTGACGTAATAATTACTAAGATTTTATCTAATGTAACATTATTCCCTAAAACTAATAGTTTGTGAAATATGATTGATTTAAAAATTAAAACAGCCGCGATTTTGAAATTTGTGAATATAAACTTTTCAAAAAATTTGATTTTGTAGACTATGTTACCGGGATAACACGTACCAGATTTCATTAGAATATCTTACTCCATTCTCGAGAAATAAAATTTTCCTTAAAAAACAAAATGGCGGAGAGATGGAGAACTATATATTTTTGGACCTATGTTTACAGGAACATTTTCTTGTAATTATTAGGTAAGGAACACGATACCGAAATATTGGACGACCATTTGTGAACACTCTGAGTATACGTAGAACAAATAAACTTAATTTCGAAGTGTGTTCAATTCAAATTTTATAAACATGTGTCTTGACCAATTGTCACTTTTATTAAAGAACGTATTAATCATAGTAAATTGTCCGCTGGGATGTATTATATTACCACTGCATGTAAAATCAGTTTAAGGAGTTTATGCTTTAAAATAGAAAGAAAGACCACTTTTACGTGATATTCATGGCTGATGTAGGCTATATTTAGTACTACTCAATATATAATTAAGTATCCTTTACACGATTCAGTATGTTCCCGGTAAGGAAACTCTAATGTCATAAAACTCTGTGTGACATTAAAATTAATGCTTCCTATCTGCCTGAGTCAATTACAGCAATTATATGAAACATTTAGAAATTAGTGGTTCCTGAAATCCTAAGATTTTTATAATATTCCATCACTTAACCAAGCATGATAATATTGGACTTCAATTCAATGAAGAGTGGAAAATGATAAAAGTTGTTTGACTAAAGAAAAGAGCTACAAATTTATCTGACATTCTAAACGTTACCTTTGAAGCATTACACAAAGAAAATTATAATTTTTATACTTTCGTAAAATACTAATAGTAATTTTTAAATCATCTCAAACAAACACAGAGACTGTTTTTAAAAATAGAAGGAAGATTAAATTTGGCTAAAAATTCTACTAAAATTTGCTCTTTCCTACAAATTTCTAAATTTTAAAATTCCTGAGTATAAGAATTTAATTTTTGATATGGTTAAGACGAAAGTATTAACTCTGGTCAAGGCCATTTGGTATGAAATAGTGAGTATTCAAACACGTGCGCGAGCGCGCGCACACACACACACACACACTGCTTCTTTTCATTGCAAAAGCGCAGATTATTTGCAGTCAATATCATCATTATCATCACCTAATGAGTCTGTGTTGTCGTCCCCGTCGTTTGTAGTCGTATATCACTCTCTTGCAATGTCATTATCGCTTTGTAAAGCATTAAAAATGTTACTGTACAATAGACTAAACATACAATTATAATTAAACAGGAAACGCTGAAGCGAATTACACAATACTGTGATTCATTTATGCAATACGTGAGACAAACAAATATAGCTCACCTTTATAACGTGCCATCAGGCTCCTTTTTGATTCTGTTTTGTTAGTCTGTTGTAAAAACCAAATACCAAATATTATTTTTTAGATAAATTAATTCTCACTTGTTAGTTTGGAATGAATTTGTAAATTGGAATGAATTAATTTTTAAATTTTTAACTGCTCATACAATCACTCTAGTGATCATACAGATATTTTAGTGATCATACAATCACTATATCTGGTTTTCGTAAAACCGGTTGTCCTACATTAACACCAAAATCCGGCAGTGTCTACAAAAATAATCTAATTTATTTTTCATATTATGAATTTGGAGCTACTGCTAATATCACAGAGTCAACGATGGAAATATGACAAATTTGTTGTTTACCCTGATTTGACATCAAGGCAAAGGTAAAATAACCCGCCGATATTTATAATATTATAAAACTTTTGAAGGGAATCATGGGCTGTATAAGCAACGGGGGAAACCGGTCGATATCATTTACGCCGCCTTCCGAGCTTCAGGAAACCTCCAGCAGTGGGGACAAAGACAGGTGATTTTTATGTGTGGCCCGGTACCAGCCGTAGGGTTTCAATTAGACGATGTCTCATTCAGAATGAGCAGTCGCTGAGGACGGGTACAAGATTCAGCTAGCAGATGTGGATTCTGACCGAGGGCGTTGATTAGGGACGGGGTTGATCTGGAAACGGACACAGTGGCGGTAGGACTTGCAGGAAAGGGTCCGTATGGTGGCACTTTATGCGTGTTATAATCTATTTCAATAAAGTCCATGGGTTTCTGTCATTCTCTGTATTATACTTTTCACATACTTGCCTCTCTCTCTTGCTACTTTCAGATCTCTTGGAATTTTTAACTTGTGTTTGTCGCAATTTACACCAAAATCCGGTAGTGGCTACAAAAATAATCTAATTTATTTTTCATACTATGAATTTAGAGCTACTGCTAATATCACAGAGTCAACGATGGAAATATGACAAATTTGTTGTTTACCCTGATTTGACATCAAGGAAAAGGTAAAATAACCCGCCGATATTTATAATATTATAAAACATTTGAAGCGAATCAGGGGCTGTATAAGCAACGGGGGAAACCCGTCGATATCATTTACGCCGCCTTCCGAGCTTCAGAAAACCTCCAGCAGTGGGGACAAAGACAGGTGATTTTTATGTGTGGCCCGGTACCAGCCGTAGGGTTTCAATTAGACGATGTCTCATTCAGGATGAGCAGTCGCTGAGGACGGGTCCAAGATTCAGCTAGCAGATGGGGATTCTGACCGAGGGCGTTGATTAGGGACGGGGTTGATCTGGAAACGGACACAGTGGCGGTAGGACTTGCAGGAAAGGGTCCGTATGGTGGCACTTTATGCGTGTTATAATCTAATTCAATAAAGTCCATGGGTTTCTGTCATTCTCTGTATTACACTTTTCACATACTTGCCTCTCTCTCTTGCTACTTTCAGATCTCTTGGAATTTTTAACTTGTGTTTGTCGCAATTTACACCAAAATCCGGTAGTGGCTACAAAAATAATCTAATTTATTTTTCATATTATGAATTTAGAGCTACTGCTAATATCACAGAGTCAACGATGGAAATATGACAAATTTGTTGTTTACCCTGATTTGACATCAAGGAAAATGTAAAATAACCCGCCGATATTATGAATTTATAGCTACTGCTAATATCACCATATCAAGGGCGTTGATTAGGGACGGGGTTGATCTGGAAACGGACACAGTGGCGGTAGGACTTGCAGGAAGGGTCCGTATGGTGGCACTTTATGCATGTTATATTCTAATTCAATAAAGTCCATGGGTATCTGTATAAAGAATGCTCTGTATTATACTTTTCACATACTTGCCGCTACTTTCAGATCTCTTGGAATTTGTAACTTGTGTTTGTCGCAATTAGGAGACCAAACGACATAGACCACGCGGCGTTTACACGTTATTGATTCCGAGGAGAAGCTAATTAATCCGTTTGAAGTTATATTCATTAACAGAATTCTTGTAATCTGATTGGCTCTTCGATAACCCCTACTCATGTTTTCTACAGGTAATAAATATTTTTGTCCAAGATTGCTTCCAAACAGAAAAATACTTGTTAAAACCCTGAGTATTTTTACTACTAAATTAATGACCATAAAAAATTTTACTTAAAAAATGCATACCTTTAGTTACTGATTTTTAAAATAACTTTTGTCATCAGTTAGGTTTCTTATTATAAGTATTCTGATATAGGTTTAATCTCAGAATTTCCCATATCACAAAAATTATTTAAATTAATGTGTTTTTTAATAAATATATCATAAAACACTTTTGTACACTCGCACACACGCACTACACTCGTGGCTAACATCATTTAGCACTATTTTACACCACTTAAAATTCCTCCATCAGCCAAAAAACACATAAAACTAACATTTTAAACAATGTTCCTTATCAACTAACATGATGTTCAAATCTGCAACCTCTATTTGTTCACACAGTGTCTTTATATGCTTTTACTCTCTACTATGTGCCCCGTAAAATACGAATACCCTCGCACACACGCACTACACACGCGGCTAAGCATCGTTACGCACCATTTCACTGCACTTACAGTTGTTTTAAAAGCCGCATAAAAAAACTTAAAACTAACATTTTTTACGATGTTTCTTACCAACTAATTTATAATGTTTAATCTTCTAATCTCCACTTATTCATACAGTCTCTTTATATGCTGTAATATGCTTTACAATCTCCTACATTCTATATTTAACTAGACTATTCATTTCAATACATGTATGAATAAGTTTATATATACACACTGCTGTTGTGTGTATGTGTGCCATATATTCACTGTTGACATTGCACTTATATCCTTATCGAATCTATAAGACCAGTGTAAAGCACGAGTACTATGTCTTTTATTCAAGTAGCATTGAAAATTGTATTTACAGTTATATAATGATGCAAACTTGTCTTTCACTCATCTAAACCATCATAAAAAAACTCTGTTACACCTCAAACGTAGGTGATTTCAAATCGATTATAAATTATTGATAGCTCCAGCTAACGCCTTTCTATTAATACAGCCCTACTCTTATTTTTCTTTCTAAAATCAAAATAGCCGATTTTCTCAAAAATAGATCAGATTAATGTTTTTGTTTGCAGTTAAATATAAATTTGGTTTACCGTTACACCGTTTAAACCTTAGAGTATTTTGTTTTTAAAATTATACTGTTTATATTAGACAGTAAAAAATATTATTGAATACATTAATTTAGTCACTTTTTTGCATTAACGAAGAGTATAGTATTTAATTTTGTGGTTGTAAATACCGCGTGGTTCAGTTCCCCGTTTGCTTGGATACTTTATATTTGCTACCTAATTTCTAGTCAACTAATCTTGTTTTACTAAATTTCAGTACTTTTATAATTGTTTTTACCCAAAAATATGTTTTTTTTTTCACTTTACTATTCTTCTTTTGCCATTTGATTGTGTTTCAACTTTTCCTTCATTTACTGTTAGAAATCGTAATTATTTTCTCTTGGCTTATAGTAACACGTTTTTAGTTTTATGTTATCTAGTAAAAGTATAAATTAGAATGTCGTCTTTTTTTTAAATTTGTAGGTCTAATATTAGTCCCATGTGGAACGCATGGTAGACACGCGTATTCCGAAACAAGCGTTTGAATATAGGTCATTGGGGACGAGAGATCGTGAAAAACCCTGCAAAAATGGTGAGAAACTGCATGAAATCGGAGCGGGCTATAGCACAAGCCATGTAGTAAAGAAGAAGAAGAAGAAGAAGAAGAAGAACTAATTTTAAAACCTATCCTCCTTTTTATTCATCTTACATAGTATTACGCCATAACACTTCATATTTTCTTAATTTTTGTCTTTTATGTACTCTTCTATGCGCTATATGTAACTCATCTAAATAACTGTACAAATATTGTTTATTCGTTTTGACATTTTGTAGTTATTAATTACTTAATAAATTTATGATATTGTCCAACTTTACACAATGCCTGTGACGAATTGATTATTCGATGTTAGTTTAATTTCTATCTCCATGATTATTTTAATGTTTAGTAAATTTTAATTTAGCAAATTTTGGGTAATTTAATGTATTGCTCACAATTTAAATTTGTTTATTACTATTTCTTTATATATTCATTCGTCTTATTATTTTGCCTAAACAGTTGTAAGGATTATCCCGATAGCTTGTCAAAAGTTCAAAACATATTACATATTACAGATTCAATATGCCCTTCAGTTCGCTTTCTAAACATATTTTTTAATTTTAGAAATTTTCTTTATTTTGGTATTAGTACCTTTATTTATTACTTTGTATTTTACAGCAGTACTAAATATAACTGAATTTTTAAGTTACAAGTTGTTTTTAATGCATATTATAATATACTGAATTAGTACGTATGTGTGTATGTATTGTGTTGTTATATGTGTCGGGCGTTACACTCCGCGCACTTTTGATACTTACTGATGACTGGTTCCTCTGCGATGATGTCGTCCTGCAAAACAACTTAAACTACTATGTGTATGTGGGCGCCACTTGGAATTTTTTGTTCCAAGAAATTATTATTAAAATTAAATTTTGATTTCTTAGTAGTTAATTTAATTCTATGAAAAAATGTGAACAAGACAGTTTGAATTTAAAAAAATAGCGTATGTTTTAATGAATCTTAAAAATCGTCTGAAGGACTAACACTTGTATTAAATAAAATTGCAGAGTTACTAAAAATTATTATTGACAAGTTTTTTCTCCAACCAACTATCGGCTAACAAATATTTTATTTTACTAAGTTGAAAAGCATGAGTTTAGTGTATGAGAAATCTTTATATTCAGGACGTGACTCCTTTGAACTACCAAGACAAATCAATAAGATGCTTTACAAAAATTGAGTGATTTGAAGGTGTGTGACATGTGTAGTACAACTGTGTGACAAATGATACCAGGTAAAAATGACTTTAACTTTTTAACAACTCACGTTCCGGTGGGTAATTATTTCTTGCACTGGACACTTCTCTTGGGGACGTTTTCAATCTCGCCTCTTCGTGTTGACGTTCCTTGTGCACTGATAATTATTTGAAAGTCAAAATACGGTTTTTTAAAACTCCGCACTATTGGAAATCAGTTTAGCAGTGAATTTACGCTTTGAATACTGCCGGCGATAATCAGCTGTCTGCGTGGTTTCACGATTCAGCCGCCACAGCGCTGGCTCTCCTCTCACAGTTGATAATAGGCTTGTGTACGTAACGTTATACGGATTTTCGTCAAAGTCAGTTTGTCTTAGCGAATACCAGCAGAATTGATTCTCTATTAAAATTTGGTCCTTTCCAGGGCCGCTGATATTCTGGCTGCGTGCGTTCTATTCAATATGTCGTGTTGCTGCTCTATTTCAACAGCAGGTTGGCGTATACTCCTTGTAGAGGTTAAGTCAGTCTTTTGTCATGTACGGGAAAAGCCTTTCTGCGTTTTCGTGTCGACTTCTCGTTCTTCGGGTTCGCCTCGGATGTGATGATCAGTTTCGTGGGTGATGTGTCTCTTCTGGATTCAAAGCATAAAGTGTTTTTTTGGTCGAATTTCGTCTTCCTTTTATACTCTGTAAGGCTCATTGTTTTAACTTTTTGACATGAACTTCCGGTGTATTTGTGTAAAAATTCCTTCTAGAACGTTCGAGAATAATCAAATGGAACATCATGGAACAAATTTGACTTCCGTAGAAGCTTTAGAACAAAAATTTCTTATTCTTCACACTAAGGATATTACTAAAATTATTCTGGTATTTGTCAAACAATTTTACATAACTACTTACAATCTGCATGCCATTACTATTTTTGGATTCTCTGCTTTCAACTGAATCTAATGATACTAATTACGATTGGTTTTGAACAAATTAACTCTAATAAAATAACATAAAATACAACTCTTACCTTGGAATGGTTTCATAAAATTCCAATTTTCTAACTATAAAATTGTTGTGAAGTTGTTTGGTTCCTTCCACAACATTAATGCATAATATAATCATCTTTTTATAACAAAATAAACAAAATTTAACACATATAATATATAAATAAATTCGGTTTTGTATGGCCCTTGCATATGGCCTATGTTATTGTCATTGTTTCTTTACAATAATTTGTCTTTTTTCCTTATTATATATGGGATTTTTCGAGTATTCACTGAGAGTTTATTATATTATCTATCTTTGGTGATACCTGGTTTATCCTGATACATATTATTTTTACTGTAAGATTACTTAGCATCATATTGGTTTGCATAAGTGATTCATTTTCTTAGTGTGACAAATTTCACTCTCATATTTCAAATTCTTTGAGAATTAAGCTTTTTTTCAACTGAATATGTTTGTTTCTATAGTACACTATAGGATTGTACCTTTTTCCTTTATTTTTGCTGATATTCTGCAATTATTCTGTCAAATATGACTGTTTTTTGTGATTGTTCCTTGGCCTCAGCCAGGTATGGTATAGGTAAATAGTTTCCTAACTCGACTGTTATAATGTTTTAGTTGGTTAAATATATAAGTATAGACACATTATATTGTATTTCAACTTTATAATACAATTTGGTTGCATTTCGTCAACATTAAATTCATAAATATTACAATATTATAGGTCTATTACCTGTTTTCAGTTAATACGGTTTTTGGCTATTTTAATTAATTTTTAATCACTTTACAGCTTTCTCTATTTAAGATAATTTGTTCGTCTTTGGATAATTGACATTTACGTATAGTTTTTATCTTAATTCTATAATAATTAATTTTCACATAAAATCTGAGCGATTGGACTCGGCTCTTAAACATAGGTTTTTTGTCATAACATTTATATATTTTTTATTTTAAATTACATCCTTTCTAATAATGTATTCAAATCATTTAATACATTTATTTTATTTACATTACAAAGTATCATAACGGATCTTGTCCATTAATTCACAATAAATAGTTTTTTATACCCTATTCAGAGTTACATTTCTTAATAAGTAATGACCTCATTTTGGTTGTTTCTGATATTATCTGTCTCTATTATAGTATATTATTGATTTTACACTGTTCTTCACTTAAATAATATATATGGGGTTTGAGTCTTAGTCATAGTCTGGTCGTTTTTTCATGTTAATGATATTAATTATTAGACAATATTACAAAATTTTTCGGATTACTTTGGTTCGATACTGTTCAAGTCACTTTCCTCTTATGATAAATTACTATGCAAATTATTTCCTTTGTGGAACGTTCTGTGACGTTACAATATATATGAAATGTGAAATGTGAAATCAAACGTGCACAGCTCAATATTACTAGGAGAAGCCATAAAACTTCAAGGCACTATATATAATTATTAACTAACAATTCTTTAGTCCGAAAATCCTTCTGCCGTTCGGTGTCGTCCTGTGATTTTATTTTTCGGTGAGCACAAAATGTTATCGTATCTTGTTTTGGGCTAGTTATTACATTTACTCCAACATTTTCCCAAGTCTCCAGATAGCCTTTAGTCTTTTTCAAAGTAATAATTATTGCAGTTGCGTTTTCTTTATATAGTTATACCGTTTTATACCATCGTTACATCTTATTTTTATAATTACGACAGCTTGTTTTCAGTCTAATGTCTGACGATATTTATTGGCAGAAAATAACGGTCACAATATACCTTACGGTCTTACTGCATACCTTAACTCTTACAAAGTTTATAAATAATCTTAATACTGTTTAAATTAATTTATAATGTTAAGTATGCATCACGAGCTGTAGATTAGAGTGCCAACAGGGCCTCGGTATTCTTGATTAACGCAGTAGACGTCTCATCGTTGGCAAACACAGCCTTCGCCTCCCCGCTTAACGAGCTTTCCGTTGTTAAACAGTGTTTGCGTGTCGATGTGCCGTGAATTCTATTCACGATTATGTATCTCAGTAAGCGGGTGCAGAACCCAACACTACTGCATGTTTGCATTAGCTGCACGTCAGGTATTTTAACTCAACACCATAAACTTGTGAAGAAGCAGTGAATAATTACAATGTTAGTCTCGTTAGCACGGAATGCTGCAGTTGCATAACGGTGTATTGGCTTAAAACGTCAACTCAGATTGAGTTTAGTATGTTCGGATAGGTAATCATAGCCCAGAAGTCTTAGAATAAATAAAACTACTCTTCTAACAGGAGCTATAAATACCTTTGTAGTCTATATTTAGCTATCTTTATTTTCGACTTATTTACGACTATCTGACCGTAGATAAGTAAAATTAAAATTTTCTGGGTTTCTGTATTTCTTTTCTTTTACACTCTGAAGTAATATATTCTTACCAAACGCTAAAACAAGGTGTATGAACCACCATATATATAGCTTATATATACATATACACATATATTTAGTACACGTTTGTCCCTAATGAGTTATGACATTTTAATTACCTTTTAATAAGTATTCATTATTATGTTAAGTTACAAAACAAAGATGTAATCATTTTCACTAAAGTAGGTAGTGATGTATTCAATTTGCAAGTAGGTCAAAATAATTTTATTTATTATGAATTTAAGATAAAATTTTAGTTTATACGTACAATGTTAATATTGTAACATAACAAAATTATCACACTAAACATTTGAATTAATGTTACATAAATAAAAGAGAAAGTTCCATAGTGAGTGAGAAGAATAAATTGTTTAAGGATTACCCTAGAAACTGTATAATTAAGTCTATAAAATGTTAATAAAAATGGAAGATAATAAAGAAAACCATTAATTAAAATAACCTACTATGAAAAAACCAGTTAAACCAGCAGTATACCCAGTAGATTGGGGAAGCAGTACAAAAAGGGAAGGACCATAAAAAAAGGAAATAATCTGTCATGAAACCATTTTAATAAGGAAACTACTAATGTGATATTTGAAGAAGGGACGAAACATATCAAGATTCCAACAGAGACCAGAACCAGGAAGAGATATGCCAAAACAAAATGTTAATCATATATTAAATACCATGAGACAAAATTGAAACCGATATAGGTAAACCCCAAACAAGTTACAAGATACAATACTATAAAAACAAATTGTATATTAGTTGTAAGTGTAACATGTCAAAAAATATACCAAAAGAGACTACCATAGAGTAGAACTCACTAAAAAGACTACCAGAGTGTAGAATACAATAAAGTGAAGTGAGATAACAAAATTAAGGAACTACAGAGTGTACAGTGAGAAACATAGTTAAAAAATCTATGAAAAAATCTTCAATGAGGTTTAAGTATTATAAAAAGACTACCATGAGTGTAGAATATTAATAATAAAACCATTGAAATGAAAGACGGTCTAAGGACTGACAACATTACTAGTAATAAGAGTTTTAAATTAGATATAAGGACTATTACATATAAAATGTTTTCTTTAATTATAACTAAATAAATGGTGAGGACAAAAATACCAAAGGACAGTTCATAACTGAAGGTATGCCTAATATTAAGATGTTTATTATTTATTATTAATTAAATAATATTTTAGATGTAAGGTGTAAATAGATACACGAGATTTTTTTTTATCACAGTTAAAGTGTTTTCATAAGAATAATACCTACACAAGACAGTTAGTGACTGACAGTGTTACTAGTAATAGGAGTTTTTTATGTTTTCTAATTAAATTATGTCTAGGATAAGCTATGTTGTTATCATTTGATGATACAGGAAAAAATAATAGGAATAAGATGTTTTTGTTAAAATTAGGTGATATATGGAAAATAGTTGATAATAAGATGTTTTTGTTAAAATTAGGCATAAGATGCTCATGTTATGGTTCAATGATGTTATTAGTATAAAGAAAGTTTAGTAGATACAAGATATTCTATTGTAATTAAAATCATGTCATTTAATTTTCCATTGTGTAAGTCAGAGAGGCAAGTAGGGCATAAAAATGTAATAGTTTTATTCAAATCAGTAAACCATGTATAATGTACAAACAGACCCACCAAGACACTATGTTTGTAAACACAGAATGGCCTATAAACCAAAAAAAACTATCTATCAAAGAATTAATCTATGTAATAGGAATAGAATTCAATACATACAATACAGAAATTGAAAATATAATTAATACAGATACAGTTAATAGCAAATAGAATGACAAAAGAAAGAAAACTAACTTCTTTTGGAAACAGTCAAAAATAGGCTTATGATAGTAATCAAATCAGACTAAACAGCAAATTAATCAATATTGAAATGTTTTAATAAACAAATTATTAACAACAAAGTAATTACGGAGTTATTAGGTGTATTCCATGGAAATATTATACCGAAAAAACAAATAAAAACCTTTAAAACACTGAATTTGTACAAAATATGAGACATGCAATTATTATGCAAAATTGTAATTTTTGGGCTTAAATGAGTTTGAAACAAACCCAGCTATATATCAAAAGATGTAAAATTAAATAATCAATATTACTGAATAGTTAGATTCATGTAAAATTAAGAAATATTGGAAATACAGTAAAAAATAAGAAAACTTGTTATGTATAGTTAGATAGTGAAACAAGTCTTAGACAGATATTTTATAATTAAACAATATGAAGAGGAAAAAGACATACCACAAATTGCCCTAAAACGACGACGTTGCGTCGTTTAGTCTATTGTTAATCGCAAAGCTGAACAGTTGAAAAATGTATTAGTGGAGTTTTGAAAACCAAATAATTTATATTAAAACCAAGTGTGGTTATGTGGCGTGTAACGGAGATGAACTAACAAGTGAAATAACATTATTTATCTATGTCTAACACTTCACAAGTTTCCAAAAACACAGTATAACACGATAAAACGCAACGCCAGAAATCTACAGCCATTTTGAACAATTTTGGAACGAATTCACAAAACCAACACGCATATTTGAACACTACACTACACAAGAGATCCATCCAGAATTCGACATCGCAGACGACGAGGGGACATTCAACACGATATTTTGGACCAACACCACCTTGCAGAAAAAGGGAACATCGTTTTATTTCTGTGGGAGAAGATCTTCAATTCCAACGGCGTCATAGCAGATTAAAACCAAGCAGACGGCGGCCATTGCTGAATTTCTCACATAGACGGTGCAGTGCTACCTGGAGCAGAGTGACGTCATTTCTTCGACTTGGTTCGAATTTTAAATAATTTCTTTCTAATTGACAATTGTAATAATAATTTTGTTCTATTTCAGATGTTAACATTTAGTTTAAGAATACCTGTTAAATGTATCTTGTTCCTTGCCCTCTGACCATTTCGACTCGTTAAAAGAACCATAAATTTAAACTTGTAAAAAATATATCTGTTGATTTTTCTCATTGCCGACTGTGGCGAATATTAGCCAGTGCCTGGGACATGCGCAGTTTGACTGGCGCACAATTTTGAATGAATAAACGCAAATCAGTATTCAGTTACCAGCATTGTTTTTATTTCTACTATTAATGTTATTATTTTTTATTAAGCAAAAACATAATTCACATTGAGAGAATAGATATAGGAGGAAATTACAAACTCAAATAATTAATTAATTATCAATTAATTAAATTAAATTATTCAGTCAAATTCGATACAAGCACAAGAAAAAATATTTGCAAAATTTTTAAAGTTTGATGTATTTATTATTTATCAATCAAACACACCTAGTTATAACATTTTCTTATCATCAATATCTTTATATTTTGTTTATTATTACACTTGAAATTATATTACAATTTGACTAGCCTAACAGTGGGACTTTAAGGAGTCAGACTTACCCAGTGATAAACAAAATATCAATACGTATCAACATATTTCAATTATAATTATTTTTTTTTATTTTATATTTGTAAAATATATTACAAATTGGCGTTTCCAAAGAAGGAGCTTATTAAAACAAACGTTCATCAATTATATATATCATACCCATATAATTATATTTTTATTTTTATTATATTTGTAATATTTTTATTATATTACAATTTGGCTTGCCCAACTAGTGGGGCTAAAAGAAGAGCACAATACCTTTGTTAGCACCAAAGATACACACACAATATCTCTCTATATATATCAATTATTTATTTTTATTTTTATTTGTAATATTTCTATTTATATTACAAATTGGCGTCCAACTTAAGGGGCTTTAAATAGGAAGTAATAGTGTTGTAAAATAAGGACGATTGTCCAATTTCCTATTTTTAGCTTGGCAACGGTCAACAGGTCGGAAGAGGGAGCGAGATGCACAGGAGAGCTACATCAAGAAAAAGGGCTATGGAGGCCGAGCAGGAGATAAACATGGAGGATAAAGAAGCGACACCAGTGGAAGGTGTGGAGTTAATGTTACCGCCAGCAGAACCAAATAAGCCTGCACCACAGAAGGAACAGCCGGAAAAATCCACCGCAAAGGAAGATACAAAATTTGATCAAATGATGGAGATGTTACTTAGAGAATTTAAAACAACGAAGGAGGAATTAAGAGAAAACAGTAAGAAGATAGAGGAGAAGATGGAAGAAAATAGTAAGAAGCTGGAAAACGATAACCAACAATTAAAAGAAGAGTTGGGTAATAAAATCGGAGATACCAACAAGAAAATCGAAGAAAATAGTAAGAAGATGGAGGAGAAGATGGAGGAAAACAGTAAGAAGATGGAGGAGGAAATGAAGAATGATAACCAACGATTGAAGGAGGAATTAAGAGAAAGCAGCAAGAAGATGGAGGAGGAAATGAAGAATGATAACCAACGATTGAAGGAAGAGTTGGGCAATAAAATTGGAGATACTAGCAAGAAGATAGAAGAGAAGATGGAAGAAAATATTCAGAAAATTGAGGAGAAAATGGAGGAAATAAAGACTGACAATAAACAGTCGAAAGAGGAATTGACCCAGATAAGCCAAAAATTGGAAGAAACTAACAAGAGGATGGAAGAAACAAATCAGAAAATGGAAAGCAATAGTCAGCAATTGAGGGAAGAATTGAAGGAGACAAACCAAGAGAACATGAACCGGTTAGACGGAAGAATGGAAATATTGAAGGAAGAATTGAGCCAGAAGATAGCTGAAAACAATGAGACAATCAGCAAGAAAGTAGAAGAGGAAATAACGGTAATCGAACAAAGGGTTACCAGAGCTGACGAAAAATGGAGTCAAACCGAACAAGAAGTACGGAGTATCAGAACAGAAATAAATACGAAGGTTAACACCATTGAAGAAACGACTAGGAAGACGTTGGAGGAAAAACTAAAGGAAACACGGGAAGACTGGGAGCGAGTGCAGGACCGATTCACAGAGAAATGTGACGGCATAGAAGCTGCTGTGACCAGTATCAACAGTCAGGTACGACAGAACCAGACCGATATAGACCTATTCCATAGTCGACCAACAACCATTACCAGCTGTCCCAACAGTGAAAATCGTGAAGGGATTAACTTCAGGTTTTATAAAAATAAACCCATGGAATTCCTAGCAAGAATCGAGGAATACTTTGCCAAACACAGACGTAATCGCTGGAGGGAGAACAAAGAGGTGCTGGACGAATCATTCAAGGAAATAGCAGACAATTGGTGGATGGCAATAAGAGACGAGGTGACCGACTATCAACAATTCAGAAGGCTATTCAAAGCCAAATATTGGTCGGAATCAACGCAAAATATCGCCAGAGACGGGATATGCCATGGGAAGTACAACCCATATGGAAACCAAACTTTAACGGCGTACTTTTTAGGAAAGGTGTGCGTGGCCAAACATCTAGAGCCCCGAATACCGGAAGAATGCCTGGTCAGCAAACTCTCATACCACTACGAAGAGGATATTATCAGAGCCAGACGAAACAGTCAAATAAAGACGGTGCAAGCCATGACCGAGCTTTTAGAGATGTACGAGCACGAAGACTATTACCGTCAAAGTCGCAGGAGGTATGAAAAGCCGGAACCAAGGAATAACAGCAATAATTTGAATAATAATAATAATCGGCAGAATGTGGGTAATAATAACAATTATAATTCCGCAAATCGGAATAATGCCGAGTACAATTATAACCCTAGAAATAACAATAATTTGCCGAGGCTTAACCATAATAATAATAATAGTAATATTCCTCGTATGAATAATAATAATAACAACAACCACAACAATAATAATAATAATAATAGCCGTCCACAAAATAACAACGGTTATTATAATCATAATAGTAACTATGTTCCAAATGGTCAGAGGAACCCCAACCTTTCTAATAATAATAATTATCATGGTAATTATAACCGAAATTACCCAAGTGGAGGTAACCACAATTACAGGGCATATCGACCTAATGTTAATTACATCCGAGCAGAAGGCAGTGGACACAGGAGGTACCAGCCTCAAAGAAGGAGCCGATACTACGAGTACGAGACTTTCCAAGGGAGCCAGGGAAGTAATAGGTACAGAGAGTACGAGCCCAGACGTAGTTCCAGCTTGGATAATCAGCGCAGACTACCTGTAACAGAAGCCCAACCAGACGATCGAGCAGAACCAAACGAAACAGCCTCAGGACTTCAAGCTGACGCTTCCAACGGCCTGATCCGTAATGAAGCGGAACATTTAAACGAACGGAGGCAGTAATAAAACCCAATAACCCTTTACTGCTCCAATCTGCTGGGTTTAATCAAGTAGGTATGAATGTGAAGAAAAACAGAAAAAATTTTACCATAATATACAGCAATTATTTAAAGGATATCCGTAAGGACCTATTAGAAGAAAGTGAGCTTAATATTAAAAATAATGATAATGAAATAATATACATAATCGCAGAAATTGAAGGTATTTCTGTTCCTATAATGATAGACACTGGAGCCAATGTCTCCATAATAAATCGAAATGAATTGGACCGGATACAGCAGGAATGCCACAAAAACTTACCGGTACTACCTATTAATAACATTGTACTTGTAGGAGCTACCGGCCGACAGAACAAGACCATAAGAAAGCAGGTATCCCTCAATGTCAAAAGTCAGGGCATTAGTGTGGATATGATATTTCTTGTTGCAGCCGGATTACCTTTCAACATCATGATAGGATGCGACATATTGCGCCGAAACTCAGCAATTATCGACTTGTGCCGAGGAAGGGTATCGCTCTTTACCGAAGGTTCAACCTGGATAGCCAATTTAACTGATAACAAGACTTTAGACTCCAAACGACTTCTCGACCACCAAAATAAGGTGAATTACTTATCCAACCACTCAACAAACAACAAGCCAGTACATCAAGATGCGGAGGAAGACCTATGGAAACAAAAGATCCAAGAGATACGTAACTTCCAGTGCCACAATACTAACGAGCAACTAACGGAAAACCAGCGGAATCAATTGGTAGAAATATATGAGAAATATCGAGCTGTATTTTCCGACGAACCTGGAAAGATCCGGAACTACCAATGCTCAATACGATTCAGAGAGCCGGTAGAATTCAACCGAAAGTCATACCCAATAGCACAATCTTTGAAAGAAGCCGTACGATCAGAGATCCAGAATATGATCCGTAGAGATATCATCGAGAGCAGTCAATCGCCATACACTAGCCCAATTGTGGCCATACAAAAGAAAAATGGGAAGGTAAGACTTTGCCTTGACGCTCGGGAGATAAATAAGATGATAATAAACGATCGTACCTCACCTGGCGAAATTGATGAAATTTTGAAGAGGTTCCACGGAACACGATTCATTACCACTTGGGATACGGTATGCGGCTATTGGCAAGTGGAGTTGCACCCAGCAAGCCGGCAATACATGGCGTTCATCTTCGAAGGGCGCAATTATCAGTTTAAGAGATTGCCCTTCGGGTTGGTTAATTCAGTAGCTGTTTTTGTCGCCTGTATGGATCATATACTAGGACCAGAAGCGCTCCAATTCACGACTGTATATGTTGATGATCTCCTAATAACATCAACCAGCTGGGAGGAACACTGTTATCGTGTGGAGTATGTTTTGAAGAAGCTTGCTGAAAATAATGTCACCCTTAAACTGGACAAGTCCAAGCTTATAGCTAAAGAAGTTCAATTCCTGGGTTTCCAGCTAAACAGTCAAGGAATAACACCATCAACAGAAAAGGTAGACGCCATACAACGATTCCCTACACCAAAAAACAGAAGGCAACTACAATAATTTTTGGGCCTATGTAACTATTATAGGAAGTTCCAGAATAATTATTCCGAACTAACAGCCCAGTTTCAGTACCAGTTATCGTCCAAGAATAAATGGCGATGGGGTCAAGAACAAGACGAGACCTTCAAATCAATTAAAGAGAAATTCTTAGATGCAGTAATGCTCAACCATCCAGATTTTAACCGACCCTTCTTTCTAAACTGTGACGCTAGTAATATTAGCTTGGGTTCAACACTGTACCAAGAAGATGAAAGTGGAAACCATCTAGTAGTGAGCTTTGCTAGCAGAACCCTTAACCAGTGTGAGAAGAACTATAATGTGACGGAAAAAGAGCTACTAAGTGTAGTCTTTGCCTGCGGGAAGTTTCGGACGTATATCCTCGGATATCCAGTGACCGTCCGAACACATCACAAGTCAATATCATTTCTAAGAAGATGCAAATTAAGCCATGGTAGATTGACCAGATGGGTACTCGCCCTACAGGAATACGATATACAATGGGAGTATGTTCCTGGGAGTAAAAATGTAGTAGCCGACGTATTGTCAAGAGTGAATCTAGAAGAACAAACATTCGAAGGCGAAAAGGAGAGCATTTTGAAAATCTATAACATTATTAAGGACAGAGCTGATTTAGAGAAGATAGTGCAGGACATCAGCAAACACCAGCAGTCCGATCCGAAGTTAAACTCTATTAAACTTCGTCTCTCCAACCAAGATGACACAATAAACAAATTTTATTGTATACATAATGGGATTTTATTCATCAAGACATCCCTTGACGAAGACGTTTGGAAGATCATGATCCCTACTACAATCGAAAAGGATATCATCCTGGACTATCACCTACGATACGGTCACATGGGAGCCATGAAGGTGATCAAGGCAATAGAAGAGAATTGTCACATAAAAAGTATCAATAGAAAAACTAGAAACTACCTTAAAACCTGTATGATATGTCAATTGGTGAAAACCAACAATGAGCGAAAGGAAGGTATGATGATACCAATTACCTCACAAGCCAAACTGGAAAAGGTCTTTCTGGACATATGTGGTCCATTTCCCCGCAGTGGCGGACGCCATCGATACAAGTATATTGTTATTATGATGGATCATTTTACAAAATTTACAAAACTATACCCTGTGAACAGAGCCACCACTCTGAAGACTCTAGAAATAATAACAAATCATTACATTCCAGAGGTAGGAAGCCCGACATCCATAATCACCGACCATGGAACGCAATTTAAGGGTTGGCGGTGGAGAAACACTCTGAATACACTGGGCATTAAGACATACAAGACGTCTGTCTACCACCCCAGCAGCAATCCAGCGGAGAGGGTACTGCGAGAGGTCGGAAGAATATTACGAACTTATTGCTATAACCAACAAAAGAAGTGGCAAGAATATTTATTAGCGACTGAAGAATTCCTTAATTTGTCATATCACACCGCTATTGGTACCACGCCATACACGGCAATGTATGAAAGACCACCTCCGAGAGAAATACAAGACATAATAGAGTTCCCCGGGAGTCAAGAATACAAATTCAATCGAATTAGATTCTACAATAAATTGGCTGAAGACCAGGAAAGGCGCAAGAACAAATATCAAAAGGCTGTTAAGAAAATAATAAGATATGAAGTCGGAGAAAAGGTACTGCTAAAAAACAGGGAATTACCCAGTACTTTGGAAGGCATTACCAAAAAGTTATTACTGCTGTATACCGGCCCATACCTGATAATTAAAAACAATAATAACAATACGTATGTACTAAAGGATATCATTTCGAATAAAGTAAAAGGAACTTATAATCAGTTATCCATTAAAAAATATTTGGAGGACTCATAGTTGTGAGATAAAACTATTATGAAGAAATTGTGAATTTTGATAAATAGATAATTACCAAATTCAAAAAATATAGTAAGTACAACTTACACCAAATATTGGAACAATTGTGAATGATGAAAAAAGAATTTTGATAAGAATATAATTACAAAATTCAAAAATATAGTAAGTACAACTTACACTAGATATCTGAAAGAATATTGTGAACAAAAAAAAAGAGAATTTTGCTAAATAGATAATTACAAAATTCAAAAATCAGTAAGTACAACTTACACCAAATATCAGAAAGAATATTGTGAACAAAATAAGAATTTTGATAAGAATATAATTTCAAAATTCAAAAATTAGTAAGCACAACTTACAACAAAACATTTAAAAGATTATTGTGAATAAATAAAAAGAATTTTGAACATAATAAGCTTCAAAATTCAAAAGCAATAGTAAGTACAAGCTACACAAATATTCAAAGACTATTATGCAAGTAAAAAGAATTTGGATGCAGATAATAATTGTCCAAATTCAAAATAATTAGTAAGTACCACTTACACAAACATTCAAAGACTATTATGAATGCAAAAAGAATTTTGAGGAATAATAATTTCAAAATTCAAAACAATAATAAGTACAACTTATACCAAAATATTTGAAAAACAACTATGAACAAGAAATAATGTAGTTGAATAAAAATGTCTAAAATTAAAAGACAGTAAACTCACATCATTACTCATACAAATGATGGGAAATAACTCTGAAATATGAAAAAAGATTTTGTAAGAAAGAGATACAAAATTCTAAGGGAGAAAGGAAACCAGAATGTCATATGACTTAATCGAACAAATTAACCAAACTCACAAAGAAAATAATTTAATAAAAATGGAACAATGAAGAAGGACCAGCTCACTAAAGACCAAATAGTGAGACCAGAAACCAAAAAACAAAAAAACCTGATATTAATAATGATAATGCTGTTACAACAACCACTGTTATAGTGAAAGTGATAAAGAATTAATTCATGTAATACCATGAGCAATAAAAGTAACTCAATGGATACCAGATGGTAGAAAGAGTAAATATAAATACTACTTACTATGTAAACATGATGAAATGTATATTATACCACATACCTAAACCACCTAATATGGAATAAGCTTTAAGAGAGAAGAAAAGTCAAGTGTATAAAAGTATTAATTAATATAACGTATTATGAAGTGAAGAATCTAAAGATGTTTATTTTAGTCAAAAATGACTACTTTTACTGTTTATTTATTTTTATGACTGGATGTAGAAAATGCCATCAGTCTTATGTGTTGAGCAGAGATGATAATACCTCTGGACTCAATTGAAGTATTGGACAGCAGGGATTGAAGCCAAAAGTGCCACTCTGAACTGTTCCAATTAATTTGTTAGGGAATGTTAGGGAGTAAACATACTGGTGAGGAAGCACCAAATAAGAAGGAATATAAAATGATTATGTTATACACAAGATTGAAGATCACTTATCAATGAAAAAAGAAACTAATGAAGGAGATACACATCAGCTGAGAGGCAGCAATGGTGGAAAAAGAAGGTATATAAAGTGAAAACATGTAATCACGGAGAAAATGTACATACAAAAGAATTAGTAATAATTATTTCATCCATACAGAGTATGATCTGAACTAATCACTTTTACAGGAGAGCATATGTAACATAACAAAATTATCACACTAAACATTTGAATTAATGTTACATAAATAAAAGAGAAAGTTCCATAGTGAGTGAGAAGAATAAATTGTTTAAGGATTACCCTAGAAACTGTATAATTAAGTCTATAAAATGTTAATAAAAATGGAAGATAATAAAGAAAACCATTAATTAAAATAACCTACTATGAAAAAACCAGTTAAACCAGCAGTATACCCAGTAGATTGGGGAAGCAGTACAAAAAGGGAAGGACCATAAAAAAAGGAAATAATCTGTCATGAAACCATTTTAATAAGGAAACTACTAATGTGATATTTGAAGAAGGGACGAAACATATCAAGATTCCAACAGAGACCAGAACCAGGAAGAGATATGCCAAAACAAAATGTTAATCATATATTAAATACCATGAGACAAAATTGAAACCGATATAGGTAAACCCCAAACAAGTTACAAGATACAATACTATAAAAACAAATTGTATATTAGTTGTAAGTGTAACATGTCAAAAAATATACCAAAAGAGACTACCATAGAGTAGAACTCACTAAAAAGACTACCAGAGTGTAGAATACAATAAAGTGAAGTGAGATAACAAAATTAAGGAACTACAGAGTGTACAGTGAGAAACATAGTTAAAAAATCTATGAAAAAATCTTCAATGAGGTTTAAGTATTATAAAAAGACTACCATGAGTGTAGAATAATAATAATAAAACCATTGAAATGAAAGACGGTCTAAGGACTGACAACATTACTAGTAATAAGAGTTTTAAATTAGATATAAGGACTATTACATATAAAATGTTTTCTTTAATTATAACTAAATAAATGGTGAGGACAAAAATACCAAAGGACAGTTCATAACTGAAGGTATGCCTAATATTAAGATGTTTATTATTTATTATTAATTAAATAATATTTTAGATGTAAGGTGTAAATAGATACACGAGATTTTTTTTTATCACAGTTAAAGTGTTTTCATAAGAATAATACCTACACAAGACAGTTAGTGACTGACAGTGTTACTAGTAATAGGAGTTTTTTATGTTTTCTAATTAAATTATGTCTAGGATAAGCTATGTTGTTATCATTTGATGATACAGGAAAAAATAATAGGAATAAGATGTTTTTGTTAAAATTAGGTGATATATGGAAAATAGTTGATAATAAGATGTTTTTGTTAAAATTAGGCATAAGATGTTCATGTTATGGTTCAATGATGTTATTAGTATAAAGAAAGTTTAGTAGATACAAGATATTCTATTGTAATTAAAATCATGTCATTTAATTTTCCATTGTGTAAGTCAGAGAGGCAAGTAGGGCATAAAAATGTAATAGTTTTATTCAAATCAGTAAACCATGTATAATGTACAAACAGACCCACCAAGACACTATGTTTGTAAACACAGAATGGCCTATAAACCAAAAAAAACTATCTATCAAAGAATTAATCTATGTAATAGGAATAGAATTCAATACATACAATACAGAAATTGAAAATATAATTAATACAGATACAGTTAATAGCAAATAGAATGACAAAAGAAAGAAAACTAACTTCTTTTGGAAACAGTCAAAAATAGGCTTATGATAGTAATCAAATCAGACTAAACAGCAAATTAATCAATATTGAAATGTTTTAATAAACAAATTATTAACAACAAAGTAATTACGGAGTTATTAGGTGTATTCCATGGAAATATTATACCGAAAAAACAAATAAAAACCTTTAAAACACTGAATTTGTACAAAATATGAGACATGCAATTATTATGCAAAATTGTAATTTTTGGGCTTAAATGAGTTTGAAACAAACCCAGCTATATATCAAAAGATGTAAAATTAAATAATCAATATTACTGAATAGTTAGATTCATGTAAAATTAAGAAATATTGGAAATACAGTAAAAAATAAGAAAACTTGTTATGTATAGTTAGATAGTGAAACAAGTCTTAGACAGATATTTTATAATTAAACAATATGAAGAGGAAAAAGACATACCACAAATTGCCCTAAAACGACGACGTTGCGTCGTTTAGTCTATTGTTAATCGCAAAGCTGAACAGTTGAAAAATGTATTAGTGGAGTTTTGAAAACCAAATAATTTATATTAAAACCAAGTGTGGTTATGTGGCGTGTAACGGAGATGAACTAACAAGTGAAATAACATTATTTATCTATGTCTAACACTTCACAAGTTTCCAAAAACACAGTATAACACGATAAAACGCAACGCCAGAAATCTACAGCCATTTTGAACAATTTTGGAACGAATTCACAAAACCAACACGCATATTTGAACACTACACTACACAAGAGATCCATCCAGAATTCGACATCGCAGACGACGAGGGGACATTCAACACGATATTTTGGACCAACACCACCTTGCAGAAAAAGGGAACATCGTTTTATTTCTGTGGGAGAAGATCTTCAATTCCAACGGCGTCATAGCAGATTAAAACCAAGCAGACGGCGGCCATTGCTGAATTTCTCACATAGACGGTGCAGTGCTACCTGGAGCAGAGTGACGTCATTTCTTCGACTTGGTTCGAATTTTAAATAATTTCTTTCTAATTGACAATTGTAATAATAATTTTGTTCTATTTCAGATGTTAACATTTAGTTTAAGAATACCTGTTAAATGTATCTTGTTCCTTGCCCTCTGACCATTTCGACTCGTTAAAAGAACCATAAATTTAAACTTGTAAAAAATATATCTGTTGATTTTTCTCATTGCCGACTGTGGCGAATATTAGCCAGTGCCTGGGACATGCGCAGTTTGACTGGCGCACAATTTTGAATGAATAAACGCAAATCAGTATTCAGTTACCAGCATTGTTTTTATTTCTACTATTAATGTTATTATTTTTTATTAAGCAAAAACATAATTCACATTGAGAGAATAGATATAGGAGGAAATTACAAACTCAAATAATTAATTAATTATCAATTAATTAAATTAAATTATTCAGTCAAATTCGATACAAGCACAAGAAAAAATATTTGCAAAATTTTTAAAGTTTGATGTATTTATTATTTATCAATCAAACACACCTAGTTATAACATTTTCTTATCATCAATATCTTTATATTTTGTTTATTATTACACTTGAAATTATATTACAATTTGACTAGCCTAACAGTGGGACTTTAAGGAGTCAGACTTACCCAGTGATAAACAAAATATCAATACGTATCAACATATTTCAATTATAATTATTTTTTTTTATTTTATATTTGTAAAATATATTACAAATTGGCGTTTCCAAAGAAGGAGCTTATTAAAACAAACGTTCATCAATTATATATATCATACCCATATAATTATATTTTTATTTTTATTATATTTGTAATATTTTTATTATATTACAATTTGGCTTGCCCAACTAGTGGGGCTAAAAGAAGAGCACAATACCTTTGTTAGCACCAAAGATACACACACAATATCTCTCTATATATATCAATTATTTATTTTTATTTTTATTTGTAATATTTCTATTTATATTACAATATAGATTTAAAATTATAATTAATCTTTACTAGCAACGATCAATGGACCATTCGTAAAAATATGGTTTTCTATTTGTATAATAAAATTTAACAAATATAGCCTATCAAGAAATTTTGGATTTAACAAATACTCATTTCAGATTATTCACGAAATAATAGGGAAAATATCCGCATATTAAGTGGTACATTTAAGATGAATATACTGTATACTAGCAACGATCAATGTTGACACTAACAGGGGTGTCGTATTTTGTGCTTGACATCATTTGTGTGTGTGTGTGTGTGTGTGTGTGTGCGTGAGAGAGAGAGAGATACTAAATTCACTATGTAATTTCCTTTCTTATAAACATATGACATCATATTTATGATAAGGCACATTTACACACACATTTATATTATTATATGAACGGACTCTAGTTCTACGTATCTAATTCTTTGGTCTCAGATCATTTTAATTAAAAAAATTACTAATTACTATCTTTAGTCGTGTTAAATTTTTAACGAAAAACCACGGTTATAATATTTTTAGACTATTTACAGTGTTTGGTCTTTGCCACAGTACTGTGGTAAATGACGAACACCGTGTCAGTTGTGTATAATAATTTTATCACTGAAGACGGCCTCAATGGTAAGGCTGAAAATAACATCTTCGAAAAGTACACCTTTAGTAGACCACGGCGTAATAGCCGGTATTATATTGTCTACAGTGTGATACCAGCCGTGAAAGCCTTAGAAATAGGTTACCGTATGTAACAATAAACTTGTTTCCGTCACCATACATAATTTTAGTATGTTTGTGAAATTGGCACACAGTGCTACTAATATGTAAAGCTTGATAGCAGAGAAATTTTTATCAAGCTTTTTATCAAGTCTCTTACACAAGCGCGTATTTAATTTAAGCTGTTTCAAATTTTACGAGACGAAAGTCTTGTAAAAACACTTTCTTTTCATCTCTATAAAGTAAAAAAGGTGATTCTTCACAATGAGATACGTGAATGCTTACAACAGCTTTAATGTAAATAACCTAATAACTGAATGTTTGCAATTATAGTCATTTATTTAATTTAAATATACTTAATCAGGTTATCCTTTAGGATAACACGATAACTAGTAAACAGTAAATGACCCAATATCTATGAAAGAAATGCTGCAACTATGCAAGTGGTAGTTACCCCTAAACTTACACACTAAAAACGTTCTTAGAGGTGTATCCAATTAACTGAATTTGAGTTCAATGATTTTTATTAATTAGAATTTTGTGATGAGGTGTTACATAAACATATGGTTCTCACGTACATTAACCGGGAAGTACAGTCTTCTAAAACATAATCAAGAACGTTGTAATACATTAATTTTATTTGATACAAGTTACTTATTCACTTCCCATACTATTGCACCTTGTTTCTCAAAACTACGCTTCTAAGTACAGAATGTTTAAGTTAGTGTCCAACAATTGCTATGTCAAGATTTATTTGAGATATCTGATACACGCACAATTTGCGTAGAGTTTTTTGACGTAATTTAAAAATAGAGCTTACAGCAAAACATAAAAAAATTGACGACAGACTTCAGACACTTAAACAGTCAACATTTGCAAAAGTTTGGTTTTTACCGTAAGACCAGATGGCGTTTATAAAAAATTATAAGTAAATAGGTTTTAGTCATATTATTTTTACAATAATAAGATCGATAACATTCTGGCTTAACCTGTAAATCTATTTAGTCTAAAGGAACATTTAAATAAGAGAAAGTTATCCAGACACAGACAGTAACTGTAACAAGCATCAAGGAAACGCTCTTTGTATACAAAGAACAAAGTTGTACACATAGAGTTACATGTTTCGTTAATGGTAATGTTGCCTTCTATTTCAGAAATCAGTGCATCTCAGTATCGTCAAAGTGACAACTGATTTTTATCGCATACACTGAATGTGACAACTGTACTCTCAAGGGAAATGTATTACTCCGTAAGAGCTCTCTACGATAACCACATTCGAATTTACCTCTGTCGTCGACTGGTTAGATAAAAGAATTCCTATAATGACACAATTATATTTCTCTAAAATGTACAATAATGCAACATGATATCATCAAAATAACCATTCTTAATAAATATCAATTACTTGAAATAGAACAATAATTATATTACTTAAAACATTGTTATCAAAACCGTAGGCCTATCTAATAATTTGAAATGAAGGTAAGCGACACGGTGATAGAACATAAGACTAAAGTGTCTCATTTAGTGTAGTGTATAATAATTTAAAAGTAATAACAATTAAATTTTATTTTTCAGAGTTTCCATAAAAGGCAAAATTATTACATGATAATAATTGACACAAACACAAATAATTGGTAAAAATGACTTAAAAATGCAGAAATATATTTCAAGCACTGAGTTACGAATTAGTGACAAGATTTATACCAAGAGTGAAAGGCCTAAAAGAGTTGATACTTTAAGCTTTGAAAACCTAACTACACCGGGCTTTGATATCCACGCTGACATAGAAAATTATAAAAAAATTCTTTTCTTCAACACAAGAATTGTAACTCTCAACTCTCTTTACTGCTTGAAACCCTACATAACTAGTATGACACTAAAAAAATAAATTAAAAGTTTTGTTTTATTTTAAATAATTAAAAATTTAATTTTAGTAACAGCGTTGGTTTTTGGGTACGTTCAACATGCCCAAAGTAAGTTAATTTAACTCTATGGAAACGTTAACTTTTCTTTCTAACTTACTTCACCATTTTTCAAAACTAGTTTATTTCCTTCAAGATAATTCATTATTATATGAATATAAATAATGAATATATATATATATATATATGAATATATATGATTATTGTATGAATAATTATTTATATTGTATATACTATTGTTGCTACTACTGAATATAAAAGTTTGTTTCTAAACAAAAGGTACTTACAGAATATCATTAATAATCAAGTCGAACGTTCTGAGAATATAGCAACATTGATTTGCTGAAACTTTTTAAAACACAACTTCCTGCCCAATTGGACTATTTAAAATAATCTATCAAATTTGAAATAATCTTCTATTTAATCTCTCTCATACGTAAGTAACTGTGCAGACAATAACAATGACATCTAATTATTCTGTATAAAAATTACCGTCACAATGAAATTATAATTACTCCTTAGGAACATAAATTATCTGGAGGAATGAAATTTTGTTGATGGATAGAGTTATGAATTGTAAAGTTGACACCTGAAACTGTTTTTACTGTTTACAGTCTTGCATTTGAAATGGATTGTAAGCACATCTTCCTTACGCTGATGAAATGTCAAGCTAATTATTGCCTTTCACATTATGTTATTATACCTTCTGCTGCAAAGGTAAAGTAACACGTGAAAAATTAAAAATTGTTTGTAAGAAAAATTATTTATTTGTTCTACGTATATTTCAAGTGCACTGTCTAACTCACATTTCAAGAAGTCACAACAGGGGCTGCAAATGGATATTTATTTTCCCAAACTGCAATGTGCGTTAGGCAATGCAGTTAATGTGCTTTAAGACTAAACTGTACAAATATAATAGATGAAATAAAAACATTAACCATTTTAATTGTCGTTTATCAATTAAAAAACACATATAGGGTTTATATTTTTGTGTATGTGTTGAAATATGTACACGCGCCGACATGCTTGCACTGGGTAAAACGAAAATGATTTTACTATTACACGATGTGAAGTATTGTATTGCGGAATATAAAACGTGAGGTAAATAGTAATAGTAAATAGCATTTTTATTGCAACACACGACGGCGGGACACAGCAGGCAGAGGCTCTCTTTCGCTGGAGAACCAGGCGGAATACAAGAAATGAATAAATCTGAACATGGTTATCACAGACAGCTGTTCCAGGGAACACATTTCCCCCGAGTCCTCAGTTGTCACATTCTGTACAAGCGACAAAAAATGGTTGTCAATTCTATGATGCACTGATCGCAAACCTGCAAGGAACGTGTATTAGAAGATAAGTAATGCAACTGCAATATTTTCTCTCTCATCTTTGTGTGACAAGAATTTTTTGACTGATGTGTATCCGAGCAGGTGGCTGAATTTTATCTGCGACTATTCGCGATTTCCTCAGAATTGCTAAAGAATTATGAGTATGTGTATTTATCGCAAACTTGTGTGTAACATACTCTTTTAGAATAAATAATTTGATGCGTTCTCATATTTGAAAACATGTCTCGTATATGTCGTAGTGCCCCTTCGAGGTGGTGACCGTTATGTTTATCGTCGGGGTTGGTTTAAAGCATTTTTAATTATAATCGGCATTGATTTCAGATTTGTGTAGATTTGGGTCTAGAAGAGATCAGTCCTTGGAAGTGCAGCACAGATTGGAACTGAGGACGACCTAGATTTCATGATTATTTTTATGACTATCTAAACGTCCACCCTTGTCTAGGTTGTTTTACATTTGGAATGCGATGGACTTTACTTACATCAGACTTCACATACCATATCATTGCATTTAAACTTGTTCAGAAAATGTTATAATTTAAAAGAAATAAATTTGAACATAATTTTCAAACACAAATATAAAAGAAATGGGAAATTTATTCTTAAAGTGCCAAGAATAAAATCACTTTTATTATTCTACCTCCACGAAAAAATTTTGGTAACCTATATTTTACTGTACTCTAGTATTTCATACTTATAACCATTGACTATGATTATTTATAAAAAAATTAATTATATATGCTATGAAACAAATATTTTAAAGTATACTTACAACATGTTAAACTAAAATTGTATAGCAGTAATTTAAACAATTCTAAAGTTATACTGGATTACATAAAACGTAAGAAAAAAAAGATGATAAAAGTGTAAGAAAGGCCCGTAAGGAACACAAAACGACTAGGTTTTAACCAAAAAGTTATTTTTAGTTTCATCTATTAATCCAAATATATGTACAAAGCATTTTTGACTAATTTTGAAATATTTATATGAAAGGATAATATGTTTATACTTATAAAATTTTTTAATTAAATACAGAGTTGTCTTAAAATATGTTGTAAAATATGTAAATAATATGACATAATTTATCATTAGATGAAATATGAAATAAGATTATGTAATAACCTTTGATTTAAATGATGATTGTGAGATTGACTATTGTTACAAGTACATTAACAATTTAGATATAGATTCTGAATTAAATAAGAATTTAAAGCAAAATTAGGGGTAAATAAAATCAATGTTACTAGCTCGTGGTTTATGTATTACAATTCAAAATGCACTTAACAGCACATGGAAAGTTTTTATTATAATAACGATTAAGTGTTTACAATATATTCTAGTAAATTTACTAGATGCTCTAATTGTGCAATTTTCATTAAACTAGTAAATTTGTGTACATAAATAAAATGCAGTTAGGGACCTAAGATGGAAGGGGAATGGAAAAATGTGAAAAAATGAATAAAAGATAAACGGAATGTACTTTCATATTGGGAGCAATAAAAAATGATACACACCGCCATCTCTCCCTTAATGTCTAAGAGTAAGTGAATATATTAATCTTAAAATTCAACTTTCTGCTATGAGATTTATGGCAGCAAATTTTTTACGAGTCCTGTTCACATATTTTTTGAGGCAGATAATTCTATATGTTTACAATTAGCGTGATTTTTGAAAGAAAGCTATTGCAGTTAATGAAACAAGTAATTTTAAAAAATTTCTAAGAACTCCAAATAGGTAAGCAATTTATTTACTACTTAATAAATGCATAATGTAATACATGATTTCGTGTATATGAAGTACAAAAAAAATGTTTACATTGTACCGATATCATCTGATACTTCTTGTTGGTAATGTATATACATGTTTTACCGATAGTATTGACAAAGTGGGGCAAATACTTTATAATTTAATATTTCAGCTACTCCTTTCCGGCACAATTAAAATTTGAAACTTTATTTTGAAATATTTGACGACTTTTTGTTAAAAAGAAGTGAAGCGTGCATGAGTGCGTGAACACTTATAAATATTTTGTACTTGTGTATATAACACTACCGTTTTCGGTTGGCAGGAAATTTACACTTGTATAGGAAATTATAGCACGAAATACCTACTACTGCTATAAGTATATTATTATACAAAAATACTTTACGAGGCGTAAATAAATTTTCTTGTTAATAATGTAACCGACATCTTTATTTCTATAATTTGTTTCAATATTTAATTTTCATAGAAAAGAAAATCAAGCTTGATAGAAACAATGAAGTCCTAAATAATTCATTAAACTTTTAAATCCAAAAATTTGTTTTCAAATTATTCTTTCTAAAATTCTTAACGTAATTTCGGAGTAAAAATGTATCTTTAAAGTTTTATCTAGTGTTCGGTATGTTGCTCTTCGTCGCTAAACGTGTACAAATTGGCCGAAAATCTTAGGCGTTAACCAACACGTGCTTACGTTTGGCATCGTTGTAGCTCTACTGAACTGAAAAGATTTAATGAATGCTGAAGTGTGTTCAAAAACTCGTAATTCCACTGGTCGGTTGAATGTAATGTAACACACGCCAGCGCAAGGACACACACGCACATATCAGTCTTAATTTAATATTGTTATGTGTTAATATTTACTAGTTAAATAACAAGATGTTACCTAAAATTATTTACTAACATTTGTCATTCATACTTTGCAACAGAAGAACAACAAATTAGCAAAATAACATTAGTAGAATCATATGATTACCTCTTTATAAACAAGTAAATTAGAATAGGGAAATTTATTATTAAATTATCAAACTGGGTTTCTCAAAGATTCCCTTTTATTATAATATTTTTACTGTCCAGTAAATAATGGAAAATAACGAATTGAGTAGACTAACATATTTATTACTCATTCATTATGTAAAAGCTTTGACAGAGTTAACAAGAAAAACTATATTAAATTTTAAATAAATAAAGATAATTTGAGGTTTAATAAATGTGATTAAAAACTTATATAATGGCCTCAATATTATAATCGTAGTGGCTAGTAGTATAAGTAAATTAAGGGTTTTGACAACACAAGGGGTTAGTAAAGGCTGTTCAGTGTTCCAATACTTTTTATCTTAACTTGGGCGATGATATCAGAACATGCAAAATATGAGCTAATTAAGAATTTAATTAAATGACTTGAAATTCACAACTCTTCTATACACAAATGATCAGATTCTACAATGATCAGAAATTGCTCTACAAAAAGCGTGTCAAGCTATTGACAAAATTGTTAATGGCTATAAGTAGCCTACATCTGCTACAAAAACTAAATTAATTACTTTTTGTAGTAAACTGCCAATAAGAAGAAAGAAAGCTTTTCATAATTGTGTTATAGAAAAATTAAAAGTCTTTAATTATCTATGACTTGATGTGCGTTATAATTATAACTATGATCTAAAAAAGAAAATATCTAGATTTCGAAAAATGTATAGTACAATTTTAAGAAAACTAAAAAAAAAATGATACAAAGAGACGGTTTGCTGAAATTTCATAGAGATTGGTTGTTCCCACTGTCATATGGTATTGAGGCACCCTTAAGAAAAATTATTGTAAAAGTTGCCAGGCTGCAGAAATAATTTTGTTTACTTTCAGTGGCAGGGTATAAATTAAGAGATGGTAAGAGAAAAATGAAATCATGAAAAACCGAATATACTTTCAACAAGTGACAAAATAATAAAGTATCCCGTCAAATAAAAACACCATGAGAATATTTAGCCAGATGATAACTTTGCTAAAACAAGTTGCCAGTATACAGTAAGAGGTCAACAAATCCAGGATACGCGAAAGCAAGATGGGCACAAGAATCCTGTGAGGCGGAATCATACATAATCAGTGCCTAATCTCTAAAGTAAATGACGATGATTATTTATAAAATAACTAACCATTTTATTATTAATATACCTCTGTAACAAATAGTGCATGCTTATTATAACGAATGGTGCTGAAATCAAAATATTCTATTTCTCCAACAATGGTGTGTTGCGACTCATTTTTCGATCCAGACAAATGACCCGGATAAAATATTATCACACATACTATTATACACTTTCCAGAGGCATTATATACATATTATTATAATATACTGAGGCATTCTTGAATATTAGTTTCCCTTGGGTTGAGTATTCGTGTGGGATAGTATTTACCGTCAATTCATAATCATATGCTTAAACGAAGAATGTTGTTAGTAGTATTGTAAATGTTATTGTTTTTAAATGTCAGTCTTGCATTTTGTATCTATAGACAAAAACCGTACGGGAAAACTGACTTACATTAATTTGCAGTAAGTTCGGTTAAAATCTATTTCAAAATTACTGTCATCCATACGCTTATCAGTAAAACACATGTAGAGTACAATAATAAACAATAAATAATTAAACCGTTTTGATGCTTTTAAATTGCTTTTTACGGGTGATTAGGTAAAAATTAAAATCCTATCCCTTTATAATAGAATTTATTGTACAATTTAAAATAAATTAACGGCCGCTGTAAATGCGGTTGCATTATAACTAAGCACAACACTGCCACGTGTATATTTCAATGTACCATGTTCTGTGTGAATAAGCGTATCATTTATACTTCCAAGTTCCATAAGGAAATGGAAGTATGGTCATGGCGAAGAAAATCGTGTTCCAGGTAACGGCTGATTCTGATTGTACTGCCCTCAGAACATGAAGAAAAGTCATTTTTCGAAATGTGTGTGTGTGTGTCTGTGTGTAGAATTATTTTCTATGACGAACGATAACTGCCGCACATTTAAACAGAATCAAATAATTTTGTGCATACATCCCTCAATTATAGAGGGCTCAAGGTCTGTTGATTTTGGTAAAGATCGGTTAAGAGGAAGGGTTAGTTTACCGGCAACGTTTTATGTTTTAACAAGTGTAATTTTTTCTATGACGAATGATAACTGTCGCACATTCAAACAGAATCAAATATTTTTTGCATACGTTCCTTAATTGTAAAGGATTCAAGGCTTGGTGATTTTGGTGAAGATCGGTTAAAGGAAAGGGGTAGTTTACCTGCAACATTTTATGTTTTAACAAGAGTAATTTTTCATGACGAACAATAACTGCCGTAAATTCAAACAGAATCAAATATTTTTTTACCTATGTGCCTGAGTTGTAGAGGACTCGAGGCTTATTGATTTTGGTGAAGATCGATTACGGAGAAAGGGTAGTTTACCTGCAAAGTTTTATGTTTTAACAAGAGTAAAGTACTTAATTTTGATAAATAAAGTATCCTGATAAGAAGATCATAATAATCCACTCTAGAAACGTAGATGAAATATCTATAAATTAAGAGGCTATTTGAACGGGGTGGGGGTAATTTTTTATATGTTATAACCCCACGTATTTGTCCCTTATCAATATCTTCTCTAAACCCCACTGCTGGGTTCGCCAATTTATTAACACTCCAGGAATTGCAGGTTGTTTATGCCTCACTTTGGTTGCGTCAATTTATAATAAAACGGGTTTTACCTTATTTTATCCCTCTCTTTGTGTACATCAATTTGTAACACTGATTAATTCTATTTCTATATAAATAAAACACATGGAATGGTATCTGGTAATAATAATAATAATAATATTGCAATTTTATTCAAAAATTGATATATTCCATTTAGTGTAACTATTAATATAATTCATAAATCTCAGGGTCGATTCTTTTCTCTTTTATGTTAATATTATTTTTAGGTTCTTTTGGCTGATATAAAGGTTCAGTAATTATAAATAAAAACAAGTACAGGAAGTACATTACATTACAAACAATATAATAATGAATAATATAAATTTAGTATTAATTATAATAATATATATACTTTACACAATGTTTATCAGTTCAGTTCAGTTTCACACAGCCTCCTGGTTAATAGTGATGGAAATTTCCAGTGTCTTCAGTTTGTTTATTTTGTTCTAATGAAGAAATCCGCTTCTTTTGTGATCAATAGTGTAGTTTATCTGAAATCTCCTGGTGTCATATAATGGTTGAATTCCAGTGTTTCTGTTTTTTAATTTAACCCAAGTGTAGTTGTTCTTCAATGGTAATTTGTTTTCATTTGAAGGTTAGTTTTTTCCACAACTGGTTGATATAGTGTTTTTTGCTTTGTATTATATTATTTTGTAATAAAGTTCATATGTTTCTTGCATAAGTATTAAGCTTTTTTCCACAATTCAACCCAACTCCTTCTTGGTTTATTTTCAATTATAATAATAATAATATTCTTTTTCTCTCCTTTGGTTTCCTGGATACACATAAATACTCTGGTCATATCTGTGCAAATTGAGATTTAATTGTCATAGGATATTATTTTTATATAAAACATTATTTTACCTTTTACATACAAGTTGCTTTTTAGTTATTACATCATAATACTTAATACAATTTACATATTATTTTATCTGACAAAACTATGAACAATTTTAATACCAAATATTATAGTTATTTGTAATTTGACAAATATTTTGGAATAATTTATTATTTACTGAACATAATAATCTAGGCCTATGTTGACTGATTATATTTTTATATTGGAAGACTCATAATCGATCCTGCTTACACTTGTTTTATATTAATTAATTTCTTTAAATATAAAAAACGTTAATTAACAATTATTTTCTAATTACTATAATTCCCTTTAGGGCTTAACTGAATGCACACTTTTAAACCATTGTCTGTGTGATCAATATCTATTAAACTTATATAACTCAAACACTAATAAAGAAAAAACTAAATGTTAATGTCAGTATCATCTGCTACTATGGATTAGTAATTCATTTCATTAAATAATTGTTTATAATTACTACCCACTCACAGTTATTCTTAATTGAATCCCACTGTATCTCACACCCTCTTACTAATTAATTACACTTGTCTTATATTACATTTGTATTACATCTTAATTACATTTTACGTTTATTTCTAAATTTGTATTGTACTTTATATGCCTTTCTATTTGATTCATTCATTATTCATTAAATTTATTATCATTATTTATTTGTTTATGGACTACTCCAAATCTAACTGGGTACTGTCTATATAGTATAGTAATCTGTCATAGTAATGTCTGTTGTAGGACTTTTGGTTTTTAAATAGGTTCACACTTTTATTTATTATTGTTTCTTCTTTCAAGTTATTTTGATTTCGATTTGTTTAGATAACTTGTTGTTATTGCTTGCTGATGTCTTCAACAGTTGAAGTGTATTATATTATGGTATTAATATTGCTTGGTGATAATATTGACATTTATTAAACAAATTCTTCATTATTATAGGCAAATTGAAACCTACTTTTCTTGTCAATACCATCTATTTTCTTCTCTATCTCTGGAGTTTGTTTATTTGTATTGGTGGCTTTAACAAATTGTAATTCTTAAATTTTCTCTTGGTTCATGGTATATTTTATTTATATATTCCATTCTTTTATTCACATTGATTCCATACTATTGTTAAATGATTCCCCCTATATTAATATGGTATTATGAATGAATATCGGTGTTGAGGGGCCCTTTTACGTCCAATTGCTCATCCGAACATTCACATACCTGGTACAGTGCACTTTGGCTGCTGCCCATAAAATAATTCTAAAGTGGCGCCTTAGCTTTCTACACTCTATAAATAAAAATAATTATAAATCTTATATCATTATACACCATTGGAATTTTATCTTCTGAATATTTTTTCTTATTCTACCTTGCCTTCCAATAACTCCATTTATTTATTATATTCAATATTACTGTTGGTATATTTCTTAAGTATATTTCTTTCTCTTTTATATAACTTCACTTCAGAGTTCAATGATTTATTAGCCTTAATGTCATTCACCTTTGTTATTCAATACCTCTTATAATATAGTAGTTTTAATTATCCTTCTATTATTCCATCTGTTTTTATCCTGTAACTCTTCTTCAGCAAGTTCATTTTCTAATTGGTTTATTAAATTTCTCTTAGGCCTATTGTCATTAATATTGTGCTCCATTATTATTATTATATTACTATATGTATTATTTATCCTTGATTTAATAAGATGTGCTTATTTCTTTTAGAATTTTGGTGTCGTTACAATGTGTACTACGTTATCGGAAACAAAGAAGTATTTTGTTGTTAAAATTCCTTCCCTGGCTGTTTGGCCGTAGTCCAACGTTTCGGCAGTGCCATCGACTTCTAATATCAGTGAAAATCGAGTGGGATAACGTGAGGTGGTATACGTTGTAATACAAAAGAGAGGATTAGTGCCGATGTTTTGTGATTCTCGTTCTCGTTCTAAGTTAATTATTTTAATTTAGTTAAAAGTCGTAAAATTGTTTTAATAATGTATAATAAAAAAATCTGATGACGAAATATTCGTGTTGATTCCCTCGCAGGCGCACGTGGATAGGTGTAATTCGCCGCAGATTCTAATGTTGCTGAAATAAACACAAGTTATGTACTCACCACGTACTTCCTGAATCCCAAGCTCTAGTTAGTTAACAAACCCGTTAACAAGCGAATAAATGACTCGATTCTAATATATCGGAGTCAAAAGGTGCCACCTGTGGAAGTATTAATGGTAATCTAACTCGTATCAGTATTGTCTATTACATAAAAGTCGTCAAATCTTTTTCTGTTACACAATTTGAATTTATTAACTTTTTTTTTTAAAGAAAATAGGAAATTATTGTTTTATATTTATTACTGGCTGTTTGCCTCGTAGGTCATTGACTTTATTACTTATTAGCTCTTAATCTCAGGGTAATTAAAATATTTTGGTTTAAAATAAATTTAAAATATAACCTTGAATCTTCGTTCATTAGGTTTACAAATTATTAGTGGTTCCTTTGAGACTGCAAGATACATAACAGAAGATGTCTGCGCTACTGTTTAACATGAGTAGCTGGAATTAATTATTATAAACAACAATTATATTAAACGTTTTTTTTTTCAAATCATTAACATGAAATTATATCTTCGACTGTTGTCAGCATTAAATTTACTTCAGGCATACTAATTTGGTATTTAGAAACAAAATGACATTAAAAGTTTTTAAAATTATTAACGTATGATTATGAATTCGACTGTTGTCAACATTAAAGCAACTTCAGGCATTCTGAGTTGATACAAAGTATTATCTATTCAAAATATCCTGTTAACTCCTTAACCTATACATATAAAATACAAAATGATTATAATTATAAGTTCGTTTAATGTTCGTTATAATTCATCGAGTCCATTGAATGCTGAACTCTGGTCAGGTAAACAATTACGATCTGTTGCTTAAATAGTTTCGTCAAAATATTCATTGATTGTTTATGTATTGGAACAATCGAAATCAGAAGGATAGATAACCTATACTCGAACTCATATTACTCATTGTCTATTTCTCTAAGTTGGTTGACCTTCCTAATATAGGTCGAAAAATATTTATTTTTCCTATAAAAAACTCATATAATGTTCAGTAATGTTCGTGAATGAACGTCAATTAATTTAGTTATTCACTTTTAACCTCTACGAGATTTCATGGTTTCTTCCATGTCTCAATGTAAAAATTGTAAAATTTATATTTTCAGTTAAAATTCAATAATTATAATTAAGCACCATACTTCCTGTCATTCAATTTATTGCAGCTTATTATACACTCTGCAATTATGATTCGCTATGTTATAAGCGTTTTTTCGTTGAACTCGCCACTTAAAAATTTTTGGTTATGTTGACCAAATTGTTTATATTTTTATTCTCGCACAGCTGATTTGATCAGAATTCGACTTTTTTCGCCCACAGAAAATGGCCGTCGTATCGCTTCGCTAGTCAGAGATGAAGTGTGGATAAATTCGTTCCTCTTCGCTGTTCCAATTTTGGGATTACATACCCCCCGGTCGATTTTGATCGATTCCATTGGTTTAGAGATTGCTGCTGTTCCTTATAGCGAGGTCACTCCCTTGGAGGAGTAATTAATTTACAGAAAATTGTTAATCACTTTGGTGTGGAGAGTATCGTTATGACGCTCTCGTTTTGCCCAAAATAAATAGAATATTTTTAAAATTGGTTTAACGTCCTTGATATAGCCACACCATGTTATTACAATTGATTTGTTCTTCAAATAAGTCCTCACAAGACATATGTGGGTGTTATACTCAAAAAGTTAATGTTTTTTTACTTACGACTATGACATATTTCTTATGATTTTACATGATTAATTATGGAAATTAAACAAATGGTGATTACATTTCAATCATATGTTTCCTCTCAAGACCTTTTATGATAATTTCTACTTCAATAATTGCCTAAACTTAATAAAATTACAATATTTGGTCTATGCTTTCTTTGGCCTAGAGCATGGTTAATTTGATTCACTCTATTTATTTAAATAATTTGCTATGTCCATTTTTTACTGTGATACTGTCATTTGATATGTCCATTACAACTCCTGGATATCTCAGGTTTTCTTCAAATATAATTAGTTTCTTGTTTATAGTTTTATTTATTATTCATAGTTTTAGTATGCCATGTATCGTTATGATTTGGTTCATGATTAATGATATACTCAATTTTAAGTGGTTCTTTTGTGTACAAATGGTCTTTATAGTCTAAAGAGTGTTTTATAATGGTTAGCCTCCTATTATTATATGTGAGATTGAGAATAATTCACTAATATTTCTTGCATCTAGTGTAGTCAGACAGTTACCTTAATGTTTCATAATTATGGTTAAATTAATATTTCATTATAATTGTTTTATACTATAATAGTAGTACTACATATTGCATTACACATTTATGCCACTTTTCATTTCTGGTTTAGAATATTATGGGAATTCTGATTTTGTTTAATGGGTACATCTTTCTGTCCAATTTCAGTCTGTGTAATTACATTAAACATCATAAATATCACTTTTAGTTAATAAATCGTATCACTAGGTTTGTCTTAATAATGTATATTTTCATTATTGCATACCCTAAACTAGTTTTACACTGTTTTGTTCTTAATTTATTCTAATTACAAGTGGATTTGTACCAGAATTGAGGTTACTTGGGACCCCCTTGTCTGACAACAATGGTATATGTTTTTCTTTCTGATCTCAATGTTTTAAGGTTATTATTTTACACTTTTGCTCTTGTTAATCATTATTTATCATTTTTTCTCACGTTATTTTTACACGTCTACTGGTGATTACCAGGTTTTCTTTTATTTATTTTAAATGGATTTGCTTGTATTAAAAGCATGCATGGTATTCTGTTATTGCTGTGATAACTAACTCATTCTTATCTTTCAATATCTTATTTCATTGTGTTTATTTGGTTGATTAATTATATTTTTATCTTAGAATAAAGAGTTTTTTGTCATGGTCAAGTCTTTAGTAATAGTTTGTATATATCTGTGTGTCTTTATTGTTTCTTAATTCTGTAGACTCCTTGTTTTATTGGTTTCATTCTCTCTTGGTACACTTATTGGCACATTGTATAATATATTTGTTAACTCTTCTTCGCTTATCACTTTACTTGTGTTTATTCATATTATCTTCAGTCTCTTGTTAAAGTTTGTTGTCATTACATTTTGTTTTTGTCCTCTCACTTACCATATCTATTGGGTTATTTGGTTAATCACATTATGTTGTTTTCTATATTTTCTTCTTCATAACTACTTATTATTCTTCGTTTGCTGATTTAAGTATCTTAATTGTTTTAATTAGTTTGTGGACCGGATATAACATTTAGTACGTAGTTATTCATTTATCATTCCTCTCTTGTGTGTTCTTGTGTTAGTTAATGGGTGTTTTATTCCTTATGGTTGTTTTTAAATGTACGGTGAAGATATGTACTGTTACATATTGCCCCATCACTAAAATTGATCAGTTTAGAAAATATCGTTAGGTGTTGATAAAGTTATCAATCATTTCACTTATTTAATCACTTCTTTACTTGAGCTTCCTTCTGTGGTTTCTTACAATTTTCCTTTTTCTTCTTCATTTAATATACTATCTCCTTGTTTTATTTAATATATTATCTTCTTGCTTAGTGTTTCATCCCTTAAATATTTAATTCCCTAACTATTTTTCCTATCGCGTGCGTTGGTACAAGTCGGGTGGGCACTTTTGGCTCCATTACACCGGTGTCCATGCTGCACCTTCTGAGTTCAGAGGAACGTATCTTCTGCTCAGGTATATGATTGCTGGATCATTTCTACAGTCAATCATCAAACAACTTTAAAAGTAGTCTAATTGCGACTAAAATAAAAAATATTCTGTGATTATTCACGTTATTGTTGTAGAGATTATATTATATTTTCTTTCTTTATTGATTTCATTTCTCATGCTCTATAGCTCTTAGTGAAACAATATTGTTGATGGGTATCATTCGTAGTTCTTTCTTATTATTTATATAAAAACACAATTTTTTTTAATCACCCTTCTTCCAACACATTTATAATTTATTATCTGATTCCATGATTATTCTTTAATTATTTAACAATATTTCTTCATGGATGACTGGTTGTAAGTCTCCTTCTTTCTCTGTGTACTTGGATCCATGATCTCGTATGTATTATTATTGTTGTCCTTAATCACGGTGTAAGGTCCTGTGTATAACAATAACAGCTTTTTCTCTATACCCGCCATTGTGCTGGGTAGCTCTCTATTCTTCAACAATACTCAATACTTCAACAATACTTCACAATTTGATATCGTACTGGGTTTGGTTGTAGCCTCTGGCATTAGTTTTTGATCTTCTCTGTCCGTTCTAATGATTTGTTATAAAATTTTATGTCGTCAAACTTGTATTCGTCTCTACCAGGAAATTGGATCAACTCGGTAATCTCTCTGGGTGGTGGTCTCTGGAACATTGCTGTATATGGTGTTGTCTCAATAAATTGATGGTGCGATAAGTTTATAAAATCCTCCGCACCTGGTAAGTATTCTGTCCATCTTCTTTGTTGATTATAACAATATGTTCGGAGAATCCTCGCTACTTCTCTCAAAACTCGTTCTGCAGTGCTGCTGCTTGGGTGGTATACTGACGTTTTGTATGTCTTTACCCCGTTATTTAGTAGTGTCCTTCTATTTGCTCTCTTTGAACTGTGTTCCATGATCGGTTATTATGGATCTAGATGTTCCTACCTCACGGATATATTGTTGTATTATTATGTTTGAAATCTTCTGCGTGGTCGCACGGTATATAGGATAGAGTTTTGTGAACCTGGTGTAGTGATCAAATACAATTATAAGGTACTTGTATTGGTGCCTCCTTCCGTTACGCGGGAATGGGCCGCATATATCGACGAACACTTTTCTAGCTTACTTGATGATGTGATAGGTATCATTATACCATCTTTTCTATCATTATAGATTTTTATGAGTTGGCAGATGTGGCAATGTTCGATGTAATTTCGTAGCTTCCTGTTGATGTCTTTAATATAAACATGTTCCTGGAGTGCTTTTACTACTTCCAATGCCCCCATGTTACCATATCTGACGTGGTAATCTAGAATTATATCCTTCTCTATGGTCCGTGGTATTACTATTTTCCATGTGTTATAACTGTATTGTGTTCTAATAAATAGTATTCCTGGTGTATGCAGTAAAATTGTCTTACACGGTCGTCCTGTTCTATCAGTCTCTGCTGAATTCTATTTAGTTTGGGGTCTTGTTTTTGTTGTTGCCCAAGTTCTTTTATGATGTTGGCCAAATCAGATCTACTCTTGATTATGTGGTACAATTTGATGATGGTTTTTTCTCTCCTTCGAATGTTTGGTCTCTGATGTTAACTCTGGATAGGGTGTCTGCTGCAACATTCTTTTTTCCGGGGATATATTCCCAATTTAAATTATACTCCTGTAGCGTTAAGCTCCATCTGGTTAATCTCCCGTGGTTTAGTTTGCAATTCTTGAGAAAAGATATCGACTTGTGGTCAGTCCTCACAGTAATTTGGTATCCCAAGATAGACGTTCTGAACTTGTTGCAGGCGAATACGACGCTTAGCAGTTCCTTATCTGTCACGTTACAATTTCTTTCACTGCTATTCAGGACTCGGCTGGCGAAGCTAATCACGCGGTGATTTCCCTTGTCATCCTCCTGGTATAAGACGGATCCTCAAGTCAACAATACTGACTCGAGGAACTTGGTTTTGATTAGTTGGAGTATTATATCTTGTTCTGCTCCCCACGTCCACTTCTCCTTCGATGATAACTGATGGGAGAATTTTGATGTCTGTTCCGAGTAGTTCTTCTCGAATTTGCGGTAGTAGTTGCATAGGCCAAGGAAAGATTAGATTTGTTTTTTGTTCTTCGGCGTAGGAAACTTTTGTATGTATTCAATTTTGTCTTGGGATGGAATGATCCGTTAGGTTAAATCCTAGAAATTGCACCTCGTCCGCAATGAATTTGGACTTTTATAATTTGAGCGTTATATTGTTGTCCGAGAGTTTTTCCAGCACATGTTCTATTCGGTGACAATGGTCATTCCAACTGGTAGATGTAATTAATAGATCGTAATGGTCCACGTAGACCGTTGTAAATTGAAGTGCCTCTTGTCCGAGAATCTAGTCCATTATCTTAACAAACTACTACGGAATTAACAAGTTCAAAGGGTAGCCGTTTGAACTGGTAGTTCCGCCCTTCGAAAACTAACGCCATGTACTTCCGGCTGTTTGGATGTAACTCGACTTTCCAATACCCGCAGACGGTATCCCACGTGCTAATGAATCTGGTTCCGTGGAACTTCTTAAGTATTTCTTCGATCTATCCCGGGGAAGTTCGGTCGTTCACTATAGTTTTGTTGAATTCTCGCGCGTCTAAACAGATTCTCACCTTCCCGTTTTTCTTTGAGACGGCTAAGATATGACTGGTGTAAGGGGAATAACTTGGTTGGATAATGTCTTATTCTATCAATCGGTTGATATCCGTCCTCACTGCTTCCTTCAGCGAGTATGCGATCGGGTAAGATTTCTTGTTGAAATTCACGGGCTCTCTAAATTCAATTTCGCATTGATAATCCCTTACTTTGCCCGGCGTATCCGAAAATACGTGTCGGTATCGATTGTACACGTTGATGAGTTGTTCCACTTGTTCTTCAGTCAGTTTAGCGCTCGTCTTCTCCCTCTTGAAAGTATGTATTTCGTTTATCTTCTCATTCCACAATTGTTCATTGTCCATTTCATAAAATATCTCGTCATTCGTTTGAATTTCTCTACGATCTTGACATCCCTTAATGTGACAGATTGTTCGGTTTGAAGGCGCACTATCGCTACCGACACTATTTGTATTTGGGAAAATACCGGTGACCAATAAAGTGGTGTTCAGAATTGGCTTACAGTAGATACAGAATTTACTCGAAAATAAGTCCCTTTCAATTATAAGACCTTCACCTTTATTGTGGGCCATTTTTTGTAAATAGCTTGTGCTTGTTTTATCATCGTCACCATCATCATCTCCACTTCACGTATTAGGTTGTACTGCCTGTTCCGGAAACCATCTCGTCCTCGGACGCCCTACACTACAATACCCTCTGGGTTTGGGGAGGCAATCTTGCTGCATTCTTCCTAGATGCTTACACTAGTTGGCCTTCTTATTTTGTTACTTGCTTACCTTCCTTACTTGCTCCATGCTTACTTGTTTTACCTTCTTTAATTTTAAACATCTTGTTGGCTTCAAGATAAGAATATTTTTAGTGCTGTCATATAATTCAATTTTTATTAATAAATATCGATAACCATTCTCAATTACACTCCCTGTTCTCATTCTTACTTCTTTTCTCTACAGATTCGTATCTATGACCAAACTCTAACATAAGAAAGTCCCAAATTTCTGGAAATCTATGGCAAGTTTGGATATTATTTTTAAGTAAGTACTGTAGGTAATATGATTCAATGTTACCTTACAGCATAAGAGCATTATTTTTCAAACGTTGCCATTTTTTTTATATACTAGTTTTCTTACTTTCATACGATATAAGGAAGTGCAATGTGTGTTCAAGTGCAACTTTGCCTCTTATCATACATTGTACCAAGTGGGACAGTAAATACTTAATACCCCCTTTTATTATCTTACCTTATTCTGATCAGGTTGTATGTACTTCAAATATTGTTGGAGTTTTAGTCACACAGCGGTTGGCTTGAATATACTGACCCCAAAAATAAATATAGCTTACAAGTGTATAAAAGTTCCTTATAAATATAAAGTGCAACGCTTTACAGTTTGGGGTACATACCACAATATTAGACATACCACAAAAATAAATTGTTACACTTTCTATAATAGCATCCCAATAACAAATCCTATAACACATACTACCTATACCATCAAAACAAATTATTACAGTTAGGTAGGCCGCCACAAGAAACTAGTATAAATTTTACAGCAAATATAGACGTTACTGTTTTTAAAAATCGCCCATTACTACTGCGTTTAAGTTTTAATAATATAACCTATTATCTATTCATCTTAAGAAAAAAATCTGACGGTGATTGGAATCTAAATGGCAAAATCAATCTACCGTAAATAATAATAGTTGATTTTTTTTTGACATTATGGGTTTCAAATAATTTTTTTTTATACATAATTGTGGGTTTCCTACAAATCTCAGCAGCTCGCGTTAACTGATATTCATGAAAATAATTATATTCAAAAACGCTGATGGTAGAGTAAATAGGAAAACGCTGTCAGAAATAATGTCAAACACATATATTTGGTAATACCTCAGTGGAGCCATTTAATACCTCAGTAAAAATAAAATCTTAATTGAAACCAAGCACCACTCCTAGCGTGGGCCAGGTCTATTGTGGAGGAATGTAAGGTCGCCCATTATTACCTTATCTTTTCAGTTCATAAGTAGAGGGTGACATACATAGTTGCCCAGATGAATCTTCTAGAGCATTTTATGATTGGTAACTTTGTACGTGAACTAATGATTCGACTGAAAAAAACTGTATATTTAAAATATATATTAAAAACTTTTACTGAAAAAATTCTGCTGTTTTTTCTGACATAATATACTGCAACAAAACACAGGATGATGAGCTATGAATAAGAATATCTGAGCATGGATGACGGACATTATCGTGTTTTAAATTGATTTATGCAATTTTTGTCAATTAGCTTTAAGTTTGTATTTAGTGACGGATAAGGACATATGTCATACCAAATTCTTTGTAAATTTGTGCTCTATAATGTCATGTACGTTGTGTGTGAATATGTGCGCGCGTTCGTGTGTGATGAACTTCGTTGTTATATCTTCCGCGGTAGTTAACCTATCGGCATGAAACTTGGACAGTGAATTATTTATGAAAATAGCTTCATTTTCTATATACTCTGATGTTCTCAGCTATTTTTAAATATGGTTTTTGTGATTGAAAACTCAACTTTTTACGCTTATCTATTGAAGATTAATAAAATTTCTAGATAAAATCTATGCAGGCTCTCGCAGACTTATACAAAGAGTTGCCTGCAACCTGTGTATCTTTTGTTCAATCTACCACATAGACAGTCGATTGACCAATCGAAGCCCCTAATTTCAGTCAGATTCGTTCGTTGTCTGGTGTACTTTGGGCAGTTCATCGAAAGCCTTTGCATAGTGAACATGTGCTCTTCGTCAAGAGTTTTTCTTGTACGAACTGGTTAATCTAAAATAATGCTAAGGCTTCGAACCCTTTTCGAGTTATTCGATTAGAACCAAGCGAGTTAACAACCAATATTATTATGTTAAGTGCTATTCTGCGTTAGTAGAAGAATTCCGCTTAGGGAGATTTATCTACCGGGGTAAATCTTATTAACGCGGAACACTTCAAGAGTAGCCGGAAGGTGTAAGCCTAATACACCGCTTACCAACACACTACTTAGGCTACATATCAAGTAAAAAACATCCAAACTAAACTATATAGACTCTTTTGTAAATCATAAAATACTATTCATGACACTTGTGTAATTTTAAATATATCGTATAATCAATCATTTACTTGTGTGACAAATAAATAATTTTTTCTACACCTCCAATATAGACTTGTTTGTAAGTTATACACACACAGCTATCCTATGCGAAAGTGTTTATTTGTATCGTCGCAATATACTTTTATACAGTAGGTGTAATATGTGTATGTGTATGGGCGCGGGCGCTTTGCGCAGGTACTTCTTGCAGCTAAGTGTGTTGTTTACATCAGGTCAAGTTGCGAAGCTATGGTAGTTGAGTGTAGCTGTTTGCCGTTTATGGAACCGTCTATACCTCCGACAGCAGTGTAATACAAAAGTTATAATGATTATTATAATTATATGTGTAAGTACACCAATAATAATAATTAATTAATCCATATTTCCAATAAAAAATAAAGATGTTTAAAACCATGTTCCACTATTATTAAAGAATCTACATTTACCGAAAAACCTGCAAATACTCAAACTTTAATGTAATTAGTTTCACAAATGTAAATGCAATGAAATTTACGCATATTATTTTCTACAAAGTATGAGAACATAGTAATTGTGAATTTTCTTATAAATTTATATATTTATGTGCTAACCAAACTCACCATAATTGAGATGTTAATAACTAACAAATTTTTACTTGTATACATTTTCATGTTCTTATATAAACATCATACATCGACTAAAAATTATTTAGTAGACACAAATATATTGTAGTATAAAAAGCAGTAACTATAAAATCAATGAAGAACGTACCTCGTGACAATTATGTAAACACTAGCAAACTAAATGACCTGCAGAATAATTAACAAATTTTAATTTTTTTAAAGTCGGACAGTAAAGTTCTTCAACGGTATAATTCTTTGAATTAGTCGAGAACACGTGAATGTGACAATACATTGTCGGTACATTTACGTCTATGGTACTTCCTACACTAACTGTATTTAATGTTATTTCCAAACTCCTGCCAAAGCACTGTTATGCAGACGATTTGCACTGACCACAAATACAGCACTATAAAATCTCTGAACAGCGTACAGAGTATCACAAGCGTTTTGAATAGCAAGGCAAACATTAATATAAGTGAGTCGGAGAAGAAAGGAATAATTCCATAGATATTCTAAAATACATAAAAAGTAAACTGCAATTATATATATATATATTGTCACCGGACAAAAGGCTTGCCGCATGACAAATGGCGCCAATCGTATACTCTAGTGTTTTTGGTGGCCCTAAAAAGGACCTGGTGGCGAGAAGGCTGATGTTAGTGGTGCCGCCGCTGAGATGTTCGGCGGCTGCGCCCGCTGTTCGTGGCGTACTGCAGTCCTCCTCTTCTTTCGGCATCGGTTGTAGAGTCGGCTGCCCTCCCAGCGACGTCCATCGCTGGCGCGGAACGGGAGTGCGAAGACGCAAGAACGGCGGCGGTTCTATTCTTCGGCTGTTCCTTCCGGCTGACTCCGCCTCGATGTCGTCCGAGAGATGAGAGGAGATGAAGTGCGTCCGATGGCGTGGCGAAGAAGAGTGCGCAATTTTTTTTTTTTTTTTTTTTTTTGAGACCGACCGGTATGGTCGGACTCGGGCTGTTTTGGAGACGAGCTCCCTTCAGCCGTGTGGGTAAGGGGTTTTGGGGGGACGTACGCCAGACGACCGGAGCGCAGAGAAGGTGGAGGCACTTAGTTGAGAGAGTACTGTGTGTAGGTTATATTGTGTGAGGTGTAGTGTGTAGCCATACACGAGCGGGAGAGGTAGATGGATGTAAAATTTCTGCCGGCCCGGGTTTTATTAACTAACCGGGATCGCTGATTGACTCGCTCCGAATGCTGATGCCGGATTGGCTCGCTGTGTCCACCGCTGGTACCGGAGAGCAGATGTTCGCATACCGTTGCCGTCACAATATATAAAAGGAATAGAAACGCATCCATAATGACCTTCTGCGTGAAAGTTGGCGATTCAGTCTCTTCCGAGAGGCGAATCACAGCCGGCGTCCCTCAAGGTAGTGTTCTAGGCCCCCTTCTGTTCTCGATCTACGTCAACGACGTGCCGAGACAGCCTGGAGTCCAGATGGCCCTCTTCGCTGACGACACGGCCGTATTTACGGCCGATCGTCATGAGGAAAGGGCCGTCCTACGACTGCAGCGCCAGCTCGACACGCTCGTTGACTGGACTGAGAATTGGAGAGTGCTCCTCAACCCTACCAAGAGTGTAGCCGTCGAATTCTCTAAGCGACGGAAGAACCCCGTTAGGCAACTACGCATCGGCAGAACGTACTTGCGCTGGTCCAAAGAGGTCAAGTACCTCGGCTTACACCTCGACCGTCGGCTCACCTGGCGTACCCACGCACAGACAGTTCTTAAGCGAGCATCCACTCGCCTGTGCGCACTGTTTCCACTCCTGATCAGCCCAGCCATGACCAGGAAATTGGGTAGGATGATCGTCGGCGCGTATCTGCTGCCGGTCATTACCTACGCCTGCCCGGTCTGGGGTTACCTCGCCGCAATGCATAAAAAGAAGTTGCAGAGCGTCCTCGACAGGGGGCTTCGGCTAGCGGCCAAAGTCCCCCGTCGCTTCTCATCTCGCCTTCTAAGGAGAGGACTTGGCGTCCGCTCCTTAGACGACACTTTCAGGCGGCTTGCACGCAGATTTTATGCACGTGCGGCGAGGTTCCCAGACAATCCTCTAGTGACTGGGCTGGGAAGGTACCGTATACGCCCAGGTGATTCGTGGAAACGCCCTCGGTGTATACTGCGCTAGCGTAGGCTAGCACAACAGCGGAGAAAGGCCTGCTATAGAGCACACGCCCTACTTGGGCATGGCCACGAGGCAGGAGCTCCAGATGGTAGCTCGGAACTCAGTTCCCGTGCGGTTCGTCTCTGCGACGCACAACCGCAAAGCCCAGAGCAAAAGCATCCATAATGCAATACTATTATAAGTGATAGACACAGGAGACACTGGACCAGCTCTTGAACAGGACAGACCTCTCTCCGGACTGCTCTCTCCTGCCTGGACTGGAAGCTGCTTTGCTGCATTCGCCCACCTCGCCGTTGGACGAGGACTACCATTGCCTTTCTCTTCGTGGGAAACGGACCAAGGAGCCAGCTGCTGCCGGTGAACTAAGTAGCCGGCACAAGTGGTAGCTGGCCGAAGTTTGCCCTTGTAAGGATCACCTGCGCCGGGAAAACATCTTGCCGGACAGAAAAGAAGCGGATTGCTCTGGGCTCACCTGGTGAGTGCCGCATTTCCAGTGTGTAATTCCTAACTTGTTCACGACTGTTAGTTAGCGCTGCCCCGGACGATCCTTGCAAGCCCCCACCAGTGGTAAGCGAGCTAGGATATCGCCGGGGTAAAGGGGCCAGTGGACACCAGTCTTGGTAAGGACTGGTATTCAACGAAGCTGGTCGTTAGCCCAGCTCCTCCCGCATCGTCGTGAGCAAGGAAGACGCGCGGGTAATCCGGCTTCGGCCGGACCCGAGATCCCTGGCGTCTGGCAGTGACTGCCTAGCAGTCTCTGCCCGGCAGCCGTCGCACCTGGCCAGCATGCCTTCCACAGGCAACGGCCCAAGTGCCGAGTCGCTCGGCCCCGCCTTGCTGCCCCATCTGGGCGACTCGCCTGAATCGCCTCGGGCGATGGAGACGGACGATCCTCTCCCTAACCCGATTCCTCCTCTTCCGGCTGACGAGTCGGGCGAGTTCGCGACCGTTGGTCGGCGTAATCGCCCGGCTAAGAAGCCCAAGAGGACCCACCCTACCGCTTCCTCTAGCACCTCGGCCATGGACATTGGACCTTCTCAGGGCCCACAGGCCGCGGTTCCGACTGCTTCGACAGCAGCTCCGGCTGCTGCCGCTGTTGGTCGTGCGCCGCCCCTGTACGTCCATAGCGTGTCTAATGTCGCCGCCTTATACAGACGGCTGATCGCGGCCCACGGCCTGTCGGCCGACAAGCTTGACCTGAAGCTGCTTGGCGGTGATACGGTCAGGATTGTCGTCCGCCAGCTCGAGGACCATCGCTTGGTCGAGGCCTTCCTCCAAGCGCATAACCTACAATACCACACCTTTACTCCTAAGCGAGTCAAGCCCTTGTCTGTAATTTTGCGAGGGCTTGACGCGCATACTGATCCTCAGGAGATCCTCTTGGAACTCCGCGACCTCGGGTACCCGGTGCAGGCAATTTTCCGCCTGTACACTCACTCAGAAACCCGAGTACCTCTCCCGCTCGTCCGTCTCCAGCTAGAGAAGGGCGAGGCTGCTGACAAAATTTTCCACCTGACGCGGCTGTTTGGCTTCCGCGTCCGGGTGGAAACCAGTCGACCCCAGGGCAAGCTTGCGCAGTGCCACCGGTGCCAGAGGTTCGGCCATCACACCGACGTCTGCCGCAATGCCCCGGCCTGTCTACGATGTTCTCTGGGACATTCAACACAGGCCTGCACTGTGGCAGACAAAACCAAATTTCGCTGTATCAATTGTGGCCAAGGCCACGCAGCGAGTAACGTAAACTGCCCGGTCTATAAGGCGGAGCTCCTGCGGAAGCAAAAGCCGCAGGGGCCCCTCCCGAAGCCACGGCAGCCAGCTATGCAGCCCCAACCTAGACAGCCTAAAATGCAGGCTAGGCCTCAAACTCAGGCACAACCGGCTCGGCGCGCGCCCTCTCCGGCTCCACCTCCAGCCCCTGCAAAGGCAACTAAACGTACCGCGTCTCCTTCAGAAGCAGAGACACGCCCAGTAGCTGTCATCTCGGTTTTGGAGCCGGAGAATGAACCGTCCACCTCCGCGGAACCTCCTACTCCCGCCTCTGAACCAGAGGTAGCCTCGCCGCCCCTGCCACCTCCGCGATTTCCGCGAGCAGGCATCAAACCCAGGAACAAAGGGATACCCACACCGGATGCTCGGCCCCGAGCTCCTGCCTGCCCACAGCCCAAGAAAAGTCCTGCTTCCCGGTATAAGTCCGACGAAGCGCAACAGCGTACTTTTCCTGCCGCTGCTTCACAACCGTCTGGCCCTGGTCCTATGGCTTCCACCACGACCCGATCTGCCGTAACACCTGGTCGCTCTTATGCGGCCTCAGTTTCCAGGCCAACCGCCCAGTCCGTCAGTTCCAATGACGCACAGTTCGTCCGCGGCTTTCTGTCTAGCTACGACCTCCCGAAAGTCGCATCTACCTTCAGGTCCATCCGAGACCGCCTGGAAACTGCTGACCCAACTGAGAGATTCATGCTCTTGGTGGAAGCCTGCGAAGTCATAGGTCTTCTATGAACCGAGCCCTTAGACGAGATCTCTCGCTCGTAGCCTGGAATGCTAACAACATCGGTACCAAGCATTCCGACCTTCTTGAATTCCTGGCTCGGTTCAAACCCGACGTACTTCTCCTCGGGGAAACCCACCTGACCCCGGCGAACCGGTTTCGATTACCAAATTACGTGGTCTATCGGGATGACCGAGTTGGCCGACGAGGAGGCGGCACGGCGATCGCGGTGAGGACCTCCATAGGTCATCATCGTGTCGCTTTGCCGCAGCTTACCAACCTAGAGGCCACCGCCATTGAGGTCCACGGAGCTCTTGGCGGCGTCCTCGTGGTCTCAGCTTACAAGCCCCCACAAGCTGAACTCCTTGTCGGCGACCTGGACGTCATCTTCGATTCCCATCGAAGGGTAATTTTGGCCGGCGATCTGAATTGCAAGCATCGCGTTTGGAATAGTCGCCTGACTACTCCGAACGGGAGGCGCTTGCTCAGTTTTGTTGAATCGCGCCGGGCGATGGTGTTTGGTCCAGCGCAACCCACATTCTTTCCGTCACTCCCTAACGCGGCTCCCGATGTTCTGGACATCGCGGTGACCCAAGGAATTGTCTGTCCGGTCGAGGTATTCTCACTTACGGAGCTGACATCCGACCACAACCCTCTCTTGGTCCACGTCGCTACCCAGCACGCCTATGCACGTTCTGACAAGCAGAAGGTTATCGATTGGGATCGCTACGGCCCGGCCTTGTGCCGTAGATTGCCGCCAGCGGCCCCACTCGATTCCGTTCGCCTCCTAGACGAAGCAGTTGCGGGAATCGAAGAGGCAATCATCTCGGCTATAGGCGTGTCTTCACGTACGCGAGCTGGCTTCACGCCTGACTACCAACGCATCCCTGAGGAAGTCTCTCTTCTCGCTCGCGAGAGGAATTACTTCCGGAAACGTTGGCAGAGGACCCGTGATCCGGCCGATAAGGCAGCATACAATCGGCTCACCGGACGACTGCGTGGCAGTCTGAAGGCGTTCCGACGTAGCTGTTGGGAACTCGACGTGGCCCGAACGGGGGATGCGGACCCGCAATCTCACCCGTACAGAATACCTACCGCATTGACGGGACGGAGGCGCCGACCTCCACTTCCCGCCATTGTTGGACCGTTCGGTCGACCCCTGGGTCGCCCGGAGGAGAAGGCCGAGTACTTGGGCTTGTGTTTCGAGCGACAGTTCGCTCCCAACCCGCCCATGGACTGGGACTTCGACGAACAAGTCGAGATGGCTGTGGAAGACTTTCTGTCACTTCCGATCACGACGGAGCCCGAACCCATCTCTTTGGAAGAGGTCTCAGATCGGCTCGCTGAACTTCAGCCAAGAAAAGTTCCAGGCTCGGACGGTGACCTTCTGCGTGACAGTTGGCGATTCAGTCTCTTCCGAGAGGCGAATCACAGCCGGCGTCCCTCAAGGTAGTGTTCTAGGCCCCCTTCTGTTCTCGATCTACGTCAACGACGTGCCGAGACAGCCTGGAGTCCAGATGGCCCTCTTCGCTGACGACACGGCCGTATTTACGGCCGATCGTCATGAGGAAAGGGCCGTCCTACGACTGCAGCGCCAGCTCGACACGCTCGTGGACTGGACTGAGAATTGGAGAGTGCTCCTCAACCCTACCAAGAGTGTAGCAGTCGAATTCTCTAAGCGACGGAAGAACCCCGTTAGGCAACTACGCATCGGCAGAACGTACTTGCGCTGGTCCAAAGAGGTCAAGTACCTCGGCTTACACCTCGACCGTCGGCTCACCTGGCGTACCCACGCACAGACAGTTCTTAAGCGAGCATCCACTCGCCTGTGCGCACTGTTTCCACTCCTGATCAGCCCAGCCATGACCAGGAAATTGGGTAGGATGATCGTCGGCGCGTATCTGCTGCCGGTCATTACCTACGCCTGCCCGGTCTGGGGTTACCTCGCCGCAATGCATAAAAAGAAGTTGCAGAGCGTCCTCGACAGGGGGCTTCGGCTAGCGGCCAAAGTCCCCCGTCGCTTCTCATCTCGCCTTCTAAGGAGAGGACTTGGCGTCCGCTCCTTAGACGACACTTTCAGGCGGCTTGCACGCAAATTTTATGCACGTGCGGCGAGGTTCCCAGACAATCCTCTAGTGACTGGGCTGGGAAGGTACCGTATACGCCCAGGTGATTCGTGGAAACGCCCTCGGTGTATACTGCGCTAGTGTAGGCTAGCACAACAGCCGAGAAAGGCCTGCTATAGAGCACACGCCCTACTTGGGCAGGGCCACGAGGCAGGAGCTCCAGATGGTAGCTCGGAACTCAGTTCCCGTGCGGTTCGTCTCTGCGACGCACAACCGCAAAGCCCAGAGCAAAAAAAAAAAAAAAAACTATTATAAGTCTAAAAACTAATTAAACAATATTCCGTCTGGACAGGACCACTAAGCAGGAGCCCCTACCGGAGGCTCGGTAGTAGGAACCCATTGGGTCGTCTCACGACGCACAACCCAACAGCTCTGACCTGGACTATTATAAGTCTCCAACGTTTAACAATATTTACTACAATTATTTTTGGATTGTCATGCGTAATGCAAATAAGTTAATACCTGTGTAAAGTATTGAAAGCATTATTAATAGATTGCTGTGACCAACAAATTTCAATATGTAGTAAAACAATACTTACTAGTGAGAAAAAAAATGCAAAGTATGAATGAAAAATAACGCCAAATGAAAACTCGTATTTTAACTTAGGGAGCAATAATAAATTGTACGAAGACCTTACCGTCTGAAAGTAAGTGACTTTATTTAATCTTCGCATTCATCTTAGCTCTGTGAGATTTATGACTTCTGTTTTCCCTCTTCTTCTGGCATGCTCACATGTTTATCCGAATAAACAAACGGAAAGTTTGCTTCGGCTAGGTATTTCCCAGTAGCAAAGATTTACATAAAAGAACAAACTGTACTTTGCAAAATGTGCAGAGTTCATATACGTACTAAGGAAGCAAGCCAACGTGTTTATGCACAACACTAAATGTGTTTCATTGAGTTACTGTAAATGGAAGCATACTGTAAATTGTAAACACTTAATAGTAGTTGAAACACACTGGGCAAATGCCGACTCAAAATGTGACGAAAATATAAATTCTAAAAATTTTAATTCAGAATATTGTTGAAAGGCATTAAGGTTACTTCGTAAAGTAATTAAGGAACTGCAATTATGCAAGAAAACCAAATAGCCGATATTGACTCTAATCATTTGCTTCTTCTTTTAGGAAACACAAAATTCCTTCTTCTTAAGTACTCAGCGTACAATATAACATAACACGGATGGTTGAGCCCTGCTAAGGGAAGATACCTTATTGCAAAAATAAATAATAATGGTTTCTTTCTTATTGCACTATTTAATTGCATTTTCAGAGTCATAAAATTCTATCATTTTAAATTTAGTACGTCTAGTCTCCAAGTAATTAATCCAAAATCCGTTTTCTCACAAAATGATTTCCTGTAACATTTATTGTTTGCAGAGAGTTCAAAATAAGAGTTATCTCAAGAAGCCTACTACAACAACAACAACTACTACTACTACTACTACTACTACTACTACTGCTGCTGCTCCTGCTACTGCTACTAGCATTACTACTACTACTATCACTATTACTATTACTACTACTTCTACTATTAACGAATAATAATAATTATTATTTTTAATTATTATTACTATTCTTATTATTATTAACATATTCTTTCTCATTAGTAGGTAGGAAATAATTATTAATCCATAATTTCTCTTAAAACAACTTTTTAAAACTATGCTTATACAGAATTCGACATATTTACCTGACGAACAAAAACAGTGGACGGTGAGGAAAGCCTATAAGAAAAGATGTACAAAATGTGCATAAACTAAATTTATAAATATTATTGAACTTTTGTAGTAGGACACTGGAGAATCCAGTTTTTGAAAATCAGTGTCGGAACACATGTTCAGCTTGCATTATCCACTTAACGTCCTGAGAAGTATTGTCGTGTCGTAATTTGCAAGAAAAGAGTCATGCCAATCTTAATTTTTAACAAGAGTAGACTAAAAAAGATATGTGCATGCAAGGTTTGTAAACACACACACCCACACCCACACACACTCACCCAAAGATAAACACCATGCTGTAAAGTTTAAAGCTGTAAACATAGTTCAGCCGGAAACAGCTGCGCAGTCAGTCAGAGTATACGGCGTGTTACAAATAGCTCTGTGTTTACATTATTCAAAGAGGTAAAAATTGGAATTGGTTTCAAAAATAATTTTGTTGTTTTCCGAAAAAATCTCTCGCTTACACCATCCAGCTATTCCCAATTATAAAAATGTTTCTCGCTGATCGACTTTTGCCCTCAATATTCAAAAAAAAAACTAAACCAAATGTAACAAAATATATTTCTCTTTGCCTCAGTCAACACATTAATACAGTTTACCGCCACCGTAGTCTCAAGGAGATATAGACCTGAAAGCACACAAAAACTAATTTCATTTAAGTGTATGGCATCATAGTAATGGCAAGTTGAATTTCTAAACTAATTGTAAGTCCTGTTTTCCTCAGTATAGTATTTTTTTTATTTTATATTTATGTTTGTAATTGTAAATTGTTTAAAGTAACCCGAAAGAAGTAAAGTAACATTATTTATAACGGATGGCAGTATTTTATGATTATTTTAAAGTGCATTTATTGATTGAAAAATTTAGGAGTGTACCTAATCAATTACAAATTGATTACCTAGGAAAGGCGAGCGGGTTCTCCATAAGAACAATGTACTTCATTATCTCTCTCATAGTCTCATGTAACTGTTGTACAAAGTATATATAGAGTAGTATGAAGAGTCATTTGGCAGCTCCTATTGCAGTGTTCACTGTGTCAGGATTTCGCCTGGGAATGTCGGAAAGTCGGTCTCGCCTTGATCTCACAATACTTAGGCGGCAGCGGTCGCAGACCAACTCGTACATTTCACGGGTCCCGTTCTAGCTCGTTCAGTGCTTGACTCGAGACGTCGATTGAATTATTTTTTTATCAGAGCAGTAGTTACGCCATTACGGATTTTCTAACGCACGACGGTCAATACAGATTTTCAAATACTGTAATAGCCTTAACGTGTTCTTCATTGTAAGTTAACTTATATCAGTTATAATCTAATGTTTGAAAAATGCCACAGTTGTTCCTTATAATGTCACAGTCATTCTACACACAGTGAACAGTCAGTCTACAAATGGGCGTACAGTGATTAATCATGACACACATGATTTATATGATCCGCGTAGATTGTTATAGACAGTTTTGAATTCACAGAACACTGCTCCTTCATTACTGCAAAAATGTCTGAACTGTAACTTACACGTACGTGATAAAGCTAACGACAATTTATAGTAAGTCTTATCAACACATACGTGTAATCTTCGTGGTTTATAGTAAATGTCTCTTTGATAAAGCACATAGTGAGTTCTGTGTTACATGCTCGTCACAATAGAACATTCACACTCACCACGCGAGCCCGCATTATATATAAGTTGTATATACATACTTTTTTAGTAAATATCACTACACACAAACATAAAAACTTAAGAGAATAAATGCATAATGCAATTTTAAAATACAACATGTTTATATAACCGATGTACCAAATATAATATTGTTTCGACGGTCTACTTGATCGTCGTATGGTATAGTGGAAAAAAAATACAAGACACCTATTAAGTCACTAATCATCAGCTTTAATTACCACAATTAAACAGTTTGTAATCAACAACATAGTCTGTTACAACATATCAAATAAAAATTATTCACACGTAAAAAATGTCTACTAATATGAAACACAATTCTATTACAATTGTCGCGCACAATTATAAAACACATAACACTTCACCACATTACTACGAACCGCACTCCAATAAATCGCAAATTAAACTGACTGCTAAGCGCAGCTGTCGTCGTTTAAATAGATAGCAAAATTGTTCCGGAGTAGTCGATACTACGCATTAGCAATAAAGGAAACATTAGAAAGTAATTCATTGAGGCCTTGACACAGTGTGCGCGGGAGCGCGACTTCTGCACAGTCTAGCTAACGCGTTGAGAATCACATTACAGCTGGATTCCAGTGGAACATTCCAGAAACACGTAGATTGTTCTGTAATGTCGTAACATTATCAATATTCTACCAAACTGAAATTATTCTGATGTAAATACATATCACCTGAAATTCACGAGCAGGGACTATTAAGAAATATTCGTTGTAAATGACTGACTCCTAATAATAGCTTTATGTGATATACCTTTTGAAACACTGTTCTCGGACGACGAATTGTACTACGGATTGACCGAAACTTAGCCAACTTGTGACCAACATCATAATCCACATCATAAGTGACGTCACAACCAAGACAGCGGAAATGTGACACTTGTTCTGTATTTTTATTATCTAATACAATCTTAGTTGGTAAGGGGTATTTGACTACAAATGCCACAGTTTTGTCTTCTCCTCAGAAATTTTCATGTTGTATCAACACGATAAATATAGCACAGATATTATGCTTGTACTTGTAGGTCTCTATGAAATATTGTTTCCTTTTGGGAGCAATAACAACTGATATATAGTCGTCTACGCTGAGTGTCCAAACTTCTGAAAGTAAGGAAATTTTTATCTTCTCGTCCGACTTTGGCTGGAGGAAACGTATGATTTATTAGTTTATTTTTACTCAACCCTTTTCCTGAAGTTAGTGACTATGTTTGTGCTCAAAGTAGTTTAACATTCTAAAATAGTTTCTGTTGTATTAGTTGCAATACACATAATAATCACTGTATAAAAATACCTAAATTACCTACTTAACTACATACACATCAGTAAAAGTCCTGAAAAAGTGGAAATGCTCTGTTTTCTCCATGTACACTAAGCTGTTTTTTTTTTGCGTAGATGTATACGTTGTAGCATGTAACGTTAAATAAGTAACAGTTTATGATCACAAAACTTCATAATAATTTTTACTAATGCCTCTCGATGTAAATTTGGCTAATATAGGTTGAGGGCCTACTTTATAATTTATAATTACAGTTATAATGAGAGTGACAATCTCCTGGATAAATATATTGTTACGACGGTATCACTGATCGTCGTATGGTACAGTGAAAAGAAAAAAATACAGACACAAATGAAGTTGCTAATTACTAGCTTCAATTAATCACAAATAACAATTTGTAGGTAGTCCCGTACAATAATTCAAGTTAAGTTTGTCCACCCGCAATAATAATATCAAGTAACAGAGTTCCGCACTAAATATAACACAGTAATCATTTTCCACAGTGCTTTGACAAGAACTCGACCCGCATTAAAAAAATTCGCTCACTGTAAACTGAACGATTGAACGACAAAGCCAGACGCTCTTGCTTATATAGGTCGCGCTTAGGTTCCAGAATAACTTTCTACCCTAACTGCGGCGTGTCAGATAATGCGTATTTCAAGTGCTCTCCAGAAGAGTCTGGAAGATACTTGAGTGAGACACTACACCTGCTCGGCTAGCGGAGAAACGGTTGGCAGAACGCTCTCGTCTTATCGAGAGGATTCCATAGCTGCACTCCCCCTCCTTAAGCTTGTTCGTCCCGAACTGGCAAACCATCCCTGAAGTAATATTTGGCCAGGCGATCTAGGTGGACGACCTTGAATTTCCGCTGCCCTTCCTGTTGAATCCGATACACAACACCGTTGATTCTCTTTTTTACAGCTTAAGGTCATCCCACTTAGTTGGAATGATTGGAAGAACGCTCTCGGCTTTTCGAGAGGGTTCCATCGTTACCATATTAATATAGACATTAGTTTTTAATGTTTTAGTTAAAATATAAAGAATACCTGTTGCAATTTTTACTTGTATAAGTCACATTCAAAATCTGTAAAACATCTAACTGCAAATAATATATTTCGGTAAATATTATTTACAAATGTCAAAGAAATAATTTTGTAATAAATTACTGATGTGGTTATTTACTGTTGAGCCCATATATTAGCAACCCCAATATGTAAAAATTGTAATAAATTACTGATGTGGTCATTTACTGTTGAGCACCCCAATATGTAATAAATTACTGATGTGGTTATTTACTGTTGAGCACCGCAATATGTAAAATTTTATTTGTGAGTAAATTTATGTTTTAAACCTAGTGGAATGTTAATATTAAGAAATTAGTGTCAGTGCCTCTGTGGTACTCCATTCGTTATGCTGACATTTTCTATAAACTTAATACACTTTTGAAAAGGTGTCTGTATATAACAAAATGTCTTGTATGAGTTTACATACAATTGAAAAGACACATCTTACCTGATCTTATAAAACTGTATTTATAGTGAGCAATTGAGTTCAGTGTTTTAATTGTAAATTCCTAATTTGAAGTTCACGTCCGCCGAGGTTATAAATAGGGAAACCCCTATTTTAAATAGGGAAGTTTCCATATGAGCTTACATATGCTATATTAACACCTAATTTCTTTTACAAATAATAACTTTTAGGCGTGTGTTTGTCTTTGTTAGAAGCTTCTGGGATATCGTGTCTATTTGTTGAATCATGAGGACGTATGGCGTCTTTTACGACGAGAGATCCAAACAATCTACGTATTTTAAACATGTTAATTTAATACAATATTATAATTTAATTAAGTATTGTCAGATACTATACAGACATGTAAATTACTTTTTATCGAACCTGAGTAATTTAGACTTTTTGTAAGAAGAACACATACATATTTTCAGGAATTTGTATGACAAAAGTGTTTTATATTGGTAACGTGGAACTTAGTAGAGTTGGGCCATAGGAAACGATGCAGCTTTTCGTTCGTTTCATGAACTCTTTAAGTATATTTTTCATACAAGCGTCAAATTTGCTTTAAATAAACTCCACCGTTCTAAGTTTTGTTATGAAATTAAGGTCAGCGTGGAAACAAGAAAAGTACCAAATGTTTTTCTTATAACCGTGTGGAGCACATCGGTGTCACTATCATTGCTAAACCTCTTTTATTCACATTAGTTTTCTGTTTAGAATTCAATGTCCAGAATGTAGAAGAGGTATTTTAGAATAATTAGGAAAATTATAAAACTACTAGCCTGTTAGTTGAGTAACGTAAGGTTTACAATTTCAAATTTCAAAATTAATTTCCTATATTTCTAAATATGCAACGGTGTGAAAGGCAACTGTGGTAATAAATTCGAAATTATTATTAATTTTATGATTTAAGAATTACATTATGTTAATACATTACAGATAATTTAAAAAAAATAAAATAAATAATTATATAAATTTTCTTTCTTCAGTTTCTTATAACATTCCTTAAATAGACAATGTAGCTTACTGTAATAATTTTTGTGTGTGTTAAGTGATACTACATGCTTACAATTTTAAATAAATTTGAATATAACAGGGCCTAGCCTTCATCGAATTAATTGTTTGGTAATGTTAACACACTTATACAGAAATATTAATATTTTCTTTGTCGCATCGTGGAAATCGGATTCCTAAAATATGTACTCGAACTTGCGTCTACACAAAACAATTCTACAAGATCAACTCCTAAAATTACCTCACAGGAGCTCGAACCTATCTAATAGAGCAACACTAATTGTATATTTAAGTGTTTTACATTAATGGAATTAATATTAGGCCTTCGAGTATTTTATGGCAAAACACTGAAACAGTCTATGGTCATTAGTGTCCTGATTATATGCGTTGCATTTAAAACATATAGTTGTAATATGGTGGATGAATTGTTAGTTGACTTGCAAATTCAGGCTGTTCAAACTCTAAAAAATGTATAACCTAGATTGTAGTCCATAATGCAATACAAATTTAGTGACTGATATGACTCAAATGCTTTGGGGCTCTCTTAGAAATGTAGGTTTCGAATAAACTATTAAGAAAATATGGGTACAAACTCAGTATGGATATACTTGGATAGGGCACTTACTTATTGAGTGTGATTTGAGCGTTTCTTACGAATAGTATTTAGTTTAATTAATTTTGAGATTTGAGTAAGTTTTCTATACTTCTGACATCATATTCCATTTTAAGCTAACAAAAACGTTTTAATTTTAAACTCATTGAACATAGCAATTTTATCAGTAGGCCTAATTGTTGTTTGGTATGAAAATTATATCTATGATTGTGGGGAAGTTGTAATCAACATTATGCAATTGGCTATTAACTTCAATTAACACTTAGAATAAATGATATTACAGTAACTAACAACACACAATGTTCTAATTCATCTATCTTTGTAATGAAAATATATTAGTCATTAACAACTTTCTTTAACACAGTTTTTGTCCCCAGAGGACTTCCAATTATATGTTGACCGTTTTTCAAAACGTAATGTTGAATTTACTTTTTATGACTTTTCTATTTCCCGTTTCACATGTAAATTACTTTTCTACATTTTACAATTTGTTTACTGTAGACATTTTGAACATGGTGTTTCATAATATGAAAGTATTTTATTTACTAATAATGCTTTCCTGATTATTCATTTATTCGTGTCGATGATTAATACACATTTTATTGATCGTTAATATCTGTACAGTATTGCAAATTTTAAAAATTTTAGAATTTTTAAAAAACGTCTTCTCAAATTCTGCTGAGTGAATATCTCGCACAAAGAAGAATGAATAAAGGTAAACTTTCAAGGTCTGTAATAACGTGCATAAAACATTCAATATCCTTTTAAATTCAAATGTAATAATATAATTAAACTAGAAACAACTACACACCGGTACAAACATGGACAATTATTTAAGTGACATCACATTCCACATATATTTGTATCACGGATAAGTAAAAGCGACAGCAAGTCAAATGTGAGATAATAATTTCGTGGAACGTATTCGCTAAAGGTTAATCGTCCGTTAAATAATTAAATTTGAATACTTGACGTATATGCAGTATACACTCAACAATAACTTGTGCGGGCGCCCCAGCACACACACACACACACACACACACACACACACACACACACACACACACACACACACACACACACACACACACACAAACAGAAGTACATTACTGTGAGAATTAAATTTCAGTTCGTATTGAAGCAAACCGAACTTGGAAACCTTTTTCTAGAAGAGAAACCTGTTAGAATACTCATAGGGAAAATAAGGAGAAGTAAGGGAAAGCGTAATAAATCTTTACTCTTCTCCAAACGAAGTGAAATACGAAGATAAAATTTCACTTACTTTGAAAACTCCTGGCTCTCTACTAGCAACGACTGTATATCGTTTATTATTGCTCCCCAAAGGAAACAATATTTTATGGAAAAGCAGATGAAAAATGGGTCTACGTAAACTTTGCTACTTTACTGCCTAGGGGTAAAATTTGCAATATCTATATGCCTACTGCGATTGTGTATATAACACGAATTATCATTATTTATCACGTATTATCACGATTGGTTTATTGAATACTATTAATTTAGTTAGTACGTGCAAACGTTTATCTACAGCAATGATTAGTAAAATAAAAGAAAGTAAAGTAGGCCTATATGTTTACATCATATGCCGCGTTTCAGACATACACACTCAAAGACAATTGAGAATAATAAATGTGTAGAACATTCTTATCTGAGTCACAGTAAATTATTAGGACAGTTAGACGTCCAATTAAAAATCATGTCTGTTCTATTAACGTGTTAAACACGGCTACCTATATAATAAAATTTAAATGGTTTCAGTAGCTTCTCTGATTGTTATTAACTCAAATCAGTATACCGTATGCATCTGAAACATACAAAAATGTTTACCTGGTAATTATAATGTATAAATTTATGGATAATTAAAAATGTGGAATTAGCTGTAAGAAACTTAAATCTGTGCACATGATCTTTAGCATCAAAAAACTTTTTAAACCAACCAGACTTGTTTTCAATAGAAGTGTATTCTGCTCTGCAATAGTTCGGATTCCAAATTTAAGTGCAACAAATATGTTACGAAGGTGAAAGAAAAAGTTGGTTTAGTTTCAAATAGAATAATTATTGGTTTCTTAGAAGAAAAATTCAACTGTCTCTACATAACAAAATATTAGTACTACATACTGACACCAATTGGTGTCAGACATGTAACAGACGCATTGCTTGCGACTGTGACAATGTGCTAAATAAGGCTCAGATTTTGCAGAATAAAATATAAAGGATTACTGTCAATTCTACTTGGCACTGGTACGTTACAGCGATATTCATCGGTACTCTGGTATGGCTAATATTTAGTTCAAATTAACCAAGCACAAGGAGCGTCTACACCAGTACACCATCTCGCCGACGTTGAAACGTCACAGTTCCTCCACAATGATAATTCCGGAAGAATACTCAAGGCGAGGACAAAGGCTTCAAAACTACTCCAAGTAAAGTGATAAAACTAATAATGTTTTCTACAGTATGTTATCTGTAACTTTAGCGTATCAATACACACATTTTATCTGATATGTAGGCCTACTTCACATATAATTTTTAGAGTAAAATTATTGTTAGGTTCTTAAGTCCAGATTTAATGTTTAACAGAAATTTTATTCGTAAACATTTCGATTACAGACGAAAAAGCGGTTGCTTGTATAGTGTAATGTAATGTAATCGTAAACTTAATTGTAATTCGTTTTAGAATGTTAATATTTAAATAAGGATAATGTGTTTACTTACTCATCTAGAAAATACTTTATTTCATTTGATGCGATTCAGTTGCGTGGTTTTTAGTCAGTGTGAGAGTTCGTGTTAATTGGTTTTATTTTAATACAAACAATTGAATAAATATGAAAACATACTAAATGATATTAGCAAAACATAATCTTGAGTATCACATTTGTTTAATATTTGTTCGTCTTCTCCTTCCGTCTCTTCTGTAGCGCCACAGTCCGATATTCCTGACATCATAAATTTTGACCCTCTATATCACTCTACCAAAATCAAAGGTCTTTCATTCTCACACTCCCAGTATCTACCCACATCTGTGGATTTATGTACATAACCACTGTTGTATGTAGAATTGATTATAAACATCCTGGCTATCGTATAAATATCCTGGTAAATTCCAAATTTCTATAGGCCTATAGCAAAGCTTAGGATTTACAGGAGGGCACTGGACAACCACCTCAAGATTACTTGGGAAAACACGCGTTACAAGTGATAGTAAATAAATATCAAAGCTAATAACCTCAGGCGCATCACGTGTTTGTAATATTACGCAATACATGTGTCATATTCTAAAACAAGATAGTTGTACATCTTTTATTGAATACCACACATTGTGTACCGGTGTGCACTATAGACATTCACAAAGTATTTTATGCAGCAGATGAACGAAGCAAAGCTGTCTAACCAGAGTGAAGCTCTCCGAAATATTCTGTGTGGAAATGTCATTTTTTGAATGTATTCCGGTATCTATGTAAATTATTGAATGGTGTGGTGAAACTGAAACAGTGTACTATACAGTTTGAATGGTGAAACTGGAACAGTATACTATACAGTTTGAATGGTGAAACTGGAACAATATACTATACAGTTTGAATGGTGAAACTGGAACAGTATACTATACAGTTTGAATGGTGAAACTGGAAGAGTATACTATACAGTTTCATACTACAGTCTCGTTCAATTGAGCACAGGAAGAGCAGTACTTATATAACAATTAAATTATAATAATACACATAGTTTTTTAATAATACGTTTTTGTGCGTTGCATTAGATGCAAATCCGTAAGTACAGAATGTGACGGAGAAATGGGAGTTATATGTCTTATAATTAATACAAAATTACAGACAAACATACTGGAAACTTGTACATTGCCATTTATGAAATATGCACAGAGATATTTAGGTTGTGAATATCAATAATGCAGGTGACAACCATTTCGACGTTTACACCCTCATATTCTTGCACGGAAAATATCCATGGCACATTCCATTATCTCACTAGGAATGTTTCTAATTTTTGTGCAGATACTGTTTCTGAAATCAGCAATGATGTGTGAGCGCGTTGCATATATCTTGTGTAGAAATACCCCCCCCCCCCCCCCGGAAATAACCAGAAACCGACAAGTTTGGTAAAGTTCGAGAAGGAACTCCATCCTGGATACGATGCAGTTTCCAAAAAATAAGTTCACGGCCTCCATTAAAATTATCGCACAGTGAGACATCGAGCAGTCTCGCTTTAACTAAAACGACGTATCTACAGTGCAGAATATGCGTTTAGATCATCGAATGTGCGTATGCGTATGTAAGCTTACTTATGGGCTCTTACCTTGGTTGCTTGTTCTTGCTCATCTTCGAAAACGGATATTGTTTGTAAGGTATTATAAGAAATATGAACTCTATTTACATTTTATCGTAAACTGATATCAAATTCTACTCAAAAAGGCTTCCGCATCTTTAATTAAAATTCATACCTAAAAGTAACCGTTTATCTGATTTCATGATTTCGAATTCATTGCAGCCTACCTTCATTTGTGGAAAGAATAAAAAAATAGACCTTTTATACTTGACAAAAAGAAAAACCTTTCTTTACAATTAAAAATAAAAAAACATACGGTACGGCAAATATGTGTTTTGTGTCAGTTAAAAGGAAAAACAATTCTGTAAACTAAACCGCAAAAGCCTAAAGTATAAAATATTTACAGATATTGCATAAACAGCGGAAGTAGACGAGAGTGCAAGCAAGTATTTTGTATCATAAACCGTCCATTCAAGCAACTTTTTCTAACGTGTTAGAGAACCATTTTTACTTGAATGAAGCTCTGTATAGTATGGTGGCAAGATCCTAACGATGCCCGTATGCTGTACACATCTGATTAGGCGTGTCAGCAATGCAATGCAATGCAGGATCAGTGTACCCACAACAGCTGCCTGATTGAGTCTGCTGAGCTTTGCTACTTTACACAACCGTCTAATCACAATACGCGGCACAGTATTCTGTCATGCCTTCTACTTCTCAGCGTTTGCTTTGCTAGTAATTGTGGATATTTCATTTTCAAAACACGAGGTAATGCCAACTCTGGAAGTTAGTTATATGTTTGTATTTAATGCTAACTACTTTATCATCCAGTACTCAAAAAATTGTTTTTCTTATAACATGAAACGTTTGGTAATTTGGTAGCCACTGACAAGAATCAAAACTTATGGTCAACACTTCTCGGTGATAAAGAAGTTATTTTTAAATTCATAAAATTTATGGACTAGCCTCAACGTAAAAACATGCACGTGTACGTCACACTTTACAAAATTAGGAATAAAAGGATACTTTCAGCTCTTCAATGGCCAATGCAATGTTTCGTAGCGTCACCGCTATCTACCAGTATCGAACCACTTTCGATAATGGCCAGCAACTCGTCAAAACATCATGAGCCCAAAAAGAGTAGCGGTTGACACGGCATTGAAGGGTTCATTCGGACTAATTGAGATTTCACTGTACTGCCGCAAACCTCTTGGGTGGTGAGATGCAACTGTGACTTCTGCTGGAATTTATACATGGGGTTGTAAGTCACAACAACATATTAATAACATCAAATCCGCTCTGTAAGCCTCAGTCATCATTTGATCTGTTCCTACTTTAGAATGATCAATAATATAATAATTCTTTTTGTTATTCTAATATAAGTCGAAATTATCATATTTCGCTCTCGGTAATTATTTCTGAGGAATTCGGCTTATTATGTTATTAATGCCTGGACGAACTATAGTGTCCATGAGCGAGAATTCTGTACCTTACCCCTTTTAGGTCTAGCAAATGGTAAATGTTTAAATGTAAGGAAGCTGTAATTTTTCTTCTTCGTAATAACTGGTTTCATGAATTGATTAATTAGCATATTTGTTAACAACTGGTACTAAGTCAATTAAATTTTGATTCTGATTCATTACACCTTTGATATTACAGTCAACATTCCTCTAGCTTTCGTTATCGGCTCGAATACTTTCTGTCTCACTTCTTCATAGCGTACTTTGCTATCCTGAGTCTGCTTAATTTTCTGAATTAACTCCTTTTCAGTAAAGTCTAATTTCGTAGCCTCATTAGTGCTTATCTATGAATTCTTTAAAGCTTCCATTTATAAAAATTTAATTTTAATTAAAACGTTAACGTAAACATGAGCATTACTATGAAACACGATGTTAGCTCGGTAGAATCTTAATGTATCCATATAGTTCCCATCTGCAGGGTTTAGTTTTAGATATATTTTAAGAAACCCGTGAACTTAAGACAAACACCTATCACGCATTTTCATAAGCTTTTTAAATCTCCTATTAATACCTACAAAACAATCGTATATAAACCCCCCTGTGTAGTGTTTATTCTGCTTAAATATAATTATCATGTTCAGATAATTCCTCATCCTTTTCAAGTCGTCCATAGAATAACAATGACTGAAGGATATACAAGAAATATTCTTATGTCGTCCTCTAACAAAGTACTCTTCCATTGTATCTTCATTCTTTAATAAGCAGTCGTCAAAGATAACTAATGACGGGATAAAAGTCGTCAACGCTAATCAGATCTTGACAATTAGAATAAAAGTAAGATATCTGCTGACAAATATCTTTATCAACGTTCTTCCATTTTTCTTGATAGGATATCTGTTCTAGAGTTTTACTGAAGGCGTTCGTATAGGAAATCCAACTTTTATATTTAAAGTTTAATAACACTGTCGTTTCTCCGGATCTTAAAGTTTACACTGCCAAACACCTTAAAGGATAAGGAATAATCCTTTTCTCTTTATAATTATCTTAAAATCATATACAGTTGTTTCTAAATGTACTTAGAAGACTCGTTCTTATAACGACGATCATTAGACCGTCGTAACAGTGGGTTAAAAGTACGACAGAACCGTTAACAGTGGAAACAGTAGACACTTGTATAAAACTAGTGTAATTTGTAATTAATCGTAAACAATAGATGCCAGTCAGATGATGGTAGCTTTCCAAGCGCTTCTACAACAAACAGCAAAACGACAAGACGAGAAAGCGGAAGCGAGACAGAACCTCCTCCTGCTGGAAGCTGAGAAGCGACGACAACAGGAGAAAGAAGACGCAGAAAGACGACAAAAAGAAGAACGAAGACAAGAAAGAGAAAAAGCAGAAAAACGACAGGATGAAAAACGTAAGCAGGAGGAAGAGGAACGGAAGTGTGAAACAGAAGACATAAAAGCATTAATACAGGAGCAGAAAGAGATGCAAGAACATACTACCGCAGAATTGGGTCTCCTACAAAATGAGCTTAATAAACAGGTTACTAAAATATCGGAGGTACAAGAAACAATTACACTAAAAATAGCTGAAGTAAAAAAATCTGTCTCGAGTGTTGAAGAATCGATGTCTACAAAAATATCTGTCATAGAAGAATCCGTGTCGAATAAAATATCTGCACTAGAAAACTCAATGGTAAAAATAAGAGAAGAAATTAAAAGTAAAGTTGAGCAGTTCATAAAGATAAATCAAAACAAATTTCTGAACAGACTCTACTGATGATAAAAACAGAAAAAGACACAGAAAATAAGTCAATAGAGAAGGTCACTTTGCCTGCAGTAGGCAAAGCTCATGTCAAAGCTCCAACCTTTGACGGGCACTGGACTGGTACCTTTGCCAATTTGAAGCTGCTGCATGCGCAAATTATTGGACACAGTAAGACAAGGTAGTTTCACTCGTTCTCGAATTAAAGGACCTGCGGCAGAACTACTAAAGAAAATGCCACCTGACAGCCAGAACATCTATGCCGAATTGATAAAAGCACTGGAATTATGGTATGGTGATGAACATGTGCGATGTGTGTACTGCGCCCAGTTGAGAGCAAGGCAAAAGCATTCCGGGGAGAGTCTTTAAGAGTTTGAAGCAAGTATAGACAGACTAATTAGACTGACCTACCCTGAAGCGCTAGAAGATTTTCGAACGAGGTTCGCGATGCAGACATTTACTGATGGTGTCCGCGATAATGAACTACAGCAAGTGTTACGAATGGCAAGACACCATAACAATGCGGATGCCCTAGTACATGTTTTGCAGTTTGAGGCCGCAAAGTAAGCGTCTGGTTAGGCAAGTCATAATGTACGCGCTAAAAGATTGCAACGGCGCAAACGATGAAGAAGAAGAGCAGAAACAGAGACCCAACGAGCGGCGCCACAAAATAAAGTAAGAAAGGATGGAAGACCAAAGTGTTACAAACGGGGGAACGTGGTCATCTACATGTAGACTGTTGGGAGAAGAAAATAGCGAAAGAAGAAAATGATCGCACCAATTGGAGAGGTAAAGCCCAAGAACAGCACACAGTTTCCACGCAACATAAGACCACTGGAAACTTGATCGTTAATGGATTTGCGGAAGGTAAACCAACATCATTTATAGTTGACACGGGCGCAACAGTGTCCATTTTGCGCCCTGACTTAGTCAGCAACCCCCAGCCTTTAATTAGCTCTTGTACAATTCAGACTGTGACTAGACCGTCAAGGTGCTACAAAAGGTAGACGTACGTGTACGCCTGGGTCTTCTCGAGTTTAGCCACCAAATCCTCGTTGCAGACATTGTCGATGAAGTGATTCTTGGCACGGACATTATGAATGCCTACGGATTCGTTGTGGACATGCGAGAGAATGTCCTGAGGTTTGGGCAAGAGAAGATAAAGCTTTGCATGGCTAAAATGACAGGGTCTACCAACCATTTGAATAAGCAAGTGACATTGGCCGAAGAAAAAGTCAGCAGCTTTGGTCAAGAGGAACCCTCCCTATTGCAACAAAAATGGAGGAAGAACTAGCAGAGGGAGTACAAATAGGTGTAACGACAAAAGAAGTGATTGGAAAACCAACTATGGGTGTCGAGACAAGACTCTTGTTTGTTCTGAGTTAACAGAAGAACCCGGGGAAAACGTTACTGAAGATGAAGTCACGCAAGAGGTTGTTGACGAGAACCAATCAGACTTGTGCCAGCTAATGGAGTAAAGGTCATCAGTACATGACACAACGGGAGCGATTCCCGCAAAACTAGTGGTTGAGCGAAACACTCATCTTTTGCAAGTAGACCAGCTATGTAGGTCGCCTGACCGAGTATTACTTCATAGATTGTTTGTCAGTTCGGGGCAAACAGGCTTAAAGAAGGTAGTGTTACGACATTACAAAACGATCTACGTGTTTCTCGAATGTTCCAGAGGAATCCGAGATGCATATGATTTCAACATGCGTTCGCGAGACTTCTCTGGACGTCGCCAGCCGCGCGCACTGTGTCAGCGGCATAATCAATTACTTCCTAGTGTAGCGCTGATGCGAAGTATGTGGAATTTAAGGATTCAGCGACGCTTAGTTGAGTTTTAGTGGCGATATATCCCAGTGCGGTTTGACGTGTAATGGCGAAGTGTTAAGTCGGGAAATTTACACAGTGCGTCGTAAGTGGTGTATTAGTGGAAAGTGATTATAGTGCGGAAGTTTTTGTATTTGTCATTATTATTGCATATGGACAAATCTAACTGGCATTATTGTACAAGTTGATTATAAACTGTAATTTGTGATAATTAGTGATTTAATTGGTGTCTTGTATTTTGTTTCCACTGTACCATACGGCGATCATTAGACCGTCATAACATTATAGCCTATTTCTATTCCATTTAAATAAGGATGGTGACATAGTACTTGTCTCAAGAAGCCGACAAGGTCTAAAACAGAGTTTCTTGAGTCTAGAAGAGGCCGCAACGAATTTAGTTCTAAAAATAAACAGTGAAAAGCCAATTACATATTAACAGGCAGTTAAATACAAGAGAAAAGTCACCCCTGGTAATTGGACGTCACAAATTTCAAAAGGTTAGAAAATTTAAATACCAGACCTCACTGGTTACTGAGGACGACATTATAGCCAAAGAAATGATAAAAATGACATCTGCTGGAAACAGATGGTACTAGGAATATTTAAGTGTAAAAAAATAAGCAGAGCAACCACGATTTGTCTCTATAAAACAATTCTTAAGCCAATGGTCATGTACGGGTCCAAAACTCGGTTAATGACAGTGACAGAGGACAAGTGGTTGCGTAGGTACAAGATAAAAGTTTTCAGGAGGATATATGGTGCATTAAACGTCGAAGAATCATGGAGAATAAGGACAAATGCAGAAAATTTGGCAAATCTATGAAAAACCAGATATTATCGCTGACAAAGGAAAGTAGAATCCGGTTGTTTAGATCATTTCCAGAGAATGTTAGACACCCACATTGAAGAAACTTTTTATGGGAAGACCTGGCGGAAGACAAAGGAGGGGTCGACCAAGAAAACGATGGTTGGATGACCTGCGCAGGCTCGATTCAAGAAGATGGAGACTGATAGGAGAGGATCGAGACGACTGGAGGCAAATTGTCCAGGAGCCCAAGGCTCTACAAGAGCTGTAACCCCGACTAATAAGAAGAAGATTTAAATAAGGAAAATTTATAATACAACTTTTAAATTAACTGGTGCTAAGTATAGAATGAAGTTAACCTTAAATCATCCTGCTGACATTGACAAAGACGGAGGATATTTGCTTGGATTAGTCCACTTCTATTCCCATAACTTTATATCGAAGATCAGTGGTAATATCGTTACACTAGCGCAGACTTTCAATTGAAAAAAGCGGTTTACTTTCACTATTTTTTGCGGTTATAATTTTATTGTAAACCTGGACGGAAGGTTTATGAATTGGTTAAATACTTGCATCGATGAGATATCAGCAGAAGAAAGAAACTATAATGCAAACAATTACAAAATAACTCTAAATCAAAATATAAAACTAACAAGTAAGTCTCCTATGTATTTTGGATAGAAAATTACTTATCATATTTGTTAAGTTTTGGAAATAACATTATTAAATTTTAGGCAAGTAAAAGAATACTGGTATCGAAGTGCCGAAATTAAAAAACTTTGATTTATAGAAATTCATTGCAATCTAGTCGAACCATCGATAAGTAATCAATCTCTAGAAACTCATAAACAGGAATAATCTGAAGTACAATATTCAATCTTTGTAGGTATACAATTTAAAAAAATCCAAATAAAATCCTCTATATACCTCACAGGAAAGATCTAAAGTAACATAAGGAGATTAGTATTACCATTCAAGATGAGAAAATGTTATTTATTAAGAATGATGGTTCTGAAAACTTCATCTACTTAAGTTTAAAACAACAATACCTTCGTAATTAAATATTTATCTATATAAATAGTGACAGCTGCAATCATGAACTCTCTAAACAACATTTATAAGAGACAGCTGATTCTATGGCAGAAGTGTATTAACGATAATTCATAATAATAATAATAATAATAATAATCTATGGTTTAAAGGAATAGATAATATTGCTCAAGTATTAGCGCATTCCAATCTTCAAAAAGGTTTGCAAAGGAATATTTCACATGGATATAAACAAATCTATTAAATTTAGTTTTGGGCTTAAATTGGAGCCCAACCTAAAGATCATAAAAGTAAGTTAAATTTTGTGGTTATATATTTTTTATTTCATATTTTGTTTTTTAACCGTAAAATTTCTGTCTATGTTAATAATGACAAATGCAATCGTGAACTCTGTAATTTACAATCGTAATGGATATATGTATATACAGATGTATAGATATATTAAGTATGTTGTGTATGACTACTGATTATTAGAATGTAATTAGTAACACACTACAATTTCTCGTATTATTCAAGGAGTTTCTCTGGTCGAAACCGTGACAGAAACGGAGTATTTATGTAACCCAGACAGCGTCCAACCTATTGTCTAACAACATCTATTACGTAGAGAACAATGATATCTAAAAATAACTTCTATATGTTAATAAATTGGTCCAGTGATTACGAAATGTGCACGCTTCTCCTACTTTTCACTTGAGCGCTTCCTTGCTGACTCGCTAAGTGTGCAAGAAGCTTCACGTAAGCTATTTACGTCCCATGGGTTGTAACAATAAATTTTTACGTATATATTTACCTTATAAACTTTGACTTTAAATATTTTGTCGGGTTTTATTTTAGACAAGTTTACTGGCTATGGTAATAAAATAACATTAATCCTTGCGGCATTATTCCAACAGAACGTTCATTACTATAAAAACAATCAGTTAATCCTATAAAGAATAAAGCGCACCTCTAGCCTCTATGTTGCTCTGCTACGAACGGTGTAAGTTTTCGTGTAGCGTTGTTATTGGTTTAAGCTATTCGGTAACATCCGTTGTAACGGAATTACGATTCTGACGGATTGGGTACATTAAAAGCGTTGGACTGTTGCGTTGCTGATATGCGCATTTGTACACCAGAATGATTTGTTAGGATCTGGTGTGGCATAGGAGTGATAAATAGTGATGTGTTAGATTTAAGCTTCATGTTTGACCGCTACAGTGACATTAGGATTATAGACAAGTTTGAACACCATAAACCCTGCCAGTTTCGATATGAGATAGTATCAGTAACTAATATTCGAAATGTAAATGACTACAACGTAATAGAATTTACAATTGAATTCCAAAGGAACGATTGAATTCCAATTACGCACTACCTTTACGTAAGTTTTCTTTTCCAAGTAAAATTTTGTCTTATTTTCCATTACCTTCAGTGTGTCTGAATCGTTTAAAAACATTATTCTGTTTAGACGTCACTCTTTAAGCGTGCACATAAGTGTTTTTATATTTTTCTTTAGACTATATGGAATATTTTGAAGAAGGAAACAATTACGTACAGCGCTGTGACGTTGTTGTAATTGTTCGCATCGTTATCTGTTATTAGCGGTATCCGATATTACAAAGATTATAAAACAATTTTCAAACGGATTTCAGAATAAAATTATATAAGAAACCCAATTTGACTTACGATATAGTAATTACACACACACACAAGGGTTATTTATCCACGTTTGTAATAAATAGCAAAAGTACCTTTTGAAGTGAAACTTCTTTTGGCACGGTAGTGTAACGTATTGCCGCGTTACAAATCCAGGGAACCCATCTTAACTGACCTCTGCCAGTTACATGGGCTGCCTACGTTGTAACGAACTGTATCCAATTCACAAATTAACTGAACAAATTACTTACTATCTGTGTAAGGAAACAAGGGAAGGTATTGTACTGATTTACGCACTCATTATATGTGTAACAAGACGACTTCTCTTTATTTAATAACATTTACTGACAGATCCCATGACCTCATTAATTAAACTAAAATTATTTCAATGCTTTCATCAAACTTTGGGATCAAATTGATTCTATATAGCTATACCTCGGATCCGGGTTAACTTTCTGTATTTTGTAGTATAGACTTTTAATTATTCTCAATTCATTACATTAGCTTGCAAGACTTCTTTAACCATTTGAAGAATGGTACTATTACTTGGAATGATACTACGATACATTAACATATAAACCGTTACAACGTATGATATTTGAGTTGATACAGTAAAAACTCTTAAATTTACTCTTTTCATGTTTACATAAAATTAATAGTCTTTGAAAAGTCTCTTTTAAATTGTGTAGTGTAACAAATATTAGTAACTCTCGATAGACAGGCCATCGAGTCACATTTAGAATGGAATGTAGAAACCTCGTCCTGGGGTGTCCGTCTTGGGAATCCTTGTACGCGCCGTCATCATCTGAGTCGGGTCTTCGTCAATAATGTGTCGAAAGTTCACAGAGGAGATTGAAGCTTCTTAGGTGTAAGTATATGTAGATTCTTGGATGTCCTAAACAGCGTCTTCTGCCGGGTATACGTGTCTTTAAGCAGTTCCTGCAGATCACATCTTCAGGAATGATGTTGAAATGTGAGTCACTTCTTGAAGGGAGTCGTCATCTTGCTTAACACTCTTACTTTTTGTTGTTACATATTATTTCTTCTTGTTACCACATTTTTATTGTTAATGGTACATGCTACACGCTTTTTTGTAGCAGTAGTTACTAAACTACATTTAAATTAAACAAACAAACTAGCAACATTTTATCAGAGCTTTCGCTCGTACGTCTGCACACTGTGAGGTCAACATAGCGAGAGAGAGTTTTTCTGCTCGCTTCAACTGGTACTTAACAAAAGAGAGAGAGGCAATTACTCCGCGAGAATGTAGTCCCTACCTTTATTCAAGTTAACTTTTTTATTTACACAAACTATACCTTAATAAACATATATATTTTTAATGAGTTATTTTAACGACTATCTGTGTCTTTGATTTTTAATTATTAACATTATGATTTTTATCTTATCCTAAATTACAGACGACTCGGGAGACATGTCGAGTCCGGAATTAACAGGTCACCGCCTGACAACAAGCTAAGGGTTAAATACGACCATAATAACTATTTACAATATGCCTTTTTATTAAAGTTTCTTTGAACTTCTTAATTACTACTTATTCTCATACTGAGTACATACAGGGGTTTTAGGTATTATAGTGAGATTTAAAATGGTTTAATCGCTCGCAAACTTACTTTTTTTTAATTCTTTCTTTTTACAATTACTGTTTCAATTTAAATCGTCACAATAGGAAAATTTTCGTTACGCGTTATGCGTTATATGCATGCATGTGTGTGTATATGTGTTTAGTAGTATACCAAAATGAGGAAATATACAGATATATATAATTATTGTTACGAATATTTTAAGTTAACGATATGTAAAAAATAATCTACCTAGTCCTACATAATTTAATGGCATATATGTTAAAAATTGTTTATGAATACGATCGACGTCATTCTCAATCATTATTATACGTTGCTTTATCACGTGTGACGAGTATTGAAGGATTACATATTACGACACAGAACAACGAGAAGATGCCGAAGACGAAGAAGTTCTACCATGGCCGAAGACGATCATCATCAACAATTGATTTGCAAGAGGAATTTAAACGACTTTCACTAAACAAACTAGAAACTAGAAATGAAAATTTAGTTAATTTCATCAATAACACAAAAGGTTTATCAATATTCACTTTTAATTGCCAAAGTCTTACAGCTCATGCTGTTGATCTAAAAGATATAGTTGTGAAAAATTCAAATGCCATAGTTTTATCAGAAATTTGGCTAGCCGATGATGATGACGTATCTGTTCTTAATTTCAACTGCATTGTGAAATATAAACGACCAAATATTAGAGCGGGAGGTGTCGGGATATTTCAAAATTCTGACGATATTATTAACATTATAACTCCATCCATGGATTTTCCGTTACTCAATCTGATGTCTATGGTTCAATGGCATCTACAGTTGGCGATTTGTGTATGGCTGAATGTAAAATGGAAAATGGGCAAAAAGTTGTGATTTTAGTAGTGTATATTTATCCTAATAAAACATTAGATGATATTATTGATTTTCTCCATCGTTCATTATTATCGTATACTTCACAAGGTGCCGCCATACTTCGTAAAGATTATCATAAAATACCTATGATTTTAAGTGGAGATTTCAATGTAAATTTTGCATTAGACAAATCTATAAAACTGGTTGAATTTTTAAAAGATAATTTAAACCTGTTTATACAAAGTGATAAAAAAATATCTACGACAAAATCGAATACGACAGTTGATGCAGTAGGCCTATTCACAAGGTTTCTGGATAATATTGAATGTACATACAACATATATTTCTTATTTTAGTTACCATAAGCCTTTGGTTACAAAAGTGTATGATGAAATGTCACTAAATATTAACGAAATAGATTAATAATAATAATAATAATTTCTGTAAATATATATAATAAAATATTTTTAATTTACTAAAATTGAAAATTTTTCTTATACTGATACCTCTCCCATCCTATTAAATTTTAAGTATACAGTTAAAAATAATAATAATAATAATAATAATGGATATAACCCAAAGACGTTTCACTTCTTCAGCGTGTACACACTTACTGATACACGCACCCAAACTTTTTTTAAAACAGTTAGGTTAACATGTTATCTAATATCTATTTTTATGTTAATGTGGATGTTTATTATACGAAATTTTGTTATTTTCCTGGGAAAAGTAAAATTATATACTTTCATGACTTTATGACTTCATGTTTAGAAAAACTTCTCCTTGCTCAAGCGTTTGTTATTGGCAGCGTTAGGTAGAGCTGTAACGCGGTGACAAAATCTGATTAGTTACTTATCAAACAAGAGTTTTCCTTTATAAGCAGTGTTGCAATTTCACGAACAGTTTTTTTTTATCTCAATGTCTTTAGACTTGAATGATATAACTTGGGGTATCAGAGTTCCGGTAATGTCAGATGAATAAAAGATATCAAGGGCTCGAGTCTTTTCTGCTATTTCTCCGTTCGTCAGTCTTAACGAATTCGTTGGCTTCAAACATGAAACCTTTTCAGCAACGGTACGCAGACTTGTTAAACCAGCTGACTAACTATGATGTCCAGTGATACGTTGAACACTTTTATTTCGGAAAGCTTCAATGAATCGTCTATCCGGTAAATCGTAAGCTACTTCATCAAAATAAGTTTTAAAATTCGCTCGTGTTTCTTAGAAAGGTCAGTTGTAGCCTAATATTCCAGTAGTCGGCTCAGCTCTTGACTCAGTAAAGATTGTTACTGAGTGCGATAGTGATGTTTTTAATTTGTCAGATGCATGGTTTTAAAAACTGTAAGTTTGTCAAGATCTGTTGACTTACTTGGTAAAATGTTTGATATAATGTGAACATTTTCAAGCACTATGTACTAAAGAATAAGCAACTAGATAAATTCAAATGTAACTAGATGCTTTCTGATAGCTGATGCTTTTACTATTTTAGATTTTTTTAAATTATGTAATGTCAAGGTTTTTAAGAATTCTATTACTAACCAAAAATTATTTCTCAGTACAAAGAGTAAATCTAACGGGGAGACCATCTTGTAGAGCATATTTTCTTTAAAGTTAATTTTTTTCTTGCTACAATACTTGCCAATACTTGTTACAGTTCATTTCATCTCATCGTCGTTAACTTTTTCTGAAGGAAAAGTATGTCTCTTGAACAATGCTATACAATTGGCTTACCTCAGGGAGATTGGGAGAGTCATTCAAAACGAGGTTTAGGTTGCGGCCTGCGTAATGGACAAAGATAGCGTTTGCCACAAGATTCTTGATTCTCTTCTGTAAACCACTACACCGTCCAATCATGGTTGATGGTCCGTCGTAGCCTTGACTTCGACATTTGTTTATATCTATCCTTTTCCGTTTAGAATTTTTAAAATGTTACTCTCAATTCCTTTGCTGGTTGGATTCATAATTTCATAAAAACCCACAAATGATTCATTTATTTGTACGCGGTATTTACCGAAAATTTTGTGATCAAAGTGACATACCTAATTACAATACAACGCTGAATTGTTCTCTCTTTGAAAGGTCTTGAGTGGTATCTTAAATTATAAAGTAAATTAGAGCTGATAAAATTAATGCACGACACCAATGCACAGCATCAACAATACGCGTAAAATTTGTCTTCCCATTTTCGGTGTTTTTCTGAAATTTTAGCTACAGTGTTTAGCACCACAATTTAAACAAGCCTTCAAATAAAACCGGTTTCGTAATTTTTTAATCTTTTGCTAAGACCTTGCCAGTCACGGATATTTCTTTTTCGACAATTTTCCCTTTGCTGCATTCACTGAAAACCAAAATGGTACACAACAAACAGCGTCCGGTTCTAGAGAATCGCACAGTCAACAACTATCGACTTTTTGTCCTGCATTGATCTTAAAAAATAATATTCTAAACTAAATGACCTGTTAGGTTTTGAATCTTTGGAAAAAGGACTCAAAGGCTTACAAAGTTTTCAAGCTAAAATAAAATCTTTACATTTACAGTTAAACATTCGGAGACCATGCCAACATCTTTCTGGCTGATATTCAGTTCTGAAATAGACTCATCAACAAACTTTTTACAGGAACAGTCGAGAGAATTTTCCTCAACATGTTTTCTGTTCTGCATTCTTCGTTCAGGTTCTCGGGTAAACTCATCTTACTAGGTCGAGATCCACATCTAGATTCAGGTCCAGGTTTACATTCAGCAAACTCTGATAGTTCTGTAGTATCGGGATTCTTCCCCAAGGACTTATTCTACTAGTCATCTACTAGTCCACAAGAAATCGGTTTTGACTAGTCTTTTACCTCTCCTGTATATCTCTGCTAGTCTGATCTCTGCTGTTGTAACTTCCCTTTCTGAGACCCACTCAAGTAATGACGTTTAAGAGCCATTATTTAAAAAGCGCAGTCCTAACACTTCTTATTTGAAACGCGCGTTAACCGTCAAGTAAATCACTCAGTACTGCACGGAAAACTGCGCACAAACGTGAAAATCGCTTGCGAATCCTAAAGCCCACTGGACTGGAATTATTAGCTTGAATGAAATGTGAAACGTCTAAAAGCGTAAAGAAACTGTACGTGCGAGAGCGGAAGATGGCTGAGAGAGACCGACTCAATTTACAGCAATACCCAAACACAATACTCTTAGTATGTCTGAAAAGTGTTCAATGTCTTATTTCATACTACGAGCGGATGTCGGTACACGTACACTGCGAACAGGTCCTAAGATAAGAGCGGAGATTATAGGCATGACCAATGATCATGATCATTGCCTTCATGAACGTAACGTACAGTCACACAATCACGCTCATTCATACCCCTTCCCACCCATCACTTTACATCGCAGACACAAAGAGACTACTCAAATATGTAGTAACCTCTTCGGTAAAGACAACAAATAACTTTATTACTTCATGTAAACGGAGTGGTGCCCTCGTTTAGTGCTGCTAGCATAGAGAAAGAAGACGGGAGCCAAAATAGAGCCTTCTTCATTTAATTTTTTTAACGTAATTTTAAAAATATGCAACGAGTTTACCTGAAAGGAAACTAACCAGGCACGAGCATACATTAACACTATGAAAACGTTACCCAATGGTTTTTTTATTGTGAGTTCAGCATCTCGGTGCCTCAAACAATTATATTTTAAGTCCATCACAAAATGATATTAAGAAAATATCGGCTACGACAAACAGTTTCTTCTAAGAAAAATGGGTATTTTGTATAGTTGTCAAATTATGTTAGTTTCTGGTGTTCAACATGTGAAGGTTAAGTTGATTCCTTGCCTTTTCGGGTGCATCAATGCTGTTCTGTATCATTTTTCCGATTTGGTAGACCCGGTTGGTATATGTAAACTTATGGCTTAAGTTTACAACTTCTATTCAGTAAACTTTAATGCCTTTAACTAATCTTCTGTCGACATTTGCTTAGCAATTTTATTGACATTTTTATGTGTCTACATAAATATAGTAGTACCTCATAAAATGCACCTCTTACTGCGCATGCATACACATATCTGTTTCTGAAAGTGTAATCTGGTAATGGTCAGCAGTACCACAATGCTTTTATATTTTAAAATAGTTACGTTTTTTGTTAATATTTTGATATTAAAATTCAGTTGTTTGAGCGTTAAAGATAATAGACTATAAGACCACTAAGACCACTTCTACAGTATTATAAAATTATTTTTTATAATGAAGTCGTACATGTATACATGTATAAACTGTCTACTAAAGTTTTAAAATTTTAATGAGAATTTAGTGATGCCTGAAACCATAACTCTTGTATTGTCCGACTGCGAACCTACCTATTCCGCTATATACGACTCTATTGGGTTTCATTAATCCAAAGTAGAGATAGCATAGAGATAGCCTTATTTTATACTTTTAGTGCACAAGTAACATACTACTGATGAGAGTTTAACTATTAGCATAACTAATAGTTATACTAATGTTTCCCTACTCATGTTTCCCTCGAATCCTCTTGGCATGTGTTTACTGTTTGCTGTAATAAGAGGAAAGAATTCTTAAACTCTATTAAAAATTCATAGCCGCTTTACTTGAAGATTATGGGTCTTTAATGGCTTTCTCTGCACTATAGATAAAACATTTCGTTGATTTATGTGAGCTTTTAGCGTTACTCAAAACCGTTATTAAGCTGCTTTCTGCAAACTCGTGTTTGCAGTCCTGCGCTTCATAATAACCATAAAGTAAAGTTAGAAAATAGTAATCAACGTTCACTTGTCGCAAACCAAATTTGAAAAAAAATTATAGAGTAAATAATTGCTACTTTTCCTTAAGATATTTCCTGCTTAACAAAAGAGTTAATATTTGGTAACTATCTGATTCGAAATTTCTGATGTTTGTATCTTATAAAGTAATAAAAATACATTCCCTTATAATGGCATTAATTAATAACATTAAAATAAAATCTAAATTAATAAGATAAAAATAAATATTTGTTGTCCTAAGATTGTTCAATCATAACTTTTTAAATGCATGCTGTCACAATAATAAAAATCATCTTGATAGTAAACTAGTATTAAATTAAGTAATTTAAAAATTGTATTTAAAAAGTAACTAATTCAGAATTATTTATTTATTATATAATATTATTGAGGAAAAATTAATTATTGAGGAATTAATATTATTTATTTATTATATAAAATGGAAGAGGTAAAGCATTCTATGATAAAGGCAGAGCTTAATATATTAGGTGTCTGCGAGACAAAATGGGCAGGATGTGGTGATTTCGTATCAGGTGATTTCAGAATTATTTGCAGTGGAAAGGAAGACCCAGGAAGAAAGGGAGTAGCATTGTTCTTAAGAGGTGAATGGAAGAGTAGTGTCTTGAATACATGTCACAATAGTGATAGATTACTGATGATAAAACTTAGGGCAGAGCCAGTTGATTTGTGTATAATTATGGTGTACTTTCCAACAACAAGTAGTAACGATGAAGATATAGAATTAATGTATGAACAGATTGAAAAGTTGCTCAAGATAATAAAGAAAGACGATAATGTAGTTATAATGGGCGACTTTAATGCACCTATTGCTGCTAACAGTAGTCAAAAATGTGCCGGGAAGTTTGGTTTGGGGAACATCAATGCACGAGGGGAAAGGTTACTTGAGTTTTGTGAGCAGTATGAAATGATCGTCACGAACACATGTTTTGAAGTCCCCAAAAGACGACGATACACTTGGAAAGCACCGGGGCATGTTAGGAGGCATCAGATCGATTATATTCTAGTCAGACAAAGATATAAGAACCAAGTCAAATCTAGTCATTCATATCCTGGTATGGATATAGATAGTGACCATATTCCCGTTATGGCCAAGTGCAAGATTAAATTTAGGAAAATCAGGAAATCTAAACAAAAGAACTGGTGCTTAGAAAAACTGACCGATGACAAAATAGTAAAAGAATTGGAAGAGGAGACAGACATGTTGATGGAAGGAAGTAAGAGATGGAATAATTGCAACAGCACAGCGTCTTCTAGGGAGGAGAAAATTAGAACCACGGAAACCGTGGATGACACAGAAATTGTTGGATCTAATAAGGAGGCGTAATAGACTGAGAAATAAGGATTATCAGGAGTACAAGAGAATAAAAAATCAGATTACCTCTATGTGTCGCATTGAAAAAGAAAATTGGATGAAACAACTAAGTCTTGAAATAGAAGATGATTTCAGTAGAGGAAAATGTGATAATGCATATTTAAGGATAAAATCGTTACAGTGGAAGTATAAGACTCGAAGTAATGTTGTTAAGGATAAAAATGGTAAAATACTTTTCGAAAATGATAAGGTCAGCGAGCGTTGGAAGGAGTATATAGAGGAACTCTATGACGGGGAAGCTGTTGTAGTCACGCAAGAGTTTCTAGAAAATGAGAATGCTGTAGATAGAGATATGGTAGGACCGCCAATTAGCAGGATGGAATTTGATTATGCCCTTAAAGGTCTGCGTAAGAAAAAAGCGACAGGGTCTGACAGTCTACCAGCAGAGCTTTTGAAAAATGTAGGGGAGAGAACGAAAGACCAGCTATTTCGAATAATTACTGGGTGCTATGAAGAGGGAGTATTGCCAGTTGATTTCATTAAAAGTAGAACAATCACAATACCAAAGAAAGGTAAAGTAGACGACTGTGCTAATTATAGAACGATAGCCTTAATATCTCATGCTGCTAAGATTTTGCTGAACATAGTGAAGAACAGACTAGAAGGAAAGATTGATCACACTTTGGAGGAGGATCAGTTTGGATTTAGAGCAGGTAGAGGAACCAGAGAAGCAATCTTGGCTCTGCGGCAGATCTTGGAGAGGAGAATTGAAGTGAATAGGAAAACCTATTTAGTATTTGTGGATCTCGAGAAGGCATTCGACAATGTTGATTGGAAGCTGTTGTTTCAAACTATGAGGAAGTCAGGACTTGACTGGAAAGTTAGAAGGGTAATCTTCAATATTTATAGGTTGCAAAGTACTGAAATAGACATAAATGGATGTAAAAAGGAAGCAATAATAAGAAGAGGGGTAAGACAAGGTTGCCCACTGTCACCGTACTTGTTTAATTTGTTTATAGAAGATGTAACTCAGATGAAAAGGAGTTCTAGGGGAATTAAAATAAATGGGGAACGGATACACAGTATTCGCTTCGCAGATGATATTGTACTGATGGCTGACTCAGAAAAGGATATGACCCGAATGTTAGGTACGTTTAACAAAATTCTTCACGCTTGGAGATTAAGGATAAATGTTAGGAAAACTAAAATGGTTGTAAGTAAAAAAAGAGAAGACATTAAATCAACCATTATGTTGAACAACACAATATTGGAGCACGTTACTGAATTTTGTTACCTGGGTAGCATAGTTACAAGTGGGAATAAGTGTCTGGCAGAGATTAAGAGGAGAGTAGCTCTGGCAAAACAAGCATTCCAGAGCAAAAGGAACTTATTAACAAACAACCATATTAGTATTGAAACAAGGAAAAAGTTTGTTAAGGTATTTGTATGGAGTGTTTTAACTTACGGGTGTGAATCGTGGACCTTAGGGAAGGTGGAGAGTGACAGACTTCAGGCAATGGAGATGTGGATTTGGCGGAGAATGACAAAAACTAGTTGGACAGATAGGAAGACGAATGAACAGATCTTAGAGGAAATAAATGAGAATAGACCACTGCTTAGGAGTATGGAGGTGAGGAAGATTGAGTTGATAGGGCATGTGATCAGACATGGTGCTTTTTTAACTAACATCTTTGAGGGCAAAGTAGTGGGGAAGAAGCCCAAAGGAAGACCAAGAACTGCATACTTCCGCAGCACAATGAGTGTCGTGAATAGTGGGTCCTATGGAGAAATGAAGAATATCGCAAGGGATAGAGTGACGTGGCTACAGCGACAAGGCATTGCCTTTAGGTGTTAAAAAATAATATTGTTATACGACATTACAGAACAGTCTACGTGTTTGTCGAATGTGCCAGAAGAATCTCGCTCTAATGTGTGTGGCATACGTGTCTCTAGACGCATTCGCGAGAGTTTCTCGAAGCCGCCAGCCGCGCGGACTGTGTCAAGGCCGCAATTAATTGCATAGTACACACTGACGCTAAGACGCAATTTGGAACGTTCTAGTCTGTGAGCGGAGGTATAAATACATGGGGGCAGGGGCCTCAGTTTTCAGTATAGTTGCGATATATTTACAGTGCGGTCCGAGTTTATTGTCGGGCGATTACAAGTGATTATCGGGCGATATTACTGTGTGGTTATTAGTGAAGTGTTGTGTTTTACAATCGGGCGGTATAATTGTAATAAAATTGTGTTTAATATTAGTGACATTTTATTGCGTGTGAACAATTTTTAATTGATTTGTTGTAGGAGACTGTGTTGTTAGTTACGAACTGTATAACTGTGAAAATTAAAGCTGGTGATTAGTGACTTAATTGGTGTAGTGTATTTTGTTTCCACTGTACCTACGACGATCAAGTAGACCGTCGTAGCAATATGTATATTATTTTTATATTATGTTACGTGAAACGGAAGAGTCAAACACATCCAAATTAGTGACTCCTTTGCAACCATTAAAGCTTCTACATGTTGTTAGTATCCGTTCATAATATACTTATATTTGTTTAGTGGTATGTGACAACATACAAAGTGTGTTGTGATGTTTCGTGTCTCTACAATAAATTCAACCCCCACTGTATTTGCCCAGTGTGAAAATACTGCAGTTGGAAAATTTTACTACTATGATTGCCACGATCAAAACAACAAAGCATGTGTGTACACCGAGAGAACTACATGTATACCTACATGTGCCAAAATGCGTGCCTGAGTCAATGGAAACCTCGCCCGTCCGCACTTATTCCCAACATGAGACTGCATCGCGGGAAATGTGTCGGCTCAGGCGGTGGGTGCGGTGCGAGTATAAGCGTGGGCGTTACATTCGTGTCCGTCCAAGAATGAGTTTTGGGAATAATGCAAGCCGCGTGGCTTCGTACAGACCCCCTCCCCCGAAAACGTAGACTGTGCGCCAGCATGAGTCCGCCAAACGGATGTGTGTGAGTGTGATACCCGTGTCGTAATCGAGAAAATCGAGATACTGAAAATACCGTGTACCTCATGTATTTCGTGGGTAAACAATCCACGAGATGCATTTATCTGCAGAGACACGCCAGGGACGTCTGTTATCGTTGGTGGTATGAAAAAATTATAATAAATAATTTATATTAATTCCCTGGAAACACATAAATTATTATTAAAAATTACAAGAATTAAAATTTTAATATTATTTTGTAAGAGTTTTTGTTAAATAAGATCATGTTGAAGAAAACAACAGGTAATTTATAATTGTTTAATTAAAATATTTGTACACTACAATCCCCGTTCATTCAGACCTTGCTAATCTGGACTACTTTCAAAATACATTTTCGGTGTGCCGAGTAACAACTTCAACGCCGAGTGGCGAGTGAAGTGATTCTACGCGTAGAATGTTGCTCGTGTGTGTGTATATATATATTGCAGCATTCCAAGTATTATAAAATGAATACACTTCAGTCCATGTACCCAAAGCAACTGTATAGTGCTAATCACCGGCAAGGTCGTAGGATTTTTGTGTGTTTGTTGCGTTAAGTATACGCAGTTGCACAATAATCTAATTTCAAATAGCGGAGTGAAACATTGATGACATGAAACAATTAGTTAAAGCATTGTAAAAGAACCAATCAACGGCTTACTAAATACTGAAAATAAAGTAATTGATTATTAAAAATTGTAAACTTAAAATTCAATATATTCTCTCTTGTAAGGTTACACTCTGAAAATATAATATACCTTTGATATTCAACATACATTAATCACATGGTCAAAAATATTTAAACATATATGACAAACCAATTGTAAAATTCTTTTATATTACTTGCGTGACTGACTTTAATCATTACTGAAATTTGAACTCATAGCAAATCATCTATAAAAATACGGTAATATTAACTTTATCAAATAAAAAATGAATAGTTGCTATTTATATTTAAAAGGTAGTATTTATTTTGAGAATAATTATTATTTATAATGATACACACAATTTTTAAATTAGACAGAATAAAATTACTTTTTAACAACCTCTTACAATTATATCTTATACTCTGAATATTTACACTACAGTATTTACATTTACTTATTTGTATGACGTTATATCATATTCCGTTGTTTATGAGTTCTTTCTTTGTTTAACACAAAATATAATTGTTCATTTTGTATTATTGAAGTTACCGTCACGTGTATACGCCCGCGCGCGCCTATTGAATGACGACAATGACGAAGATGATGATGATTACGACGCTTTCGCAGTGTTTTATAGCGTGATGTTGATGGTGGTTCTGCGCTCCTCCAAGAGTCGTGGTGTGTTACAAGTATTGTTGATGATGAATTTAAGTCGCTAACAGAACGGACACAGTGTCTTAGTGTGCAACGTCTGTTCTCTGTCGATTAGCAAACGGGCATAGTGTCCCCGTGTAGAATCTCGTACCGTTTGTTTCTCCGTCGATTAGCAAACGGACATAGTGTCCCCGTGTATAATGTCTTAGTGTCTGTTTCCACGGTATCGTAAACTTCTTCTTTAGGCGAGTGGTTGCATTGTCTTTGCAATTTTTTACTCGTCATTTACATATAACACACTCGTTAATTACTCGCTAATTGCGGTAGTAATTAACTTTAATTTGTATAACGTCTTTATTATTGCATTTTTCTGTAATATCTTTCCCTCACTGTATGTTTTTAAATGTACTTATTCTACATTTAAGTTTTTAAATTGTAATATGGCTTTTGTAAAAAAATATTTATTTATTTTTGTTAATCATGTCAATACCTGATTTAATAACACAAACAAATAATTCATACGTACACAAAGACTTCTCGCCTATCGCAGTATAAAGCAGGTCCGTGCCGGCTCACACACACAGACACACAAAAGTACATTGTAAACACAGTCGGGCGAGGTGTACACTTCCGACAGGCTTCCGCATGTGGTATATTGCCTATACTTACACGCACTAATTTTTAAAAATTATTCATCATACTATCTACTAATTATTTACAAAATACTGCCCTCGGCAAATATGCAAATATATATATTGTTGCAATGTACATGTGTGTGTGTGTGTGTGTGTGTGTGTGTGTGTGTGTGTGTGTGTGTTTGTGTTATGTACGTATATTTTATTATAAAAGATAGATATTTTTGAGAAACATGAACAGAATTACATAGTACACCGTTTTTTTCTGTACACACACACACACACACACACACACACACAATATGTAACAAATAATTTTATCCAATGTAATAATATGATTTACGCACTATTTATTTGAAAACTAGATGTGACTATTATTATATATTTATATTGTAATTATAAATTTTATTATTATATACTGTATTAAATACTTATAATAATTATAATTAAATAGGCAATATATTAACGCAATTTTTTTAAATTTTAAATCAGAATATAACTAAATAAAATTAAAAAAAAAACAGGTAAAGACAATTTAAAAACCAGAATCACGGATTAACTAAAGAAATGCGATGAAAACAAACATACAAAATGATACCTTTCGTCATTTCAAACATGTACACAAACAATCTCATTGGCAATACTATAAACATTATAATAAAGATAGATATCACTGATTTTAATTTATTTTTATGAATTAAACAATTGAAAAATTGTCTAAACATATTAAGCAAATAAACTATATACAAGAAAAGGATTTCAAAAGTATACAGTTAGATTGCACAGCATGTGAATACATTAATTCTCTTTTAAATAAATAAAATTATATTTAATATTTACGTTATTGTTGTAATAGTATTTAAACATTTAGAATATGCTCACATTCTTAAAAATACTAAGCTTAACTTAAGCACGCTTGTTTGTGAAAGAGGGGAAATTTTAGGTAGCTAGGTGGGGAAAAGAGATTTTATTAACATAACAACACTGTATTTTCGTTTTACAGCCAATATTTCGTGACGCGTTGAATCAGCTTACTGCGCTAGGAGCGCGAGGTAGATATGATATGATGTAAAGATATAACTACAACAAATTAAGAATTACATTAAAATAATATTTTACTTATAATAACATATACTCACACAGACTGAAAGAAAAAAGACGTTATATAATATGAGATAAATAAACTGAAGTATAGATAAAACACATTTATGTAGCATGTGGTGTAGTGGAAGGGAAGTGTGGAGGTGTTTTAATTTTCAGCGCTCACATATTACAAAAACAGGGTTCAGTTTTACCCCAACATATTCTGTAGGGTAGATTTGAAGATTTAATTAGTAGCTAGCAGGGACGAAACTGGAGAATACAGATTACTGTCCGCTGTTTCTAAACTTGTAACGAAACTTTTTTAAATTTAAAATAAAAACTACAGAAAACATTCGTTACAATCGCAACGCTGTGGACATGTTCCTTACCCATTTTCTAAATATTCCAGTTAAAATTAAACTACGCTACAGCAACGTCCAGTACGTATTCTATCGATTTTGTTTATGCTGTTAATTGTTTAGAAGTTTTCTGTCAATAATTCTTTCAAAATACCCACTTTATAATACTTAAAGAACGAATCTTGGAATAGAAAGAGATGACAACTAAGACGGTTATTATTTAACAACTTCTTTTATGTTAGGCGTTTGTATAAAATACTTAAAGATAAAATATTACTAAACAAAAATTACCGCGAATTACATAACACAAATTTAAATTAGTTATATAGTTAGAAAGTAAATAAACTAAATGTAATAAAATACAATGTGAATTAGCAAAAGACTATTGCACATTTAGTGTGTCCTGACACGAGTATATAAATTCGGACCTATCTGTATGTTTTACTAAGGCAATCTTAAAGAGAACAACAAACTGATAACGAAACAATTCTCCACTTGCCTGAATTACAAAAATCCGCTGTATTTTTACAATCAGGAAATAATAAGAGTATTTGTTAATTATCTGGTCGTTAATTTATCGTTGAAAATTTTTATTACATTTACTGTATAGTTTTATATTTACACACAACGAAATATTGATTTCAAAATAAACTCTTTTTTATGTTTCCTATTGATATATTTATTCTGTCTTAGTTCACCAAAAGAAATTGAGAAATTGCGCAATACAATTTCCAAATCAAGTTAACTTCCTTTTATAATACACAAAAACAAACAATCTAATGAAGTCAGTAAAATTATATACAAATATAGCATGAAAGCAGTGTAAAAGACAAACGAACACCGCATCAGTAATAATGTACTTTTACCACGTAAAAGAAACGGCATGTACAAAGCAGGTCCCACAAACGTAATGGTCATATATAGGTCACACAGGAGACTAAGTAATAATTACTTACTCATTAGTTATTAATAAAAGTGATGAACCTTTGGGCGCAAAACCCTATCTTAACTTACATCATACAGAAGCAATCTAATATTCTACGCGGCACACGGAAAACACACTTCCCTAGAATAGAAAATATTGAACACAGAAAACCAAAAGCAAAATTAAAAAAAAGAAACCTTCACTACTCTTGAAATCATTTGGAAAAATGCGTATATAAAAGGAGTCGCCACATCCATAAAAATGGTTGTGTCAATCTAATTTCGTAATAAATTAATAGAAGCGGATGATCAAATGGGCTTCCTTGACGTCTAGGTCCTTAGAACAACCGATAGGATCCTGGGGAATAAAGTGTACAAGAAGACAACGCAAACCAACGGATACCTCCACAAGCTGTTCAATCATCATCCGAGAGTGAAGAGGCCAGTATTGAAGACCTTGGTTGACTGGACTAAGAGGATATGTGACCCCCGGTTTCTCGAACAACCGCTGCAGACGAATGGTTACTCCGTCGGGAAGGTGAAGCGTGCAGCCCAGGACCGTACCAGGGGAATCTGAGTCTCGAACTACCTTCTCGAGCTTCTGCCTAATGGTCCTGCCTGAGCAGGGCTATTTTCTCTTAAGCAGGCCTTATATCGGCTGCTTATGCAAGTCTACAATAGCGTACTATACACCGAAGTCGTTTCCACGAATCACCTGTCCGTATACGATTCTGGGCCAGTCCGGTTATAAGTGAGTTTTCTAGGCACCTAAAGTGAGTTTTCTACACGCACATAAAATTTGCAAACAAGACACCTGATAGCGTCGTCCAATGAGCGGATGCCAAGACCTCCTCTTAAGGGGTGAAGAAAACGAAAGAGACATTGGCAGCTAGCCGAAGACCCCTGTCGAGGACGCTTTGCAACTTCTTTTTATGCATGGCCCAGACCGGGGCAGCGTATGTAATCACCGGCAGCAGATACAAGCCGACGATAGTTTTCCCCAAATTCCTTGTCATAGCCGATCTGACTAAGAGTAGAAATACTAGGCTCAGATGAGCGGACGCTCGCTTGTGAACTGTCGTGGGTACTTCAGGTGAGCCAACGATATGGTGTACACCGAGGTTCTTCACTTCGTTGGGCCAACGTAAGTACGTTCTGTTAATGCAAAATTGCCACCGCGAAACTTTCCGGTGATTTGGGAATAAGACGACTACAAGTTCGGTCGCGTTTACATACTTCCAGCTGTCAGTTCAGTCTCCGAACTAATCGAGCTGGCGCTGTAGTCATAGGCCCGCCCGTTTTGCGTGACGATCGGCTGTAAATACAGCTTTGTTAACAGGAAATAGGGCTATCTTGACTCCTGGCTGTCTCGGTATGTCATTGACAATGACTTAGAATAGGAGGGGGCGAGAATACTTCCTTGCGGGACGGAAGTGATTCACTCTTAAAAGTGACTAAATTATCTACTCTTACGCAGAAGGTCCTCTCCTTCAGAAAGCTAGCGATCATATGAAGGTGGTAATCTGGGAGCTGGGCTTCCCGATGTTTGTATAAAAGCCTATTGTTCCATACGCTGTCGAAAGGCTTTTCTATAACTAGGACACAGCCAACGGCCTTTTCTTTCTGACACTTGGAGTTCGTGGTGTATTCCACCAGTCTCATCAGCTCATGAGTGGGTGAATGCAATACACGGAAGCCAAACTGTTTGGGAACCAGGACGTCAAGGATTCCTGTCTCGTACACGATGCTGCACGAGCCGCTAGAAGACTTTCAACGTAGCAGATGGGTCATTGGTTGTCGCCACGGGAAGCATTCTTTTCCTGCTTCGGGATCACTATGACTGTCGCCTTTCTCCATTTCCTTGGAAAGTAAGACAGTCTTACACAAGCGTTGAACAAATCAACCAAGAACTGGATTCCAGTCTCCGGAAGAAGACGAAGAGCGGTGTTCAAAACTTTGTCGGGGTCTGGAGGTTTTCTTAGCTGAAGGTTAGCGAACCGATCTGAGACTTATTACAAAAGATGGGTTTGGACCCCATAGTGACGTCAAGGTCGCCGGCAAGAAGTTTAGAGTTAGGAGGCTTGTAGCCTGAAATTACTAGGACACTGCCGTGAGCTCCATGAACCTAATTAGCGATGGCCTTGAGTTTGGTTCGCCGCGGCAAAACGACACTATAGAGCCCGACTGAGGTACTCCCCGCAATAGCAGTACCGCCCCCTTGTCAGCCGACTCTGTTGTTCCGATGCAACATGTAACTGGGTAAACGGAACCGTTTCGCAAGGGTCAGGTGAGTTTTGGACAAGAGAAGTACTTCGGGCTTGAACCGAGCCAGGAACTCCAGATGATCGGAATGCTTGGGGCCGACTGCATTAGCATTCCAGGCTACCAGTCTTCCAGGTAAGAGGTCTCGTTTGAGGGCTCTGGTAATAGAAGACCTATGACTTTGCAGACTTTCATTAAGGACACAAACTTCTCAGTTGGGTGAGCAGTTTTAATCTATGATATACCTAAAGGCGGATGCAACTTCCTTAAAATTGTAGCTGACCAGAAAGTTGCGGACGTACTTTGAAGTTTTGGATGGACTGGTTTGCCTGGAAACGGTGGTCACATAAGAGCGACTCAGCTTGACGGCAGAACAGAAGGCAGTCGAAGCCGTATGACTAGGGTTAGGCGAAGCGGATTCTACAGATGAGGTGTCGCGCTGCTGCGCTGTGTCGCACTTATTAGAACGTTATGCAGGATTTTTCTTGGGCAGTGCTAGGAAGCGAGCATCCCGTGTGGACACATACTTGGGTTTAGATCTAGAGGCACCTCCCGCGAAAAACGCGGTGGGGATAATGGCGAGGCTGCCTATTCCTCAGAGGCGAGAGTTGGTGGTTCTGCGGAAGTGGAGGGGTTCTGTTTCCCCTGCTCCATAACCGAGAAATCTGCTACTGGTGTAGTGTCTGCAGTCTAAGGAGCTTTTGCGACCAGACATTTTCTTGCCTTAGGGTTAGGAACTATAGGTAGAGCCGGAGAGGTTCAGGCAGTACCTGAGGTGCCTTTGGCTTCGGGAGTGGCTGAGCAGATTGTTTAACAGGCTCTTTCTTAAGAGGCTGCACAACTGGGTGTCTCAACTGTGGGATAGGCTCTTGCGGCTTTCGATTAACTGAAGAGGAGAAAACCTACTATTAAATAGAATTTGTAACACCTTAACATTACCATAGGAGAAGATTGCCATCATTGGACCATAAAACATTAATGTCTTTTTTTTTGTTACCGTATTTTTAATTTATACTTACAGTGCAATATGAATATGGTTTCTCTATTATTTGCTCAATAATCATGAATATTTACTTTCTCGATATATTTGTTATATTTTTTATATAAATAGAAAACTCTATTTTGTCAAATGGCCCATTAAGCGTTCCTAGTAAAGTTCTCACCTACAATCTATATTTATATTGTACAAATAATCTGAAATTTTGTTATCTTAAATTTATAAACAGTAAGTGTGTTTTAGTAATCCCTGTTTAGTGCAAATGAATATACTTTTGTTTTTGTAATTTGTGTATAAAGTTGCAGTCTAAAAAAATAACTATTGCAACATAAGTAAAATTTCATAAATCATTTGCCACCAAGGTGTACTAAATACATATATATATCATAAATAGTATAAAAATTAAGGCAAAATAGTCTGTATTTTGTTGACATCAATACAAACGTTTACTTAGTACTGTAAGTTATCATATAAATTAATATTACTTAAGTTTGTTTATGCATTCACAGTAGGCCTACTAATGAAAAGGTTTTAACCATTAATTGGAATGTGTACACCTTAGTTGTCACGTTTGTGTACAATAAAAAACCGAATTTACAACAGCGACGATTACATTCTAATATTAAGGTTTTTGGAATATGCTAGCAAATAATCTGTAATAATCCGATGTTAAAACACGCACAAAGGGAACGTGAGCAAATCATAATACTTCTAAGATGTTAGATTGTAAGATTTGTTTGAAAGTAGTTCATAAGTGTTAAAATAGCAGCTTAGTTCAATCACAAAGTATAAAATATTTTATAGTCGTCTCTCAATAAATAGAAAATAAAGACACCATTTGTTATAAATAAGTGTGTAAGGATTTTATAATTGACTGCACTATGTATCAAAATACTTCCATTGCTACAGGAATGTAAGTGATCCAGATTATGAAGAACAGTTATCAGAATCCACATAGTCATCATACATTTATTAAGCATGTAGTAGAATTTGTGTTTGTTTTGTAACTACTTCATGTATTAAAACAACATTATTAAATAAAAAAACCGTAACTCATGTAAGATATATGTGATTATAAGATACAACTTGTAAATTGAAACTTATTAACCCAAGTACGGCTGAGTCGGAACAGATATCACTATGCAACATGTTGCTTATGTTGCAGTCAGTGACAACAAACATCCGTTATACAAATATTGGCAGGCGTGTAATTTGATACCGGTAAAGAGGATTACATCAGGGACATGCAGCATGTGAGGATACGTTGTTACTCCACACGTTGGAAGTGAACCGAGACTGAGAGCATGCATTTCAATTAGTGCAATCCTTTGTTCAAACAATGATTACATACATTTGAACACATAAAGTGAAAATATTTTATGTACTAGACATACTGCAATTAAGTTACATCTAGTCGTCATGACAAACAAATGTTGAAGCGTTTGCAGATCCTTGAAAATGCTTCATTGTCATTACTTTCCCTTAGCGAAAGATAAAACGAGGGTTTAAATTTATTATAGCTTTAGTATCATTTATAATGTTTACAGTCAAATATTGTATTTAATTTTCTTATAAACTGCAATTTTAACTTGCTAAAAAACGTCATAAGTAACGTTATTTAAAAATACGAACTAGCTAGTGTAAAGTCTCTTTACGTTTAGCCATCGTCTAAAAATATCCAAATTTTATTTCGAATATTGAAGGAAACTTTTGTTTTTATGAGAGCACAAAACGCAAATCATGTTCCTACATTTGTTACGGTCAGTGATAATTTTATGACTGACACGGACATCTTGAAGTTTTCTAACACAAATGTATATTGTTTAGTAGGTGCACATACAAATAGAGTTACAAAGAATAAAAAAACACCTGTATGTTAAACAACAAAATGAATATTTAACCTTTTCTATAAGTGCTTTGAGTATTTGGTGACATATAATCATTCTGTAAAATTATAGCAAAGTAGGAGTCTCAAATTTTGGGCGAAGTCCTCTTTTGTATATACAAAACTGATTTTCTCCATTTTGTTTTATTTTCCCAAGTTCTTTAAACAAAATAGTTTTAAACAAACACCACGGTATGTTCATTTAGTGTGTTTTAAACAAATAGTTGAACCAGTCTGCTTATAAAAAATAATGAAAATTTGTATTAAATACAGCCTACACTATTCACACTATTACATAACACTTGATGCACTTGTTACATATTATGTAAGAAAAGAATGACATTTTGTATTACTATCTACATATTAAACGTCTTTGTTGAGATTAATTTATTTGTTAACAGTTAAAATTTAATGATCATCACCGTAAGACATTAAGGACATAAAGGTATACTTGGAGGTTAGAAATTAAAAAAAAAAAAACACTTTTTTACTCTGAGAATCGATATTTTTTTTTACTTGGTCTACCCTGTTAATAGGTCTACCTTGTTTAATATTAAAATGCTTTACGCATCTTATTTATCTTATTTTAGCGATTGATAAGAATATATTAGTTCAGAGTGTAATAGAGTGGAAGGGAAATAAAGAAACCTACAAAAATATTAATCTGACTTATAGATGGTTAGATAGTTGTAAATGTCTTTACAAAAACATTTATATCTCCTACTATAAAAATGGTTTTAAATTATTCTAAGACAATTAACATTTCGATATCTCAGCAAATATACTAAACCAAATCTGAGCTGATGTTTTATGTCATCACATCGGTCTCACTGGCATCGGTATGCAACTGCAGCATTCCGTGTTAACCAGACTGACATTATAATTACTCACCGCTTCTTCAGAAGTTCATGGTGTTGAGTTGAAATAGCTGACGTGCAGCTAATGCAAACATGCAGTATGTTGGGTTCTGCACCCGCTTACTGAGATACATAATCGTGAATAGAATGCACGGCACATCGGCACGCGAACACTGTTTAACAACGAAAAGCTCGTTAAGCGGAGAGGAGAAGGCTGTGTTTGCCAAGCATTAGACGACTGGTGCGTTAATCAAGAATACTGTGTCCTCTGAGCAGCTGTTGGCACGCAAATCTACACCACATGACGCATACTTGACTTTAAACTTGATTTAAACAGTATTAAGGTTATTTATTAACTTTGTAAGAGTCAAGGTATGAATTAGAACAGGTTTATTATGATCGTTTCTTCATACCTATAAATATCATTAGAGTAACAAGCTGTCGTAATTATAAAATTAATCAGATGTAACGATGTTATAAAACGGGATTTCTACACAAATAAACACACAACTCTAATTGTTTCAAAAAATTAAAAAATGACTGGAGATTGAGGAAACATGTTATACTAAAAATAATAACAAGGCAAAAACAATATGTAATAAAATTATGTACACACAGAAAAATAAAAGTAAAGGTCGACACCGAAGGGTAGAAACATTTTTGAACTAATCTATTGTCAATAATTATACATACTGCAACATTAAAATTTATATATTGCGTATCTGAAGAATATTCCACGTAACTATCGAATAAACGAACAGCTAGGTCGTGGGATTTCTGTGTTTGTTACGTTAAGTCCCTTTATTGCACAATACATTTTTTTGTAAGAAGTGAGAAGGAAGATTTTGTGGCGTGGAATAATACAAATAAAACCATTGATTTATTAAAATTAAATTCTTTGATGGTGGAAAAGAAATATGACTTTGAATTTGAAATATGCTGTTATACAAGCATTATCTGTATTATACACATTACAAAAATACACATCATAAGATATAAACAACTGCATAAACAAAAATGTATAAGCACAATATGAGACAATGTTCTAGATACTTGGGTGCCCAACATAAACATTTAATGCGCATAATTAATTTAAATATAATAAATCATACATAAAAAGCTACTAAAAATATTTATTGTATAAAAATGACAAGTTACATAGAGTATTAAAAAAATTTACAGGCATTGCACTAATGCGCTGCACAGAGAAGGGCATTGAAAATACTTCAATAAATCTAAAAAATATATATATTTATGTTAATTCACCAATCAATGAATTCATTCTTCATTCACCAATAAATGAATTCATTCTTCATTTACTAATGTAAAGATTATAAGTTACATGTAGTCGCATTCATAAACGAAGTTTTATATGTGTACTACGTTATTGACAACAAAGAAGTAGTTTCTATGAACACTCACCGGTTCCCATTTTCGATCACGCACCAGCGGTCATTTTCAAATGTGCGACACGTCCTCATAAACATTTTCAGTGTTATAATACCATTTACTTTAGTTTAAGAATTTATTGATAACTGCGCACCCATTTCAAATAAATATAGAATTTTTTAGAAAATAATGTTAAAGTTACAAAATATTATTATATTGCTTAATTTTTGTATTTACATTATTTACACTTGTGTATTCGTTTTTGACTTTACTTATATCACGTTTGAAATTCTATTTGTAGTCTCGGTTAAGAAAGATTAATTGTTATTTTTTACCTGTTTATTTTCGTGGTTGTTACCGTCCGTGCTTGTGTGTGTGTGTCTGTGTTTTGTCCTGGACTATGTTGATAATGCTGGTTATTGTTCTGATACAGGCAATCATCCGTCCGGCAGTCTCCTCTGTGGGAATGATTCGCAACTATTGTCTGGTGTCTGTTGAAGAGATTGTCCCCATTTGAGAATGATTGGCGTCTGCTGTGTCATTCAGAATCGCCCGGTGTTTTATACTCAAGGCACGCTGACAGGTCGAAGAGTGCTTGGCAGCCTTCTCAAACCTGTTACATTTGGTCCAGGCTTGTTCCGCGCGTCGGTTCCCTACACCTCACTTTTTCCGTATTTTCACACTTATAATTAATGTTTATGTGCGACCTACAACAATCATGAGATTTGTGGTATTTTTTCTTTGTGTACATACTAATTAATTGCTCGCCATGTATTAACGAGCTGAGTAATTAATCAATTTGTCTACAGTTCGGTTATAATTCACCTTCGGATTGTAACCACACATGTGTCATTACGCACGACTTAAAATGACGTAATTCACATTGCTGTAGGTACTGTAAGTGTGCAATTTTTTATGAAATAAACCTATTAGTTATTCGAATATTATGCCTGTCTGAACTAGAGCTCACTACCACAACGAAGATACGTGCGTACGCAAAGACACGATGATTTCCTGCAGTCGATCAGATGAGCGCGGCCATAGCATATACGTACCACACCCACCCACACACACACACACACACACACACACACACACACACACACACACACACACACACACACACACACACACACACACACACACACACACACACACACACACACACACAAACGTTCCCTCTAGTAACTCGAGTAAATAATTCTTTTTTATACTGGGTGTTTCAAAACATGTTACGAGTTGTCCAATTTTTGTCTGTTCCTGTATGCACCATTTAAAACTATTTACAAATACTTATCTTTATTATATATATATATATATATATATATATATTGCAACGGTTCAAATTTAATTATAACTAATAAGGATATGGTGAGTGTGTAAAATTTACAAACACGTCTATTATGGAGGAGATGAAAAATTATTTATTATACACAAGAATACGTATAGTGTTTTAAGATGTATATTTTATTACAAATTGTCATGAATTTACATTTGAAATAATAGTTTATATTGTTCGATAATATATCGATTTTACTTGGTTGATGATACGTTCTCCGTACGTGCAATTCTCCTCTTGCTATCGGCGCTCCCGTCCCGGTGTCCTCTTCTTCAGCGTCACTCCTTCCTGGCGTCCTCTTTTACTTGTCGACCTCTTCTACAGCGGGTTGATCCAGCGGCGATATCTCGAGCAGTCTCGTGAGTGTTTAAGTCTAACTGTTAACATCAATTAGACTCTTCACAAATTGTTAAACTCAAAATGATTATTGTTTTTACTCGAACCGTTTATTATTAATTAATATGTTAGATTTTATCAATCTCAGGGTAAATACGGGTATTATTTGAATGCGGTGTATTAGTCTTACACCTTCCAAGAAATCTTGAAGTGTCTTTAATTCCCTATGCGGACATCTTAAACTAACACGAAAAAGCACTCTAATATACTATAATTTTATTTAAATAATTAACCCACTCGGATCTATACGCTGAACTTTGTAAAGAATACCAAGGTTTATTTTAAGCTACATTTTGCTATGGTCGTACGAGAAAAACTCTCTAACGCCGAGCACAACTTCACCTGGCAGATGCTACAGACGAACTGTGTCGATCTTACCTCTAGAGAGAATGAATGTTACTGAATTTAGTGTTTTCCGATTGGCTCAACCCAAGTCACATGATTGATGCTTTCAACAGATATAAACATTTCCAGAAAGAGTTTGTATAAATATGCACTAACTTGCATTGAATTATCTACAAATTTTTATGACCCTATTAATGATAAGTGTTTCAAATTGAGTTTTTCCTACTTAAAAAACCATATTTCTAAAATAGTTATGAACCATAGAGTATACAGAAATTGAAGCTATTTACATAAATAATCAATTGTCAAAGTTTCACGTCGATCGGTTAATTACCGCGGAAGGTATAGCGATCGTAAATTATCACACCCGCACACGCGCACAAATTCACTCAAAAAATACATGAAAATAAAGAACACCTTTTTTTGAAGAATTTGGTATACCCTACATGCTTATCCCATTTCTAAATACAGAACTTACGACTAAAAGACAAAGTGTTTATAAAATCATAATCCATTTATAAAATCAATTTAAACATGAAAATGCTCGTCATCCATGTCCTCTGATACAAATAACATAGCTTATCATCCTGTGAATATATATATATATATATATATATAGATATAGCAGCCCATCAGTTTAACCAATACCCCATAGAAATTAGCTGTGATTGTAGAACATTTTTGATGCAGAATAATTCGCCATCAGATCGATGTTCAACAATCGATGACGTTGAACTGATGCCCTAAATTGAAGAAAATATATACAAACGTTTATACAAGTAACAATTCACCCATCAATTCAAACTCGTTTTATACACTTTTACTCGTTATGTCTATGTATATATATAAATTTTGTATATATGAATCTACATAATTACACTCAGAATCTTATCTTAATATAAATAAAAGTCATTGTATATATGTATGTTCCACATCTCCTCCTAAACCACTGGACCGATTTCAACCAAACTTGGCACAAATATTTTACGCAACGAGAGAACCAACACAGGACAGGTGGTTTTTTCGATACGATCCTTTGGGGGGGGGGTCCTTTAGGGTCTAAAAAACTATTAGATCTGGTTACTATGGCAACCCAATAGAATACATTCTGGTTGCCATAGCATCGGTGGAGGCATCCCGCGTAGACTAGCCCGGGAGTCGTCCGACGGGCCTTCCCCGGAGTCCGTCCACGGAACCCGGGGAATCTTATGTCGGATCTCGCGAAAAACGGCCGGGCCCGAGTTCCAGCGCCTCGCCCGGCATGTCGAAGGCTTTCCCGGCCTTCGGAGAAACTTCCGTACCCCGGGGAGGTCTCTGACCAAGTCCTAGCGCGGGAGTTCAACCTGCCGGGATGCCGGAAAATGCAGGCGGTGTCCGGGCTTAGGTAGAAGCCTCCTGCAAAGGGAATTTCGCGGGAGTCGTCCGACGGGCCTTCCCCGGAGTCCGTCCACGGAACCCGCGCAGTCTTAGGTCGGATCTCGCGAAAAACCGCCGGGCCAGAGTTCCAGCACCTCGCCCGGTATGTCGACGGCTTTCCGGGCTTCAGAGATCCCTCAGTACCCCGGGGAGGTCTCAGACAATGTCCTAGCTCGGGTGTTCGACCGGCCTGGATGCCGGAAAAAACAGGCGGTGTCCCGGCATAGGTAGAAACCTCTTACGTAGGGAATTGCGCGGGAGTCGTCCGACGGGCCTTCCCCGGAGTCCGTCCGCGGAACCCGGGAAGTCTTAAGTCGGATCTCGCGAAAAACGGCCGGGCCAGAGTTCCAGCGCCTCGCCTGGCATGTCGACGGATTTTCCGGGCTTCGGAGAACCTTCCGTACCCCGGGGAGGTCTCTGACAAAGTCTTAGCGCGGGAGTTCGACCGGCCTGGATGCCGGAAAATTTAGGCGGTGTCCCGGCATAGGTAGAAGCCTCCCGCGTAGGGAATAGCGCGGGAATTGTCTGACGGGACTTCCCTGGAGTCCGTCTACGGAACTCGTAAAATCTTAAGTCGAATCTCGCGAAAAACGGCCGGGCCAGAGTTCCAGCGCCTCGCCTAGCATGTCGACGACTTTTCTTGGCTTCGGAGAACCTTCCGTACCCCGGGGAGGTATCTGACAGAGTCGTAGCGCGGAAGTTCGACCGGCCTGGATGCCGGAAAAAACAGGCGGTGTCCCGGCATAGGTGGAAGCCTGCCGCGTAGGGAATAGCGCGGGAGTCGTCCGACGGGCCTTCCCCGGAGTCCGTCCACGGAACCCGGGAAGTCCTAGGACGGATCTCGCGAAAACTGCCGGGCCAGAGTTCCAGCGCCTCGCCCGGCATGTCGACGGCTTTTTCGGGCTTCGGAGAACCTTCCGTACCCAGGGAAGGTCTCTGACAATGTCCTAGCGCGGGAGATCGACTGGCCTGGATGCCGGAAAAAGCAGGCGGTGTCCCGGCATAGCTAAAAGCCACCCGGGTAGGGAATAGTGCGGTAGTCGCCTTACGGGCCTTCCCCGGAGTCCGTCCACGGAACCCGGGGAGTCTTGGGTCGGATCTAAGTATGGCCGGGCCAGAGTCCACGGTTCTTATAAATAATGATATAGGTTATGACATCGAAGGTGGTGTATGCGTCTTAAGAAACTTCTTAATAGTGCGTGAATTCAGAGTTGTTTCAGTTTGAATTTAAAAGTGGATATGTTAAGATAGAAGTAAGTTATAAGCGAGTATAAAAAACAATGTTTTGATAGCGAATGTATTCAGATCGTAGTGTTCAGACAATATAAATGCGCTTGCTTCAGTTTGAATTTAAAAATTGATAAGCTGAAATCTATAGAGGTATTGTATTGTTAGAATAAGTTTAGGAGACACTAATTTAACTAATACCTTATTTCACCATTAATACAATGAATTATAAAATGACAGTTAAGTACGCAGCGCATGCAAGTATTGTAGACATTTTATTGAAAACTAATTTAGCTGTTCGCCCTCTCCCAGAGTTCGAAATCGAGCAGGAGCATCACGCGCAACAGAATTCTTCTCCAGATATAAGAATAAAGTTTATGACATGTTCTTAAACAGGTGCGCTACAGAGTAGTCTATTCCTCCAGTGAGAATGTGAACGTAACAGTATAAGGAAGATTATACAATATAGAAGTAATATAACGTTAGAACAAGAATAGGTGCCTATGAGCCTATGAATATACTATGAACCCGAGCAACGCTGGGTAAATTGGCTAGTATCTAGTAAATGCCACGATTTTTGTTTGTTTTCGCGTTGTCTTTACGCTATTTTTTTTTTAACGTTCTATACATAGCCTATCTAATATTGCATACATGTAAAATATATATAACATGTTGCATGTTGTCAAAATTACTGAAATACGTTACTAAAAGTGATTACTGTAACACATACGGGTACAAGGGTCTTTTCAAGTATTTGTCTACAAACAACTCTCACAGCGTTCACGAGCCCGCCAAGCTCCCCCACCAACGTTCCCGCCAGTCCCTTCTCCTACAGGAGCGGTGTGAAGGAGGAGTGATAGGCACACCACTACACACTAGGGATGAGCATCGCCAGAAAACCATCGATGTTAACATCGTGAAGAGTACATCGATGTTAAAAAAACATCGGTATAAAAACATCGATGTTTTTATGCCAATGTTGCAATTCAAATTAAAATCTATGCTTTTTACATGTTTGTAATAGTACAAATAATTGGGGATGAATAATAAATAAAAATAATTAAAGAGAAGAATAATATACCCCTATACTTTACTCGTTTACCTTATCAGAAGATTCTGAAAAACCAAATGCCCTTGGGTGACCACCACATTTTGACAGGCGGAATGTGGAAACCTCAACACTGTACCCGAGAAATCAATTTAAATACATCTAACTTCCCTGTATCAGAATTTCCAGGGTCGTTGTCAAACTCGTTGAGAATAGGTTAGGTAAAGGCGAGGTGACGTTAAAATAATTTAACTCAGATTCATAATTAACTAAATCTGTTCATTATTATTTATTATTATAATGATTATAAAGTGTTTTGAACAAACATATATAAAACCACCCTTTAACAAAAACAGAAACCTCTTTACATCTATGTCAGGTTTGTTTACTCCTAGTGAAAGTTTAAATTAGTATTCCCAAATGCAGATAGGCCTATAAATTCTCTTATTTTCTTTTAAACAGTAAAAGCTTAATAAAATCACAGTGTAAAGTAACACTGTTAATACTTTTAGATTCAATTTATTTTTTATAACAAATTATACAGGTACAGTAAAACCTCTCTAGTCCGACCCCCGGCTGGTCCGACCGCGGCTCAGGCACCGACTTGTTGATGACTCACCAGCTTGTTTACATACTTGTCAGTTGTTTTGCTGCCTCAGTGAGCCGGCATCTAGTGTCTAGTGCGCAGTGTTGCCAGGTCTTCCGAAATATTTCGGAAGACCTTCCGATTTTTTTTAATGTTCCAGAAAATACGAAATTTTTTGTAAATCTTCCGAAATTTTTCCTAGTCTCGTTTCAGTGCTATGTCGCATTTCTAGAGTTTTGTTTTTGCGTACGATATGACGTCAAATCTGGTCTTTCGTGATGTAATAAGCATTTTGCAATATCCACATATTGTATCATACTGCTATTCAAATAAGAGTGACTAATCGTTATAGTTTAGTCTCAAGCTGACAGAATCGCACTACATGACTGCACCTGAATAAACAGATACTGTAATGTCTAGCCTACACCAGGTCATAATAATAATAATAATAATAATACATTAATATTGTCTCTCCGGTTCTTTACGGATAGTTTACATCTGCTTGTTTTTTAACACACACACACACACACACACACACATTTCGCGTACGAGGCTGTTATTACTGTTACTTCTTGTGCTTATTAAGTGGTCTAGAAATATGAAATAAAGAAAGGTGAGTGTTATTGTTTGTTCTCAACTGGCCACATGTTATAGTACACTTCCGCTATTATCTCACTAACTTTTGGTGTTATAATTCACCACACAGTACGCTATTATTAAATGTTTTTCAAAAAATGTATCACTCAAACTTTACAGTTGTATTAATAATTTACAAGGCATGAACAACACCATCAGAACTAAACACATATGTCTTAAAATCACACTCGCACTTCTAATCACTACAACACTCGCTGTGAACTGATTACTACTAAAAGCCAGCTGCTGCTTACAAAAATCACTTTACCTTCAAAAGTAGGTTCATTGCACAATGGTAGACAAAATTTTCCAAAAATATATATCAACTACACCATAACGAAGGCGAAGGCCAGTACACTGTTGGAGAGACAAACGCAGAGGAAAATGAAAACACATTTTCAGTTTAGAACAACTTCGACAAAAATAAAACCTAATACATTACAAGTAGAAAGAATAATGGATTTTTTCAATAGATTTTACACACTTAACAGTTTGTATTAGGAACTAGATCGTGTCTTTATTTTTTCTGTAAGAAACTGATGGCTTGTTTCACTATAACTGTTTTCCATATTTTTTTAATGTTTTGTAGCTCAGTAGTTTTCTGTATAAGCTACGGAAAAATTCATAGCAGATGGCAGGATGTATCACATGTAATAAAATATAAAGATGATATTTCAGCTTTTAAAAAAAACAGTCATCTGATGTTATTATGTAATGTGATGTTTGACCTATACACCCAAGGCAAATAAGTTAAAATCCATAGAGAACTAAGAATATTGATTTTCATATAATTTAATATCTTGTGTTTTGCATATGGTTTTACTGTGGTTTAACTGTTAAGACCTGTAGAGATTTTTTTTAAGAAAATGTACACAGTAAAACCCCTATAGAGCTCCTTAACAGACCATAAAAAAGAGCTTTATATGGTGGTCAAATTTCTACGGTTGGGGGGGGGGACATTCTTAACAAGGATTGACACCCAGCATCTTTCTTCACAGTGTCAAGTGGAAAGGGGCTTTCAGCTCCTTTGACATTAAGTGATCAGAATATTTTAGGAATGTGACAACAATAAGCCAATGCGACCTAGATCCACTTCTGTTGCTGAAGGTCAGAGTGGCATTGGTTCACAGCAGAAAGAATACCCTATTATGACAAATTAATTTCGACGGCTACCTGCTATAGGAACCCTTTAAATTAAACATGAAAACTACTTTCAAATGAGCATGATACTTTAACCCAAACAAATTAGGTAACGGTATCTGTTGTTTTAACCAATTTGTAATTAACATTTTTTGACAGTCTAAAATAATCCAGACAGCAAGAACATAGGGCCTACAGTATATGTTATTAAATTATTCTTTAAATTTATTGGGTTTCTAGAACTGTTATTTTTCCATATGCATTGTTTTGATTTTCAATCCCTGTCGTTGAGGTTTTACTGTATTTTCTAAAACCTTTCAAAAAACCGCTGTATTCTCATTCTCAGAACAGTAACCTATGTGTTGTTAGTAAAAATAATTAGTAAAAGTTGTGGTTAATTATGCATTTATTATGTATTAAATACTATTCTACCGACTAATTAATACAGTACCATTTTTTATACAGAATCAGGCAAATTAAATTAACCTTTTTGAATCTGAGAGCCTGATGAAATCAAACAAAGCAAATTTTATACAACTGGTATGTGTAAGACAAAATTTCAAAGACAACCAGATCAACTAATAGTGTGCGCGTGTCTGCCCGTACGGGGGGGGGGGTGAGACAGTCTGTTTTACATCACCAAAATAATTACATTTCTTACATACAGTTTTACTTAAAAAGATAAGCATAATTATAATATTCTGAAAACCTAATTAATACAATATTACAATTTTAATTATTGATTGTATAATAATCCCTTAATTATATTTATAAATAATTGTAGGAGTATTCATTAGATGTATACTGGAATTGGTACAGGTAGCCAGGGGTGCCCATCCCCCCCAAAGCCTAATGCACAAACCCCCCCAAAAGTCTCAGCACCCCCCACCCCAATTGAAAAGTGCCCACCGGTCTACAAGCTTAGCACACGCACACATTTTTAAATTCACGATTTATTATTCACGTACCCTTTGACTCATTGACAGGATGTTGCTGCAGGCTGCCAGGGTTAGTTTTCCAAATTCCGAAACAAAATTTACTACTAGTTGTATTGGTAGAGACATTTATGCCGCCAGTTCGTTAAAACAATCATAAAGATATGCAATTGCTTTAGTTTTTTACTAATAGCTTAGTTTGTTGCACAAACATGGTAAAAATTTCCATCAATGTTGGATTTAAAATGTTATTCTTGAAAAAATCCCCCCCAAAAATTCTGAAAGTTATAATTACTGTATTGGAACTGAACACATTTGTCTATAAATTAGAGAATTATAACAGAATTACAAATACAGTATTAAAAACCCAAAATTGTGTTAAATCAATCAGTCATGTAACAGTGGTTATTATTTTTATTTATATTGTTGTAAAATAATATTTAATGACTATATGGTCTACAGAGAATAGTATTTTGTATTGTAGAATTATGTAGACGTCGACATTTACACTCTTCTCCCTCTCACTCGCATGCTCTCTCACTCACTCTCTCCTTTACCACTCCCTCTCACTCACTGTCTCACGCAGTCTAAAACACATACATAAATCTCTCTCTCTCTCTCTCTCTCTCTCTCTCTCACACACACACACACACAGACACACAGCAAGAAACACAGGCTAGCGCGCACACACAGAGACAGACACACAAATAAATATACGAGTACACTTACACACACCCGCACAGATTTCGTAATCTCCACAACACGCTCTCTCACACTCCCCCAGTCTCATTCTCTCTCTCTTTCTCTAAATTAAGGATTTTATTATTATTTGTATTTAGTATTTTTAATATTATTTAACAATTATACATCACACTTAACTACAGAAATCACAGTTTCATTCACAAATTACAAGTGTGTGTGTGTGTGTGTGTGTGTGTGTGTGTGAGTGTGTGTGTGTGTGTGTGGGTGTGTGTGTGTGTGAGGGGGAGAGAGAGAGAGAGAGCGTGCACCTGTCAATGAGAAATAAAATAACTTATTTCCAAGAAGTCTTAAAAGTAATTAAGTATTTCAGGTCTACTGCTGTTTTTTAAAGGGACCTGATGAATATGGTCTTATACATTTTTCAGAAGCCTGCAACTTTCACTTTGAAATTTTTTATTATGCATGTAATAGTGCCTTTGCACGTGCATCTTTAGCGAATAATCGTCTTTATTAAATCATGATTGCTCATTCGGTTGGGACGAACAAAGTTGATTAAATAGAGCTGTAATTAAGAAAATGAAAATACGATGTGAGACAGAAAGCTGAGCTGTAATGTTTATTTGGGGGTAAAGAAGTGAGATATTTTAGCGAAAATACAAAATCTGTATCCATATCCTCTGAATTTTGTATGTGTAGTAATTTGACAGAATTAATATGTCTCAACATTCATTTCAAATTTTGAAGCGCTTTCAAGAATTTTGTAAACTATGTTAACAAAAACTATATTTTTTTATCAGTTATATATTATATTTATGAATATGGTTAAATACAGAGATCTATGGAAATATACACACAATGAAAAGCTACGACTAAACTATTTGTCATTTAGGTATTATGGTTACAAATTTAACTAAAATACTAACTAGTAGCTCAGAACTTTTAATATTTATTTTAAGATTGTCTGATCTACGGTTATTTTACTAATAACGTGTTAGTAAAATAGCAGAGTAGTTAGGTTTTTTAAATTTTTATGATAATATAAGAATTGTGTCATATTGGAATTTAACTAAATAATAAATCTAATATCTTCAAATACACAGCAAGTTTATTTTCACCTGACGCAAGTTTCACAGAAATTATTCTGTTTCTTCAGAGGTTTGTTTGAATTGTAATTGAATGTTCAATTGTAAGCGAAACATTCAATTGCAATTCAAACAAACCTCTGATGATACAGAATAATTTCTGTTAAACGTGCGTCAGGTAAAAATAAACCTACTTGTAGTGTATTTATTTGAAGATATTATATGGAAGACCTGCAGGAAACTCGCCGAGTTACTTACAAAGTATTATTAATAAATGTATTCCGTTCTGGTAGTTCTGGTCGCTTACAAGTGCTATGATAATGTCTTAGTGGTATGACTTGTACAAATGTTTATAGGACCGCTAGCGAATTATATTACTACTACAGAGTTAGCAAACAGCGGATAGTCAGATATGCAGCCAAGTGTCCAATGAAGCATAGATAAGATCGGCGCTTAGAGCACCCTACCCATGAAATACGTGGTTTGATTTTTTGTAGAATTTCTGTTGCTAACTGTAAGAAATTCCTAATACAGTCAACATAAAGCAGAGTACAAGTAGTGATGCTTACGCATGATTTTACGTACTGTGAATTACGACAGATAATATTTGCTTTGATGCCTGTCATTCTTTTAACGGGAGAGTAATGAGTGGTACTGATCCCCTTTTACTATTTATCTCTGTAGGGCCTACTATCACTGAGAGCCGTCGCTCTTATTTATGCGAACTGGCAACTCGAAATCAAAGTGCCGGCCGCATTTGATTAAAGAAGTGGCGGCTCCTTGAATAAAGACGCCAAGTTTATATCAGCAGACACTGTAAAAATACATTAATGTTTATTGAATTGGTATGTGCATTTGTTTGTTAGCATTGGCACACCATAATCAACGCTTAGCACCGTCTCCGTTTCAACATCGGTCTTTTTTCGATTTCCCAAGAAAACGTATAGATATTGTTGAGCTAAATTTATCTCTATGCTGCGTTGTATCTGTGGTCTCTTCATACTTTAAAACCTGCCCGATAAGAAATTTTTATTCCTCGTTTGTTTTGGCAAACAAGAACTATAATAAGCTTGTGTTGAAAAAAAAAAACATGAAAGTGGTCTCGTCACGTTCCAGTGTTCAGTGTATTGTATTGTGAGTGTCATAAGATTCAAGGTCAGTAGCCCCTGTTGTGTATCGCCTTCACGTCACTCACGCGCATTACACTAAGAACACAAACAAAACGTCAGCACATTCTCGTACGATAGCCATACGCGCGCACACACACACTCACACACACCATGCCAAAACTCACTCATAGCAAAAGGACACTTGCACCTTGTTTACTGCTGACAGTCTACATGAATTTTTTTCTCATTGTCGTGCGGGTCTTTGCTTAGTTTGCGTGGTATAACCATTACGCTTAATTTTCTTAAATTTTTTCCAACGAATAAGAGCAAATATTTTAAAATATTCTGAACATTACTGATTAATAAGCGCATTGTGTTTTGCATATTTTTATTTATTATTTAATCTTGCATTAAATATAACAAAAGCTTATATTGTAAAGTACAAACGAAGAACGTATTTTAGTGGAAAGGGTGCAATTATTTAAAATTATTATTTAGTTAGAGTGTCAATGACAACTATATTTTTTAGATAGTTTTGCGTATAATGAAGTCTGTACAGTTTTTGAATAATATAATAACAATTGTGTTTTTGTCCCCGTTGTTTAATTATTACAACGCTAATACAGAAAAATATTCTCATGATTGAAAACTCAGTGGTACAACGACAGTAGCTTGCCGGAAATGTACACTTTAGTTTATATTCTTTAAGTTATATGCGATTTTCAGATGAAGAGCGTAAAATTTTGTAACTAACTGGTGGTTTGGTGGAGCAATAACGACAATTTATTGAGAATGTTTAAAGTTATTTCAATGAAATGAGACACAAATTTATTAAGAATTCCTTTTATTTAATATTTCAATAAACTCAGAAACGAACTTTATTCCCACCAGTTTTGCGCTGTTAGTCGTCGGTGATAAAAGTAGCCTAGGTGGTTGCGTCGTTCTTTAAAAGTATTTCTGTGTATACGACGTTCTTTGTATATGCCGTATCACCATCTTGGCATAGATCGAGTCTACACTGCAGTAGGCCTACTCTGTCAAAATCCCCTGAAAGTAAACACAGCACAGCTCTGGTTGATCAGGTTGCAGTTGTCGTTTAACGGACACTCAATAAATCGGGTTTGAGTTTCTAAAAATACTATTTTATTTTATTTATAAACTTATTATTTGAAATTATTTGCATTATTTCCATCCAATTAATTTTGCCAAGTATATGGTTAGCAACTGAATACTTCCTACATATAAATTTGCTGGGAACATTAAAAAAATTTCCATCATGCTGTGTTTCCATCACAGGAAAAGTTCTGTTCCCCAATCGAAGTTTCCACTCCATAAATTGTAGTTCATTGGCACTGGCACACATATTTTATGTCAAATAGAGTATGGTTATAAAGGTCAAAGTTTTGTTTGTTTGTCCCGCCTTTTGGACTAACCTTAAGACCTGTCTGAAATCTCCACTAAAAGTATCACTTTTCCATCCGCCTGAACTTTACTTTATAATGGATGTCTCGAAGTATACACCGAACTATACACTTCATTATGTTTCGAAGTAAATGATCCATACTGCTACTGCAGAGGTCGTTGACATCTCATCAATTAGAATAACTGACTCTTCGTGTGGAAATGTAGCTTTTCCTGACAGAGCCTTAATGGAGGAAACTGAAGAAGGCAACACTGGAACAAGAAGACCAAATAACTAATGGAGTATAACTCCTGCATGCAGCCAAGAATTGCGCAGATTTGCATGTCCATTTTGTTACTAATGCTAAATGAGCCTGTTCCCTAACAATATTCAGAATATTTGCGAATACGTAGGACATGCTACATTCTGCTGCGGTTTCTAAGAAGAACAGCTTCTCAATTGTCTCGCCTGCTATGGCCCACATAATTTTATTTACAACTAATTTCTGTTTTTCATTTAATTTTCTATGTATATTAGAAATTGCATACATGACGAGCCTCTTCATTCACATTGCATACAGGGTTAATAAGCATTGGATTATTTGTTATTGGCAGGCCGATGCTCCTGCACTCCAAACCATTAATTCTTAAAATGTAATCTATATCCTGCAATGCTGCATTTCCTTCAAGGGCCTGCGTATCGTCTACATTAGTGTTTTGATAATCGTTTACACTTGAAACAGTGATGTTGGTTTGTAGAAATAGCACATTAATGAGAACAACTCTCGAACTTGACACGACATGTACAGTATGTGCTCTGCATTTCCTCCCAACATTTGTGCCAATCTGTGTCAATTTCAAGTAACCCACATGCAAGAGCCGCTCCTTTGTATGGCTATGTAGACATCTGAATGATGTTCCTCCTTTAATATGAAGTAGTAACATACGTATATAAAATCTGTTATGATCATTTGGTGCGACGGCGTACATTCTCCCTATCATTTTGCAACCATCTCTATTTCCTGGAATCCACTTATTGTCAGTGAATCTGTAAATTCCTGAAATGCCACTATACAGGAATTGACAAGCACAGGGATCGCATTGATTAAAATCAAACCATGATTTCATCAGTGTTGTGCTTTTTATTGCAGGTCCATGGATTGCATTCTCATCCCCTGCCGTAATACACATTATAATATCCATCTTCAAGCACAGCTAAGCGAACAATTGTATGCGACTGATCATGCATTTATTTTGAATGAAGGCACAGAATATCTGATGAGAGCTAAAGTATGGCACATTCGCGTATGTTATAGTTACAACATATCCAGTTAATGATCGTCACTGACGCATCTTACGAATTGCATACATGTTGAGTCACATTATTTATACTATAGGCTTACCATAATTTTTTCTTCTCAAACCGGGACACTTGTAAAATAATTTGTCATGCAATTTTGAAAATATAAAGTCTTAATTATTACGTAACTTTAAGCTTTCTACGCCTTAATTACACAATTAGGCCAACTTGGGTACATATTACAGAATACTAAAAGTGCGTTCACGCGTTCACAATCACATAGAATTACAATTACAAAATAGATACATATTTTATTATATGAGGAACAAAACTACCTTACGTTCTTACTGCAAAAACCTAGTTATCAGCTGGTTGAAACCATTCATATTTGTTGTTACTGGTGTGGACCTTTTTTAGAAACGGTTTGTCATTCTTAATTTTGTCATAAAATTCACCACAGCTGAGTTCTATGTTTAATTTACAAATCATTAGACCTTTCACTGTGGATTCCGCCATTTTACCTCTTTCTTCAGACTATATATTATTCATAATTGAAAATGCCCTTTCAACAGGAGCAGAAGAGCCTGGCAGGCAGAAAATGTACTCGACAACGCGGCTGAGATTTTCCACAGAAATATTTCGATTCTTGAAATGCCGGAACAGTTGAACCCATTTATCTTGACAGTTGAAGTTATTGGTTTTCCAGTTGTCACAGTTTGAAGACCAAAATGCTTTGGCAACCACCACTTCATCAAACAGTTCATCCATTATTATGGTTGGTTTTCCAAGTTTTTCGTTGATTTTTTCACCAGCTATCTCAATTTCGGGCCATGTAATGGCATTGTTGTTTATCCACGTAAATGATTCTCCTCCACCAAAACTATTTTCCCACAGCTCAATATAGGAGAAACATCGTCATAAAAATATGTAAACTCTCTTATTATATTAATAGAATTGATACCACAATCCTCATCCTCAAGTTTCTTTACTCGGCAGATTTTTCATTTTCACCAAGTTAAGAAGTTATACCTGTCCATTTCGGATTGCAGGTCATGGTTAAAAACCTGTCCAGTTTTCCAGATTTGCGTACTGTACGATCGCCATCAGATCCTGGTACCCAAGAGTCATTTTACGTAGTCTGCTCCTTCATGTTCGATAATCTCGGCCGTGTAGTGTGTAAGGATTATTAGCTATATATCCATGTATTCTTAGCTTCTTGTTGTACAAATTTATTGTCGCGCTTTTCTTGAAGATTGTGTTTCAGATTTTCCAGTTCAATCACAATATCGGTTGCACTAGCTGCAGTTTTCTCCATAGCCAAGATTGTTTTATTAAAGCTGTCCACGAACAAACCACAAATACATTTCTCCACTATCACTCTCAAAGAACTCTTTTATCATTTTCAGGCACTGTTCTTGGGATAAAAAGTAAGACTTAAGTCCTTCATACATGAGAAGTATCTCTCAATAGCTGGAAGCAGGGAAAGGAACCGGGTTCTACCATGTTGTAGAACGTTTTTGTACTCAATGTGTACAAAGTCGCAGAACTCTTTTAATTCAGTCACTCGCACAGTATAAATGTAGAAATATTTGTATATTTTTACTACAAGAGCTTCTACTTCAATAGGTAGCACATCTCTGCAGTTTGCAGGCAGTTGTGGACTATATGAGCACCACAACCAATACCCACAATATTTCTTGCCAATTCTTTCTTCAGTCGAACATAAACATTATTAACTTCTTTGCGTTTTACGCCTCCAAAATTTGTGTTGCAATTATCACCACAAAATCCAACGAATTTCTGTACTAAGTCATTTTTCTTTATAACTGACACTAAATAGTTTGCCAATATCTCAGAAGTTTCAGCAGGAACTGACTGAAATTCTAGAAGCTTAACTTTCACTCCTTGTTCTGGCACAAAGTACTGCACAATACAGGGGACAATCTTAATTGCTTTTCTGTTAGAAACATCGATTGTTAGTGTTACAAAATTTGATGTACTCAAATCGTCGTTGAGTTCTTTAACTACCATTGGTGCAATCATGTTTATAATGATAGCCTCACATTTCGTTCGGGCGAGACCAAACTTAGGTTCAAAGAACTTAGGTATTAATTTTGAAGAACAATCTGAAGTTTTGAAACTTAAATCGTGAGCAGTAGTGTGGAAAGCAAAAGTAGCTTCCTTAGCAGCAATTAAAAGATCTTTGTCGACGGGATCGGCACTTTTAAAAAATGACGAAATTGTTGAGGAACCAGCAATTGCAGTTAAACTAGCTTTATCCTTTGTACTTTTCAAATGTTCTTTCATGTCTGAACGCCCGCCGTGAGAAACTGAAAATTCAGACAAACAATGTTCACACTTTACTCTGTCCTCATAACCACGCACTTTTTTCAAAAATGGATAATCTTGCTTTAAAGCATCAGTAAATGTGCTGTTCCTTTTCAGCATCTTGATGTTCTTGAAATGACACACTCTTGGAACTATTTATATCAGACTTTAGACACAATCTAGCAGTGAGCGCTATCACGTTATGGTAATCACGGCATCAAGCTAACACTAAATACAACCAACAAAATGTTCGTTAGAATTCAAACGATGCCAGTCATGGTTGCCAACCGAATTTGTGGAAGTCTTTAACTGTTAAGTTACGACCATGATGATGACAAATTATTAGGCTACATCTACATGTTGCCACAAAAAAGTCAAATTGGCAACACTGAGGCCAGTGGACC